>PELC01000012.1:0-439151 GCA_005212705.1 Curvularia lunata
TCCATTGTAAGGTGAGATCCATGGCCGTCAAGGATAAGTAATCTGTAGGACGAGCGTGCCTTTGCCTTTGTACTGCGATCAAACACCTGCTGCAGCCACGCGAGGCCTATCTCATTGTTCGTCCAGCCAGAAGGTGATGAGGTTACTCGAATCTGATGTGTATCTGGATCAAGGGCCTGCAGCCAAGTGTCCTGTACAGACCCTGAGGCTGACTGATAGATTAAGGCAGGCTCGAGGTAAGATCCATCAGCGCAGATGCAGGCTAGGAGCGTTATCCACTGGCGGGAGCCATCCTGTAGAGTACTCCTCCTTCTTCCATCCTCGTACGAGGCTCTACTAAAGATCCTCCTTGAGCGAGTCACTCTACCAAGCATGAAGCCCTTCTCGTCCATATTGTAGATATGACGCGCCTCGACGTGATATTGATCAATTTTATCGCGTAGGAGGTTGAAATAGAGGCTATATTTACTCCTAGAGTCAGCTTTGTGGCGACAGTTATCCATGCCTACTGCCCACTTTGAGATAAGCTGATCAGGATAGCGCTGAATAAAGCGACTAACCCAGTGTACTCCAACCTCTGTCTTGGCGATTTGCGACGCGAAATTGCGTATCATTGACTGAGTAGGTGGTAGGCCTCTCTCTGTAAGTCGATTGACATAGGCTATTAAGGCCTGCTCCTGATGTGGATGAAGGAGTTGTAGCTTTTGATAGCCTTCAGCGCGGGAGGCGCGGCGACCTCGGTGTCTTTGGCTAAGCGTAGATCGATTAACACCAAACCTTTTTGCAATTTCAGTATACGTGAAAGGCTCTCTAGGCTCTAGATTATTGATGGCTGCAAGCGCAGCCTCCATATTACTCATGGTGGTGGAGATATAGGGCGTTGAAGTTGTGGTGGTTGTGAGGCCGCGCGTTCGCGAGGTGGTTGTGTTCGCGAGGTGGTGGGGCACGGTATTTGACATATGGACACGCCGAAACATTTCAACTCGCTTGTATATACTAGCCATGCTACACAGCTCGATACCGGGTCGATAGTGGTATTCCATAGAAGCAGTACTCTTATATTGGGTAAAACAACTACAACTGAGTTTGTAGCAACACACAAGCTAAGACACGAAATCCTCATGACCTAGGACGACACCTCGAGGCTCCTTTTCAGGCTCGGGCGTTTCCATCGCTGACCAATAAACATCTATCAGCCTTAATAACTAGACAGGAGGTAGTATTATTCGTCCAGGCTCTTGTAATAGTGTCTACGCTTATAAGCCCATCCTCATCGAGTATCAGCTTAGCAGTTGATGTCACATTCAACTGCGCATGACATGTCCAGCTTGTTTGAGCGACCAGTAAAGTGATTAGATCTTTGCACTCCTTAACGTCATCGTTGTAACGCTGTGTATTCCTATAATATTGCTTAGTGTGTGTTGGGCTCGCAGCGCATAGACACTAGCGAGAATAGAAATGGGTTCCAAAGATCTGTTGATTCGAGCTTAGCAAGTTGATTTCCAATCAGAGCCCTCGCCCGGTTATTAATTTGACTTCTCTCTTGCCCAGTCGCTCGTCAAAATGCTCTTTAATTAGTCAAACATGCGTAGGATATTGCTTCATGCAGTCAGACTGTTGATTATTAGAAAATAAACAAATTGCAAATGTAGGGGTGTGGGCGCTGTTGAACGTGTTCAATTGCACATCTAGCGTATGGGACACGTATCGAGGCTCTTATGTCTTTTGCATGTAGAAGACAAGTTGGAACCCTCCAGCCTTGCAGAGTTCCCTTTCACATCTTTGAAAGGAATCGACGTGGCTATGCAACTTTCATTACACACTCCTCCAGGAAATTAGATACAGCTTTAGTTACAGTCTTATATAGGTGACAGCTGTAGGAAAATAGAAGTGCTGGGTGAAGAGGCAGCACGCGATTCTCTGGTCTTGACACAACGATACTCGATCACTCTATGCAACCCCACTGTGTTGTCCCAAACCATAGGCCTCCAGATCCTTTGTGAGTCCTTTACTAAACACCATGCCACCAATGACGCGCCCGTCAGGAAACATGCCCCCAATATTCCATACACCTCTCTCTTCGAATCCAATACGTCGAAGCACTGCTTTGGAACCTTCATTATCCGGGTCGCAAAATGCGAAGAATTCGGTCCGACCTTTCTCCTCTTCAAACCATCGCACCAAAGCCGCTGCTGCCTCGCTCGCGAACCCCTTTCCTTGGAATGCAGGCAGCAGACCGAAGCCTAGATCTGGGGCGATTGGTGCTCCCTCGAACCTTCGGTGGTTCATAGAGACGACACCAATTTTGGTGTATGTCTTGAGCATCTCGGAGAATGGAACACTATTTGCTTCTACTGTTGCAGATTGAGTTTGTGATTTTAGACTGACGAGGTAACGACCATAGCCCGAAGTCCAGATGAGTTGGTTCGAGTCGATCTTTCTGCGCGCAGCCTCCCGATCCGGCATTGGTGCAGCGACGGCATTGCGAGCACGATTTTGCTCGCTACCATACAGATCCACCAGGAAATCGCAATGAGAATCCTGTGAGGAATCGAGATGTGAGATAGTGAGACGTGGAGTATTGATGCAAAACTCTGTGGCGACCATGGTATATGAGACAATAGAACGGCGTTCGTGTTGCAGCGCAACAAGAGACCATCAAACAGAAAAAGATGATTAATAGAGTCTTATGGAAGGTTTTGTTGGAACTACGGGCAGGTAGCCGCAATCATGCCGTATCTAAAGTCGAGATGTGTTGACTCACCGTCTGAGCATGGCGCTGACTCACGGTTTGATGCTCCTTGTGGAGGAAGAGCCGATACTACAGACTAGTGCAATAGAGAAGTTACATTCGTCACCCGGAATATCGTTGGCACAACCACTGCCGACACAAATAACTGACCAATATCAGTTGCAAGATAGTTCGTCCATGATCAGCCAAGAAAAGGATGCAGAGAAGAAATACCGTGATCAGACACCGAACATCTTTGCACCATTGTCACCTTCTATCATTCTTCTCTCACTCACACGCCACAGAGAGCTGGCCTTGACGTTGGCTGTCTCAAGACATCTGCATCACTTTGTACCGATCGCATGTCAATCTCGGTACCCGTATTTTTGTATTCGTGATGTTGAACCAAGAATTGCGCAAGGCCCACGGTTAACAACAAGCCGGCAGACGGGCGTCGAGCACACCGACCCATTATAGCGCTACTACACAAGCGTCGCTAGCGGGAAAACTTATGTTCCTTCACGGCTGGATGAAGGATTGCACCTCGTCAATCGCGGCTTAGGTAGTAGCTTAGCAATCTGCGATGGCTTGGACGACTACGTCATCTTAGATGCGAGTAAGTCAAACAGCCGCAACATTTTCATACCCGAGTAATATTGCGTCGACCAACTCCTGTGCATTGATTGATCCTATAGTCTAGTTGTCTTTAGGTCCAAACTTGCAGCGCAAATGGAACGCTGCAAACCCTTCGCGTCTATGACGTGGAAAAGATCGGCTAGATGTCAATGCTAAGACAGACAGAAAAGTCCGCAAGCAAGTCAGGGATTTGAAAGGCTCTTCCGATATCACAAGACATGTTTCTAGGCGCATTTAGACGTGAGAGAATCGTAGCGCTTGCTGCTAGATCCCTTTCCTGCAGAAAATAAACGGAACGTCCTATAAGTCTCCCAACACCGATGTGGAATATCCAGCAGACTCGATCTGAGCGATAGTGCCCAAAGCTAATCAGACAAGCCTGTATCTGCTCATCGAATAGTCTACAAGTGCACCTTGAACTACAGTACATTTTGTAGATTCCTGTTCACTAATCGTAAAAGAGCTATGCCAGATGGCAGAAACGTCCACGCACTAGCTTCACTGTGAAGTTCTCTATCAGCTCTCCTGTCGCTCTTCCTTACAGCATGAATGATTCTGACGTAAGACTGCGCTTGGTTTCCAATCATCTTCCCCTATCCCTTCTTCCGTTTAATCGTTCCCTAGTTATGAACCCTTGTCGTAAACCTCACTCGTATACTCTCATCGCATGCTCCAGTCCTGTCTTCTCCTTTTCCACATACGCTTCATCTCCCAACGATCCAAACACCAACTGAGCCTTGCATCTCCATGACTCTTCAATGCCGTATTTTTCCCTTAGATATGGTCCGATCACCCTTTGGTAGTGCTGCAAGTTACATCCCAGTCCTTCCGCCGTAAGTGCCGTCCAAACAATGTACTGATGCATTCCTGAAGAATGCTCCTCCCACTCAGGGAATTGCTTGTAAAGGGCCTGGAAGCGAGGTGATAGCGC
Organism: Curvularia lunata; assembly: GCA_005212705.1. Lineage (NCBI taxonomy): Eukaryota > Fungi > Ascomycota > Dothideomycetes > Pleosporales > Pleosporaceae > Curvularia > Curvularia lunata. Next base: position 4,299 of record PELC01000012.1, read on the forward strand.
TGAGGAAGCGTCTACATCATCGAAAAAAAGGACCTGCGAATGTGTAAATAATTGCCTGTGCAAGGTAGACATGTCTAGAAACAAAACCGTAGTTGACGTACAGTTCCGTAAGCGGCCTGATATCCCTTAATCTTGGGTCCTAGTAGTGCCAATGCAGCCGGTGTCTCTCTTTCTGTGGCATCGTACGCATGTTGCCACAAATTAGTATGATGGTCGCCGAACAGAACAAGGCAACGTGCACTGCGAACGTTAAACGGGGATGGTCCGTGGGCAAGTGCGTGGTGGACGATCTCAAGAATGCGCGAGTTGGGTATCGGGGATTCCTTGAGGAGGTGGTAATTTGAGTGACGATTTGCGACTGCGTTGAGAAACGGACTTGTAGGCGACATTTTCTGTTTGCTTGTTTCTCTCTGGGACCAGTTCCGTATCTTTTCTCAGAAACAAAAGGAGAATGGGATGGTGGGGTATTGAACACAAATTTCAGAATTGTGCTGCTGAACTGACTGATAAATATTGCAACGTTTCCTTCTTGAATACCTTTGCCAATACACTTCGAGCCGGATCTTGGAAGGATTTATATGCAGCCTCATCATTGCGGTGCTCGGGTATGCCAAACACCCGATTAATGATACAAATGGTAGCCCCCTCAAATGTCCTGTCCGCCTGCATAACAGCTGTCTAGCACGATACCCTCTAAAGAAGCCTTCGTCTCAGCCCCGAGCCGCGTTGGGCGTTCTGACGTCGAGCGGCCGAGCGGCAGGCTGCTTCATCGCGCATGGAGATTGGAGCGTCGATTGTCGGGGAATCGTACACTCGTCGTTGTGTTCAACGGAATGGGCCGAATTCGCCGGAGTCGCTGGAAAGTAGAGTCCGACAGGAAATGCGGGTCCAAAAAAAACTATGGGCTAGTCCATTATGAGAGGTATATCGAGTCTCCTTGTGAAATACTTCGCCCCGTGGCTTGTAGTGCATCTTTCAGAAGATGGCATCGCGAGTGACAACGTAGAGCAATTGGGGCCATCACCCGAGGCTATTTCACAAATAAGATTAGCGAACGTTGCAATATCTACCGTATCCGTACAAACGTCCGTATGACACGCGTATATGCAATGAAGTCTCCACTGCACTCCATTCTGATCCGTCAATAGCAACAAACAATATGTAGCCCGGCACGTTCTAACAATACTACGCCTAGCGTGGGTTGTCGTCGTATGCTGTGAGTCGCAGCATGCTAGTTAGCTAGCTCAGCTAATCTCAAATGCGAGTGAACCAATCATCAACGGGACCGAACCCCAGACAAGCAGTGGGACGTCTTTTCGCAACCACGCAGATTGGTTCTTCAAGCTAGACTTGTTTGGTGCCGCCCTTATCATCAGTTCATATCGATAAAAGGGCATAGCATCCCAATGTTTAGGCCACCACCGCGGCCGCTTAATTCGGATAACGTGGGCAAATGCGTAAGATTTCTTGTGTGCAACAAGTCTCTGCACTTGCGAGAGCCGATCGAGAACGATGCAATTGGTTACTGCAGCTTTGCTGGTCTACGGCAGCACCTTTCTTGTTGTAAAGTTCAACATAAGACGTATGCACCTGGCAATGTATATAATAAGGAGGATGGCCCCTCAGAAAAACACTACTCACGGATAAGTCAACTCTCGGTGTTCCTCCCAAAGACGTTTCAGACATACCTGACTTGCTTGGAAAACATTTTATTCTACACTTAATACATCAGACTTTTATAATAGATTCAGTATGCCTCCCGCCAGACGTGCACTCATCGCGGTCACCTCCGCTCACGCGTCTCTTTTCGAAGGCGGCGGCCATCAAACGGGCGTTTTCATCAGCGAAGCCCTGCATCCATACAACGTTCTCAAAGCCGCTGGCTTTGAAGTCGATATTGCTTCTGAGAAGGGGACGTGGACAGAAGACTGGCTCAGTCTTCAGCCTGGTTTTCTTAGCGAAGATGAGCGGAAGCAGTATGATGATAAGACCAGTGACTTCCGCCGCGAGATAGACAAGAACCTGAAGGCAGAGAGCTTGCTGGATAGAGAGGTATACTGAAGGTCAAGAAACATTCTATGAGACGGATGCTGACTGCTATGTTATAGTACGGTATCTTTTTCGCGTCTGCAGGACACGCTGCCTTGATCGACTACCCGCACGCCAAAAACCTCAAGAAGATCGCAGCCAAAGTTTGGGAGAACGGCGGTGTCGTCTCAGCTGTGTGAGTGTTGTTCTTCAAAGCCATCACTGTCTCTACGTCAGTAGCTAACTAAGGCAAAGCTGCCATGGCCCAGCTATATTCGCTGGCCTCCTCGACTCTACTACAGGCAAGCCTATCGTCAAGGATAGGAAGATCACTGGCTTCACAACCCAGGCTGAAGAGGAGATGGGTATCATGGAGGGGCTTCGATCATGGAAGGAGCCACTAATCGATGAGCATGCAAAGACGCTTGGCGCCGAGTGTAAGTCATCGCGTTACCCATATTCTTCTATTTGACATGTACTGAGATAGGTGACATAGATGTTCGGTCTGAGGGTGTATGGGATGATTATCACATCGTCGATGGGAGAGTTGTTACCGGCATGAATCCACAGAGCGCAAAGAGCACGGCAAAGGCGGCTATCGAAGTGTACGAGAAGCAGTAATAAACCACACGTTGAGATACAGGATGTGAGGAAGATATTTCGACGAATATTCAGTAGCTATAAAGAATGCGCATTTAGTTGCCTCTGGAAATGCATGTCGTATCAAGACACTCAGGGTGTGCAAAGGACTACGTAAACAACAAGATGAACTACAGTGTGAGAAGTGTCTTCATGACTCGAAACCACAAAAGAAAATCTGTGTTAGCAAGCTGATCGAGTGTTGCAGCTTGAAAGTCTTACTGCAAAAGCAGTGAAGTCTTTTATCCAGCAGTGTCCCTCTAACCTGATCATTCGTTTCTGATCCTCTTGCTACCCGGCCCAATTAGAAAAAAGGCATTAATGATAGCTACTGGAGCATTTCACGTTTGCATTACATGGGTTGGGGCATAGTGTCCCTCTTGTGGTATGACACGAGGTGTCTCGGTCTGTTCATATCTTGCAAATGATAGCTGAACTTTGTGAGTATGAAAGCCGCGACCGATCCCTATCTGAATTATCTGATATAGTAGGGACGAATGAAATCAACCTCAATAGTACATCCTATCTTTCCGCACTTTCCCTTGCTCGCTATCACTGCTGCCGTCAATGCTTCTCAGAGCGATGTACCCGACTTCCGCACCCGCGTTTGCATCACCCAGTTGCACAGGGAGCCTCTTCAGCAGACGTGCTCTTTCTGCACCGCTCAAGCTCGATCCTCCACGCGGCACGTTGATGTTCGGGTTGTCGCGCGTGAAAGAAGAAGCGTAGTCGAAGATGTCCGGCACCGTGATGTGGAATGATAGGCAAAGGCTGAAAATGCCAAGTAGAAATGGGACACCGGAGCAGATAACGAGGCAAGCGACCCATGCGCTATTGGCGCGGTAGATGAGAATACGACGTGTGACTGTCGCCTCAGTCTTTATCATCGTCATTTCCTCGAATGGCTCGCCGCTTGTCTCGTTGATCGATGTCTTGCCCCAGGGGTCATTGCGTGTCACAGCAAGCGGCCATCGAGATGAATCCCAGAAGGTATTCATCACTCTTGTCATACGATGCGACATATCGATCGATCTTTGAGGATCGAAAACGTACTCTGTCCAGTTTTTTACCGAGTTGTTGGGCCTAAACTGCGTATTCCCAAATATATAGGCATCAACGGGGTTGCTCGAAAAAGCGCCAGTGTCGCCACCGAGCCGGCCGAAGTACTGCAGGAACTTCCTTGTATACATGCCGTCATTCACGATGTCGAAGGGGAGATAGACACCCCTTCGTTTCGATCTAGGAACATTGATCCGTCGCAAACGGCCGACGCTGCAACTTGCAGATTCACAGAGCATGTTGGCTTCTACCATGATACTCCTCATGGAGCATTCGAAGAGATAGTAAGACTCTGAGACCATTTTACTCCCGTAGAGGAGTGAGTCTTGCTTGTGTCCCGCTTTTCCGATGGTATAAATGAAGAAACCGCGGTCGTTTACCGAAGAAGTAGGAGGAAAGTCTCCAGGCGCAATAGTATAATTGTTGTCTGGGTTAAATGCACCTTCCGATTGAAGTATCCCGGCAGCATTCAATCCTCTTAAATACTCAATCTGGGTGTGATAGTTTGGCTCGGTCACGTTGCGCCCATGTTCTGCATCGAAACTCGTCGTGATGTTGTTTGCTGGTGATAATTTACAATCGAAGTACATGTATTCGTACGGAACGGTGAAATTTGCATCGCCATTCTTGGAGAGGTTGATGGCGTTAACACCTGTGAGGGCAGCGTAGCTATGGTTTGCTTGGTGCTCTATTGTATGCCATGCGCGGTTTGTTTCATTCCCACGCTCTTCCTGTTCGAGCTGTTCAAGGCGAGGTATCTTAGGATGGTTCCATAGATCGGATGGCGACCACTCGAGCGTGTCTGCGGTCATAAGAGCTGTCGATACTACACTGTCGACTCGATTGAAGGCATCCACATTGAATCCTCCAGCTGGTAATGGACTACTGACATCTGGGTCAACGGAGAAAACCAGACGACTTTCCAGAACGGGGCTGTTTGTCTCATACACAAGGCGAAGTGCGCTTTGTCCACCAAGCGGAGAGAGCGCCCACAGCATAAGTAGCCCGATGGCGAGTAAATCGAGCGGGCGGAGGGATGTCGCATGGCTGACGGTGGCTGCAAGGCTTTGACTGCCGAGAATTTGCTCTAAAACCTGATCGTCTTTTAGCCCACTCTTCGTTCAGCGTCTCTTCTTATCTGCTTACACCAATCGTGGTGCCTTCCTGGGCTCTCCACAAAGCCATCTTCTTCAAACTCCGCCCAGCGAGAGCCGTGAATGCAAGAGGAAACAACGTGGGGCCAAGGAGAATTGCTTCCTGTATTTTGCGACCGCGATCCGATATGTCTTTGCCGTCAAGCCTACAAGCAAGGACAGCAAGAGCTCCACACATAATGTCAGCAAATTTTGATCACTAGATTGTAGTATTTACTGACCCAGGAATGCTATGGGCGCCATAAGTACCAGGAAGTCGACTAAAAGCCATAAAGGTTCTATTGCTACCCTCCTCGGACCGATGGGCCAGTTTGCAATCGTGGGTGATGGAGCCTCAGACTTGTTGGCATCCTCTGTAATCGGTCTATCTTTCCTGATATCGAGAGTACTGTAGACAGTTGAGGTGTTCTTTCTGAGCCTGGAGAGCCACATAGGGAATGGTGGGGTGAGGATGGCGTTAAAACGAGATGGCTAGGGTGTGACACCTATATATAGATCAAAGTCGTGTGAAATCAGATTTTTATCCAGCGGGAGAAACGGAAATTTATATTGCCTCGCATAGGAGTAAGGCAGTCTGGCCATCTTGTTGATCCAGGATTCTTTATACCAGCGTGTCAGCGTGTGGCAACAGAGTGAGGCGCAGCGTTACGCTGCCAGCGTTCCATCACTAGACGGGTCATCTTCTGTGTCTGGTTGGGTTGTTTCGGATGAGAAAGCCTGATCAAGTTAGTGAAGCTGCACATACCTGGACGGATCATCCTTTGGCATGCAACGTTTTTGGGTCATGTACGAGTAGAATGTAAACAGGCATGAGCCAGCCAGAGGAGTAAAAGCTGGAAGCAGAAGAGTTCAAAATGCGACATTTTCTCGACATATTGCGCTTATGTGTCGGGCTTCAGAGCGTAATCCTGTCAGGTTGGTGCTCTGAATAATATCTGCAAGCCATTAAAGATGGCTCGCAAAGCAGTATTTTATAATTTCGACCCGGAAGCGCGGGGAGCATTCCTCACAATGAATGTACAGACACTGCGATTGGTCACTCCCTAGAAAGCACGCAGTTCTATTCAATGAAGTCTGTCGATCTTTTGAGGCTCATCAGCATGGGTGCCAACTCGAAGACTTCGTTCAACAATTCTAGGCAATACGAAAGGCTATACATGATCGAGCTAATAATAACCAACAATGAGCGAGCACGGGTATAGGAATCTTGCTTGTTGTCCTCGGAAAAAGGCATTGACGATTTGCTTCTTACACTTCTAGTGAACCTGCAACTATTCAATGACGTTACTTTCGATATTTAGAAGGCAGACTGTACCCCGAGTCAATGCTGTACGGATTGTCAGGTTCTACGGGAATCACTTGATAGCGAAGAATCACAGGAAAGCTCAACGGTAGGTTGACCTCATGAGAACTGATCATCTCAAGAGTAGGCACACAGATATCATGCCTTGGCCACGTCGCGTTCCTGAACTGCTCACTCACAGACACCAGCCGTAGCTGCAGAATTGCTCAAAGCAACATGATCGAAGAAATAAGGCTCGCATTAGTCCGTGGAGCGATACTCTAATTTTTCGTGATGATTATCATCATGTGCGACCCTACAGCCTCAGTCAGGCAGTTGGGGTGTGCGCTATGTATCCCGGTGCGACACACCCACAGACTTATGTCATCTGAGGCGCGAGCGAGCCAATTGTTGAAGATAGCATGGCTGTAAAAGTGGGCCAATTCTCGTGATGGGCTTAGCAGTGGATACACTGAGGCAGTGCACGTCCGCGACACGCTCTCATCCATTCATCAGACGAGCATTCGGAACTCAACTTTGGCCTCTTGAAAACTCTCCTTCCTCTTCGCTTCTAGTTCGTCGAAGTCCGAGTTTGCTGCTGGATATCTCCTACTAAGATCCCGGGACGTACCGCGCGTGAATCTATTCCGTCGCTTTTATGCATTTCTGCAACCGCCTCGACCAAGCGGTTCGTCCCGAGCTCTGAGATGCTGAACTAGCGCTCATGTTACGGCCAAACTCACAACAATCGTCAGGACGGCCGCGTCACTCAAGATCAGCCACTTCGACACAGACATTGTCTTCAATTCAGCACTGTCTTCATGCATCCTTGAATCTTGAGACTGAAACTCTGCGTTGCGCAAAATGGGTCTTTAGGCATCTTGAAGATACTGGCGAGTTTCTACTTGCTAAATCGTTACGCAATTTTATTGACTGTAGCCCTTGAATGCTTAATTATTTCTACATACTTGCTCAGGGCTTCCCGAATTCTATCAATGGCTCTGTCTACTTGATTGTTGTCATCGGGGATTTGTTGGGAAAGTGAAGCCGCCGATAGGACCAAATAAGACGCCTTTGCACCTCGGTTGACATTTGTGCTGCCACGGTAGCAATAACTTGTGTGTGTACTCGGTTCTTCGTAACTTTTGTGAAGCCTATGTGACAGGGTGTAATATTAGAGAAACGGTCAAGAAGTGCGTGACCCATGCTGAAAAGCCCATCTGTGGGACTTTTCTTGCTGTCAAATTTGCATCAGACGGACATCCATCCGTTATCTCCCGTCTTGGGCGGCAATCAGCACTGGTGGTGTCAAATTGAACACAGGTATAGTACGCAAACTACCTTTTTGTCAGGGCGGCTTTTTCATCACAATAACATACATCGTGGGCAGCATTAGGGAAGGTGAATAAAATGCCCGTTGCTAATTTGCTCACTCACACACGAGATGACCTGATCGATCTCTGATTTGAGGGCTCAATGTCTCGATTTACAAATGCTAGCACGTGCGGCTTCGTTGGCGATTGTGGTGACGTCGAGATTCTTATAGCACAGAATAGTAGCTCGTGTAGAGATTACATGGCTTTTGTGAACACTTCCATGGGTATGTTTTCAAAATCGCTTATTCGTGTTGACATGTAGTAAAAATTAATACGAGACGCTGTTTCTTAACCCGGAAGTTGAACTTCAGTGGTAGTCGTGCTGTTGAGCCGCACCACCACCACCGCTCTCTGTCTTCAACTCTTGCTGCCACAAAATCATTTTTTAGAATGATTCCACAGTATTGGAACATATTAAAACTTTAAGATACTTGTTTTCTTCGTCGTTTATTTCCATCAAGATGGCTGTGATATACGACGTCGCAGCCTCAAGCTTGGTGAAACTGTTTTCGTGGGTGACTTGCTCATGAATCATGTTGGTATAGATTCATTACATATCTGGGTCAAGTCTACATCTTATCTTGTTACTGTTTGCGTATATAAATTTGCACAGATAAGTAACTCGTTGGAGGTAAAAGACAGGAAGAGATCGGGTTGCACAGTCTAAATATGGCAGACAAATTCCTGTCGAGCCAATGAGCAGGCCGTTGTTCCGCCCCCACGCCTTGCCCACATTCGACTACGGCGACGTCTGCTCCACGCCAATAGCCCACTCTGCCATGCACAGCCCTCAGCTTATGGCATATGAACGGCCGAGCGCCATGCAGGTCGTCAGGCTAAGCAGCGGCTATGTGACGAGGCTACGATTCTTCCTATGCCATCCCCAGTATCGCAGTCACTTCAACTTACTCTCTGCTATAGCAACCGCGAATGACACGTCAGTTATGCCATGATGACTACACGGTGGGATGGGTATGCGCGCTGCCGGTTGAGATGGCGGCAGCGCAGGAGATGCTCGACGAAGAACATCCTGACCTCGACCTAGCCGACAACGACGAGAACCTGTATGCCCTGGGCTCCATCAGCGGTCACAATGTCGTTATTGTGTGCTTGCCCGCTGGTCGAATCGGAAATAACCCCGCGGCTTCGGTAGCAACGCAAATGCGCGCAACGTTTAAAAAAATCCAGTTTGGATTGATGGTGGGGATTGGGGGTGGTGTCCCAAGTGCCGAAGCAGATGTTCGGCTGGGAGATGTAGTGGTTAGTCAGCCTTCTGGACAATCTGCTGGTGTGGTACAGTACGATATGGGAAAGACGACACCAAGCGGCTTTGAGCGGACGGGGTCCCTTAATTCACCGCCACTGATATTGTTGGCAGCTGTCGCGCGAGTAAAGGCAAACCAGCTGCGCGGCAGAAGCAAGCTAAATGAGCACACCTCTAAGCTAGAGGGCATCGCACAGTTTCAACGCAGCAGGGCAGGGCCTGATGTCCTATTTGAAGCAGCATACGACCATGTTGGAGGCCCGACGTGCGATAAATGCAACCCTGATAGACACCAAATTCGGCTGGCGCGCGATATTGGGGAGGAAGTAGCAGTACACTATGGCACAATCGCGTCTGGCAACCAGGTGATACGAAGCGCCACCGAGCGGGATAAAGTTAGCGCTGAATTCGGCAAGGTTCTGTGCTTTGAGATGGAGGCCGCAGGGCTGATGAATGCATTTCAGTGTCTTGTCGTCCGCGGTATATGTGACTACGCAGATTCACACAAAAATAAACGGTGGTAGCCTTTCGCAGCAGGGACAGCAGCCGCGTATGCAAAGGAGGTTTTATCAATGATACCGCCATCAGAGTTGGCCAAGCCGCAGACGACGGAGGAGGTTGTCAAAGAGAAAAATGGTGAGTATACAGCGGCATATATTGTAATTCACTTTGTGATGACGTGCTGATACAGCAGTAGAAAACCTGCCGAAACCCATATATCACATACCACTTTTGATGAATCGACGCTTTGTTGGACGGAAAGCAGAGCTCCAAATTTTACAGCAGAGGCTCATGGTGGATCGGGACTGCCAGGAGCTATCTATCGTAGGGCTTGGTGGTACAGGCAAGACGCAAGTCGCCCTACAATTTGCGTACAGCGTGAAAGAAAACCGGCCAGAGTATTCATTATTTTGGGTTCCTACGCTGAGCATGGAGGGTTTTGAGCAGGCATGCGTAAGCATTGCAAGAGAACTAGGTCTGCCGCAGGTGTCAAACGACGAAGAAGACGTTAAAGAACTGGTGAAACGATATTTGAGCTCGAGTCGAGCAGGAAAATGGCTCATGGTGGTGGATAATGCTGACGACCCTAGCATCCTGTTTGAGACAACAGAATCACCGGGCATCGTTGAATATCTACCAAAGAGTGACACCGGCATAGTATTGTACACGACGCGCACGATGGACGTAGCCGTGTCACTAACACAGTCCGACGTACTGGAGCTGGAGGCGATGAATCGCCAGGACGCACTTGACTTCTTCTCCAAATCGCTGATTCAAAAGGAAATTCTCTGCGACCACCAAATGACAAACAAACTGCTAGACGAGCTGACGTGTCTCCCACTTGCAATCGCACAGGCGGCTGCATATCTCAACATGAATCGGACCACAATTGCAAAGTATCTGCAGCTACTTCACAGTACCGAAAAGGACCTCATTGGACTTTTAAGCAGAGAGTTTCGTGACAATACACGATACAAAGGCTCTGCGAACGCAGTGGCAACAACTTGGGTTGTGTCGTTTACCCAGCTGCGCGAACGCGATCCATTGGCAGCAGATTTACTGGAGTTTATATCCTGCATAGAGTGGAAAGCCATTCCACGATCGCTGCTTCCAGAACCGGAATCAGAAGAACAGATGGAGACGGCTATTGGCACGCTTTGTGGATACTCATTCTTGGTCAGACGCAACAGTAGTAACCAAGGAAGGGAAGTGGAGGTTGACGAAGATGGAGAAAGAGAAGAAGACGAAGAATGGTACGATATTCACCGACTCGTGCACCTAGCAACAAAGATCTGGATCAAGAGCCACAGCACTGTCACTAAAGTTGTAAAAAACGCAATGAAGCACGTTGTGTATATCTTCCCACGACCGGAATATGCCAACCGAACTATATGGAGAGCATATCTGCCGCACGCACTGCGGCTGCTCGATATTGCGCAAAACAGCAGCGCAAGACGACAATGCGTGCTGTGTCGGCGGGTAGGATTATGTTTGTTAGAGGATGGCAGGTTCAGGGAGGCGATAATGTGGCTGGAAAAGTCAAATCACTTAAGTGATCTTCTTCGTGAAGATGACAATAATCGAACATTATCGCAGCACGCGCTCGCATCAGCATACATTGAGAATAGACAAATACAGCAGGCAATAACTCTGCTGGAGCATGTCGTAGAGGTAGATAAGGCGTTATCACCGGATGATCCCGAACGACTAGCATCGCTGCACGAGCTCGCATCGGCGTACATTGAGAATGGACAAATACGGGAGGCGATAGCGATACTGGAGCATGTCCTAGAGGTAGAGGAGACGTTATCGCCAAATGCTCCCGAAAGACTAGCATCACTGCACGAGCTTGCGACAGCCTACCGGGAAGATGGACAAATGGAAAGGGCGATAGAGCTACTAGAAAATATCGTCAAAACGAAAGCGGAAGTGGAATCAGATAATCGACCGCGGCTAATATCACAGAAAACGCTCGCAATAGCATATTCTCGGAGCGAACAAGTGAAGAAGGCGGTGGCGCTACTAGAATATGTCGTCAAAGTGGAAGAAACACTCCCACCCGAAGACCCCTCACGACTATCATCGCAGCACGATCTCGCATCAGTATATAGGAGAGATGGACAACTAGAGAAAGCGATATCGCTCCTAGAACATGTTGTTCGATTACAGGATAGGGTGCTAGGGCCAGAACATCCAGACCAGCTTATATCACAGTGCCAACTCGCGGTAACATACAGAAAAGATGGGCAGATAGAGAAGGCGATAGCACTATTAGAGCATGTTCTTCGGGTACAACGGAACACACTAGGATCCGAAAATCCGGACCATATCGCGTCGGAAAATTCGCTTGCATTAGCATACCATGATATTGGGCAGACAGAGAAAGCAATAGAGCTGCTTGAGCATGTCGTCGCTTTTCGAACTCGTACTCTCCGAGAGGATCATCATCTGCGATTAGAGGCAGAAGAAGACTTAGCTGACATGCGTGCCATGCTAGCCGACGATATCTCTGGTGACGAAACACCTTCTGAATCTAGCGAGAGCGAAGGATCTTCTGTTTTTCATAGTGATAACGTCTAGAACTGTAACTAAACGGATGTTCTTTCCAAAATTGCAATTTGTCCTGGTATTCACTGAGATACATCTAACGAGGTTGCCAAAGCGACCACATCCTTTTTGTAGACACATACCCACTTTGTCTTCCCATCAGCTTACACCACATATCTGGGATATGAGGATGTGCATTTGCATGATCACATACCTACATCCTATAATCCCCAGCACGCACAAACGTAGGAAGAAAGCGTATCACGCAGATGCACATATGTATACTCTATCGTAACTACACTCAAGCTCAAAAACAATAATCACCTCCACATCCATACTAAATCATGAAAGACAACAAATCCTGAAAGGTCAATGAGCACCCCACAATCACGTAGCTGTTCATAATGTTCAAATCCACCCACTAGTGTTGCTGGAAAATGGTACCTATCGTGATGTAATGGCACGCGACTAGCCCATCGGCTTATATATGGGGGGGGGGGGTAGACAGGAATCTTCTTCACTTAATTTACAAAAAGAATTGACACCCACACAAAACGTGAGGGAGAGAAGGATACATACACGGAGAGCAGGGGGGGGTGTATTTCCACTCACTACGCATCCTTATTTCAAGTTAAGAACACATACACGTACGAAAAGGAGGTTACAGCCACACTTTGCATTCCTGTATTTCTAGCCAAAAGACACCCCACGTCACGCGCTTCGAACCAAACGCAGAACAGAAAAAGAAAAAGAGAAGATCAACTTCTACTACGTATGTGTTCCCTTGTCTGATACGACTCTACGCAGCGGATACCTCATCGCGCTTCTCCTCAGCAGACGCAGTAGCGACGGGCTCGTCTACAGGCTTCTCGGCCTTGGCACTGGCTTCGTCGACTAGATCTGGACCTGAGCCGGGGAAGGCACCAGGGGCGTCGGAGGAACCGGGTGCTTTTTCAGTGACTAGAGTTTCCTCTGGCTTCAAGGCAGAGGATGCCTTTTCAGTGACCGAGTCGAGAGCTTCAGTTGCCACGGAGGATACCTTTTCAGGCAAGGAGGTCTTCTCCGTCTTTACTTCGGTCTCGGAAGCGGGTTCAATGTCGTCCTTGGAGGACGTCTGGGCCGGTAGCGGCTTTTCTGTTTCCAATGCGGTGCTCTTCTCAGTCGTGGCCTCTGGAGCAGCAGGCTCCTTCGCCGGTGCAGGGGCGTTAAGGGACTTTTGAATTTGCGCAGCCATCTGGGCGGCTGGGACGTCGAGGCTGCCGTCTTCAACAAATCCCCAAATTGCGGTCACAGGGCCGATGCTGAGTTTCTGGGCTGGTGCTGCAGCTGCAGCGGCCGCACTGCCTGGAGCTGGAGAAGAAGCAGGCTTCCTCCTCTGTGGGCCCTTGGCTCGACCCTTCCGAGCATCTTGTAACGGTGCTGCCTCCTTCTCTTCCTCTTCTGGCTCAGGTTCCTTGACCTTGGGAGGGCCATGCGGCCCAAGACCAATCTTGCTGTTCAGATCTTTGAGGAATCCAGCTTGAAGAGCGGCGATCTTGGAACCAGCTGGGCGAGCAGGTACTGGTGGCTTTACCTTCTCGGTGTTCTGTGGCTCATTGGCTGAAGCACTTTCAGAAGAGCCTGTAGATGGCTTACTTGGCCGTGCTGGAACTTGGGGCTTTGGTCGCTCTGGAATGATAGGCGCTTTCCTTCCTTCCGTGGATGGCTCCCTCTTGGCGGGTCGAGCAGGAACAGTAGGCCGAGCAGGCACAGGAGGTTTTTGGTCAACCGGTGTCTCTTCGGCATATTCGTTTGTTTCCTCCATCTGCGGCGTGCTGACTGTAGTTTCAAGGTGCCCGTGTGATGGGGCATCTTCCCAGATATCCTGGCTTGGGAAGCGTTGCTGCATACCAGGACGGCCCGAGCCATCGTCGCGTACTTTTCCAAGCAGCTTATTCTCAGCAGCGAATTGCTTTGTATGTTCAGACAGGAACGACTCTTGGTCTTCCTCAGTGATCTGGCGCTTGCGTTGCTCCTCTGCCTCTGGGCTTTCAAAGGCTTTGGCAGGGCTGACGTCTCCCTTGCTAACTGCGGTTTGAGGCTCTTCAGGCTCCTGTGGAGTGTCGACTGTAGTCTCAAGTTGCAGACTGCCAGGTGTGTCTTCCCAAACGTCTTGGCTGGGGAAGTGATGGCGGGCAAAACTAGGACGCTTAACACCTTCAACGGCTGGATTCGGCTTCTTAGTCTCATCGTCCTCTGGGAAGAGGGGTTCGTATTCTTTATGCGACTCAAGTGGAGTGCTGCTATGCTCAAACTGGGATGGACTGGGAATAACACGCTGCTGCTTGTTGTTGTTCCTGCTTGAGCTCCTGCTATGAGTACGCTGTTTCGTGAGATACTGTGGCGTTCCGTCCTCGTTGAGAATATATTCGTCGCCATGGCGCTCGAGCTCAGGTGACACGGCAGGTTGCCTCCATTCAGCATCTGGATGTTTCTTCAGTTCATCAGAGGCAAGAATAGGTGTACCGTATCCGCGTTCAGTAACCCATCCACCCTCATCTGCGGTGTTGCCACCTCGGGGACCAAGGTCCTCGGTTGGTGGATCATAGCCGCCGCCATGAACCTTGCTGGAACGATGGGAAGGCGGGTCAATATGGATGACCTCCCCTTTATCATTGACTTCCTGGCCAGCTTCATTGCGAAGTGGAGAGTCAACATAACCGGTCTTCTTGGAAGCAGCAGGATCAGAAGGTGTCGGTCTGGGAGAAGCCATCCTCGAGGCGTATTCCTCTGTAGCCCTGTATCCAATTTGCTCGTCAGGAGTGCTGATGGCATCTCGGCTGGTTCCTGTACAGTATTATTAGTGCCAAAATCATGGTTGTCTACTGGAAACTAGCAACGTACCCACTCCAACATCTTGCGACTTGGCGTGCACAAGTTTTTCGAGGTTATCCGCACGCCAGTGGTAGTCTTTTCTATTTTCTTGAATGTGAGGGCCGTACTCGCCAGCTTTCTCACGTTTCAAGTCATCAGGGTGTTTTTCGTACCACTTCTGCTCGAATTCGTCTGTCGAAATCTTGCCGTGGCCGTGCATACCATAGCTGCCAGGGGGTCCATGGAAGATCTCGCGCCCGCTCTTGGTACGTCCATGGTGGCGACCACTGGGCTTCTGGTTGAATCCGACTCCTTGGGATCCGGGTTGTTGTGCGAATGGTGCCGGGCTTGGAGCCTGTACGTCTCCGGCATTGCGGAACATGGGTACCTGGACGCCAATTTCTGGAATACCATGCTCGTCCTTATCATTGTAGATGGAGCTAGGGCGCGAACCAGCAGATGAGCCAGAACGGCCGGACTTGGCCTGAGAACTCTTGTCATCAACCGACAGCTGGGAGCCAAAACCAGCCGCTGCTGCTGTTTGCGAATCAGTCCGCGTCACCGCCTGGATCCTGGTCTTTGCGGTGGAGCTCGGAACTGAGGCAGTCGGAGCATGCAAAGGCAAGTCTCCTGCCACGTTCTTCATGTGCTGTGGAGAACCTGCCTCCTTATCTTCCTGAAGAGTCTTGGACAGATCTTCAAAACTGGCGTATTCGGTGCCTTCCTCGCCGAGCGAAGGCAGAGAGACACTCGGCGGGCGGGGAGGGAGTTCGGTGCTGAGGCGATGGTTGTCTTTTGGTGGAGCACCCGGTACGTAGGTTGGGTCATTGAGCGGGGAGGGAGCATATCTGTCCCCGCTTGGAGAAACAGAGCGTTCGATGCCGCGCTTTGGACGAGGAGGGACCTTTGGAACGTCCATGTGCGTTCCCTGGGCAGGAGAAGGGCTATTCTGAGAGCGCGATGGGCGCGGAGGTATTGTTGGTGGAGCACTCATTGTATGCGTAGCCGTTGCTCGAGGGCTATGTGGGGTAGAGACGTCGCGAAGGCTGTGAGGGGATCTGTAGGCTAAAACAAGGCCAATGTCAGTGACAGGTTGGATAGCCACGGAATGCTTGATACGTCGAGCGTCAGAAACACGGCGGCATTGACTGGGTTGCAGAAATGGACAAAGATAGAGCAGTGGTCCGCGAGCTCCACCGAGACGTAACCAGCCAATGAGGGCGAGTACGAATGACAGCCCGAAGCTGGGGACTGAGCGGGATTTATAGAGTAGACTGACCTCAGGGCAAGCAATTAGGGCCGACAGAGAAAGTGAGGCTAGAGAGGAAAATTCGATGGATCAGTATGGTGTTGCCAAATGGCGCAATGTGGGAGCGGCGCTGTGAAGCCGGGGTGGTGCACTTATGTACATAGCAGACAGCTTTGCGACCCGCATTTGCATCATGGCTGGGTAGGGCGCATGGGGCCCTGGCGACTGGCGTCTGGCGTCTGGCACGCGGCAGCCATGGTGAAGGCCTCGAGCAGGCGTGCCCGCTCATTGCTCGACTGGAGTTGTTGAGCTCTGCGATTCCAGGTCTTCACATGCAGCTGGCTCAGAGGCTGTGCCGCTTTGCTGAGTGCTGTCGATCTGTTGTCACTGTCGCGTTGGAGATGGATGCCCAGCCACTATGCTACATCGGGGACTTTGCGACTTCAACAGCACCTACGTGGAAGCCTTTGGAGCGCGAAAGCCCTGGGCTATCCACAAATATCTGGCTAGCTTTGCAGAGTGTCTGGCGAGGCCGGCGGGACTGGAGACAGCAGGCGGCCAGCACTTTGTGTCGAGCTGCGAGGCATTGTGCAGGATCTTCAGCATGAGAGCGAGTCCGGCACGACTAAGGCGCTAGTGTTCCCCGCGCCTAGGCCGTGTGGTTCCTGGCAAGACCCTAGCAGCCAGTCATCGTCATGCAAAAGGCGAGCACACGTCCGCTGAACGACAGTAGTTTTTTTCCTCGCCGTGGGCTGACGCATCCCTCCACATGTGATCCATCTCGCATGCAAGATAGCACTCCACGCACCGGTGAGTTGACGGGGTCTTCCAAACGACGACTTGTCGATACCGTTGCCGCCCCAGCAGCTCACCGTGGGCATATACGCTTCTAGAACTTTATAGGTCGCCCGGTAGGCCTTGCGCCAGTCCCCACACGCACCGTTACGTATGTTCTCCCCCACCTGCTCATCATATTAGTTCTTCCGCCATGACCAATACTCGACTGTCAAGCAAACAGCACACAAATTTACAACATAATATCGCATTCTTTTGCTTCTCAAGTTGAGCCACATGCCTAGGACTAAGCAGTCTCCGCGACAGATATAGCACCCAATAACGCCTGGCTGATCATCCATGCTACAAAGAGGTCAAACCGGGACCTGACACAGGGACACTGCCGTCATGATGTAGTAGTAGTTCGTCTCGTACTTGGCTCCCCCGCGTACCCGAAGCCGGGTGATACGTTCACAATCGTCGTCTAAATCTCCTCCACCTTCGTGTCATGCCTCCCTGTTTTCACTGGGGCAGTCTCTTTCTTCTTTTATATGATCATCTGCGCAACACCCTGTCCGCCAAGCGTCTTGCTGCCCTGGAACTGTTGGCCCTTGAAGCCGGCAAGCGCATAGAAGATGGACGCAAGCAGCAGGAAGATAGCTGCCACAATCAAGCTAGTGGCCATAGGCCAGATGCTGATCCACTGGATAGCGCTCATCACGAAGTAGATGGCAGCGCGCATATAGTTGGAGCTGAACTTCCGGATGAATTCGTCGAACTTTGGCGACGTCGGGCAGATGCGGAGGAGGAGCGGTATCTCAATAAAGATGATGATGAAGGAGCACACCCTGCCATGTTTGTTAGGTTTGGTGCTTGGAACGACATAACACATGGGAACCGTACAGGCAAACAATGCTGAATGCAATGACAAAGTTGGCGTGGAAGATGTTGGCAATGCCCAGCGCAAAGCACAGGAATATACATAGCACTCCGGTCCTGAAAAGAAAGTTAGCGAGAAATGTTGGAGCAAAGCCAGCGTGCATGGCACAGTTCGTTCGACGGTGTCAAAGCCCAGCACACCTTGTGGCCGTGGGATAGCTTGTCGGCGCCGCTCATGCTTGACCGTCTCTCCTGAACTTGTCTCGGCCACATTTGCGGAAGCCTCCGGCGGCGTGTGAAGAGTGCTGAGTGGATGCGACTAACCATTGACCGTAGATACCTTCAAAGAAGCCATGTCAGCAACAATGTAACAGCGCCGGCAGCGAACGTCTTACTGAAATTCCGCGATTTGAACTCTTCTGCGAGCGTCATGGTTGCTGTCGGATCGAGACTTGGGTGATTTCAGGCGTATGGGGTTGCGCGAAGTGCAGTGTGGGTGAGATTGTGGACGGCGCAAGCTGCTGCGTGGATGGAGCTATGGGACGATGGACCGGGCGCGCTTCGGTGTGGGTTTTGTATAGAGTGGTGTGAGGCGTGGATAGATGTACGTTGCGACTGCGTAATGCGGTTGTGGCGGTGCAGTGAAGAGATCGGCTTGGGGTATAGCGGGTGTTGGTGGTTGCCTTGCGTTGCGATGGCAATGCGTACACCTGTTTGCTTTCCTTTGGTACGCTCAGCCCTCGGTCGGGCGCGGCTTCCACGTAAACTAAGGCGGCTAGCGCTTGCCGAAACCGTCTTGGTCGGCACCACAAGCCAGAGAATCTCCGACATGCACTTTCTGTTTCAGAACATCGCCCATGGTCGTCGCCGCTGCCGCACACGGGCATGACTGCAATGCTCAAGGTGAAGGAATCATGGCAGGCTCTGGTCGTCGCCTCTGCCGGGCTCGGCCTGGCCCTCTACTGGCTGTTTGCTCAGCAATCCACCACGACAAACAGTCCATCTCACTCAACCGCGAATCAACAGGACCGCCAAGACTACGAAGCAGTGCGCGCAACAGAAGACATGGACCCCGACGAGAGGACGTATCACGAGGGATTCATGCGTGAGGCTATCGCCATGGTAAAACATCCCTTGCACGTGTCACACATCTGCAGTGCAATGCAATCAACGAGTGCATATGCTGACTCATCCTATAATCTAGGCTGAACTGGCACTCACGAGCGACGAGACACCTGTTGGCTGTGTCTTTGTCAAGGATGGCGAGATCATCGGCCGGGGCATGAACGAGACGAATCGTACCTTGAACGGCACAAGGCACGCCGAGTTCGTGGCCATTGCGAGTATCTTGTCAAAGTATCCCATCAGCATCTTCAAAGAGACGGACCTCTATGTCACCGTCGAGCCGTGCGTCATGTGTGCGTCCATGCTGCGCCAGTATGGCATCCGCGCCGTCTACTTTGGCTGTTGGAACGAGCGGTTTGGTGGAACAGGAGGAGTGCTAACCATCCACTCTGAGTATGCCAATCTCTCCCAGGGTCCACGCTAGTGTCTCAGTCACTAACTGCCTCATAGTCCCAGCGTCGATAGACCATACCCCGTCACCGGTGGTATCTTCCGAGAAGAAGCCATCATGCTGCTGCGAAAGTTCTATGTTCAGGAAAATGAAAAGGCCCCTGAACCCAAGCAGAAGAAGACAAGAGAACTGAAGACTGAGATCCTGCCCATGGATGTCCATCAGCCAAAGTCGGCATCCTCGTCTGATCCTCGGCCATCCGCTCAGTCAGTCTCCACTGGATCGATTCCAACGCTGGCGTCTTTACCCAAGGACGTTGTCACGGTGTCAGCCGAGTCCCGCCCAACAACTGCCACCCCAGTTGTTATTTGAGAGGACCTTTGATGCATGCATACTTATACCCAATATCATCAATAGATTTAGGACAACATAGCAGCGAGGAATGTATATTAGCTCACAACCCTTACCTTCAATACGAAGACTGTGCTTGCTGGCCAGCAGTAGAAGCTGTTCCGAGAACAAATCATGCACACGATAACAAATACAGCGAATTGATGCGAAAGTTGAACAGGATGGTAGTGTTGACAACAGAGATTGTGTGTACCTCTTGCTTTTGTGAAGGCATTTATGTAGTCGGCTCGCGTGTTTAATCTTTACTTCTCTCCACCACCCGCGACCAGCTGAACCAGCAGGAACAAGGCGATAGCCCACCAGTACCTGCGCGATTGTTAGCACAACATCCTCCGACAGCAATTGCAACTCCACCCACTTTTGCAAGAAGGTCTTCTCCGGTTCTTCTGAGCCAACCTTTCCCTCTGCATTCAAGACAATCGGTTTATTCAGTACTGGCTTCGGTCCGGAGTTCTTTCTTGATATCTCGATTTCGATCTCGTTCTCGCTGCCCTTGGCCCTGGTGCTGAAACCAACGTGGAACGGCTCGCCCTTCTCGTCAACGTGGATGACAAACTTCTTGTGGTATTGCTCTGAGAAGCTCGCTGCCGAAGTTACAACGCCGCGCCATGAGTCCGACTTCGCATCTGTAAGACCGACGCGCAATAAGTGGTCTGCGGCATAAGACCCCGTTGGCGGTGTATAGGAGACTAGGGTGCCGACAGATTGATCCGCATCGTATTCGATCTGGGCGAGGGGTACGGGTGAAGCGATCGCGGCCGTGTTTCCAGAGGCGGGGACGGGGGACACGTAGACAGTCACCGAGGATGCGACTGCAAAGGGCAGCCAAATCAGTCTGGAGAGTAGCATGTTGACGTATCCGTGTAAACAGCTACTGTTGGTATGCCCATTGGTGTTGGAGGCTGAAGCGTGCTTGGCTAGCGTACGGCGAATTGTATCCCCGAGGAGCATTCACCTGCATCGGTCGGACCCTCGGTTTTACAGCCCCTCTTCCTCTCTCCACGTCTTGTGAGGCGCGCAGACATTGACTCATGCTACTTCTCCGCCCCATCCGGAATTACACCGATAAATCCCCTCCAAGACTCAAACTTGCCTTGGGTGGCGTTACGCGCACTCAACAGTGGCCGGCATACCAAAAGAAGTGGATCCGATTTCACAATGCCCACCTATCTCCAACCCTTTCGCGAGCAGATCGGCATTCAACCCGCGACCCGAGAGAGCAGTAGCCTGATTAGATAAAAGGTCGGGGCAGCTAGAGCTGTCCATTGCCCCACCCCCACCATGCTAGAGCTTCTCGGGAGCTCTTATGAGCTCATCCCGCATTCACAACTGGTCGCTCAACATTGTCTTGCGGAAGTACAAGATCTCCGCTGATTTCCTACTGCTCCCGTTTTTCTCACCGTTGTATCTTTCTACACGTGCACAAAAAAATCATGGCTCTTCCGTTCAGACAGACCCAGCACCGCCAGCAGTCGCGGCAATTGTCGACTGACCCTCGCAATGAGCTCCACCCTCAAGTCGACCACTACATTGGTATCGATGTGGGTACTGGCAGCGCCAGAGCCTGCATCATGAATGATCAGGGAGATATTGTAGGGCTGGCATCAGAGAACATTGGTCTCTGGCAGCCACAAACTGGTTACTATGTAATTTATTCTGCTTCAAGCAAAACATGTTGGCGAAAACTAAACCAGAGCAGGAACAATCCACAACGGACATTTGGAGATGCATTTGCTCTTCGGTCCGTCGAGCAATGGACCAACACAACATCGACCAAAACACCATCCGCGGCATTGGCTTTGATGCCACATGCTCCCTCGCTGTCTTCAGAGACGACACAGACGAACCTGTCCCAGTTACTGGGCCTAACTTTGACAACAAAGATGGCAACGATCGTAATGTCATTCTTTGGCTTGATCACCGACCGGTAGAGGAGACGAACAAGATCAATGCCACTAAACACAACTTGCTTCGCTATGTTGGAGGCAAAATGTCAATCGAGATGGAGATTCCAAAGGTGCTTTGGCTCAAGAACAACATGCCAAAGGAGCTGTTCGACCGCTGCAAGTTCTATGATTTGACTGACGCTCTTACACATCTTGCTACCGGAAGCGAGAGCCGGAGCTATTGCAGTGTCGTCTGTAAGCAGGGCTTCGTACCGGTCGGCGTCGATGGAAGTGTCAAGGGCTGGCAGGAGGATTTCCTCAAGGAGATTGGACTTGAAGAATTATGCGAAGACAACTTCAAGCGCATGGGAGGTGTTGATAATGTGGTTTGTCCATCACTTTGAGATTTCTAAACTTCAGCTGACCCCTGTGCAGAACGGACGGTATCTCACTGCTGGTGAGCTCGTCGGCACACTCAGCGAGAAGGCTGCACAGGAGATGGGTCTTCCGCCCGGTATCGCAGTGGGCAGCGGTGTCATCGACGCTTATGCTGGGTGGATTGGTACCGTGGGCGCCAAAGTCAAGCTCGACGAGGACACGCTTGACATGGATCAGCCCAAGAACGATGTGTCCCAGGCCTTCACACGTCTCGCCGCCGTTGCGGGAACCTCGACCTGCCATCTCGCCATGTCTCGCGATCCCGTTTTCGTAGACGGAGTTTGGGGGCCATACCGAGACGTCCTGCTACCAGGCTACTGGATGGCAGAAGGCGGTCAGAGTGCAACGGGTGAGCTACTCAAGCACGTTATCGAAACACATCCTGCGTTTAACGAGGCCGTCTCCGTTGCTGAAACCTACAACACCAACATCTACGATTACCTCAATGAACACTTGCGCGAAATGGCCGATAAGGAAAAGGCACCACACATCTCGTGGCTCGGCCGTCACTTTTTCTTCTACGGCGACTTGTTTGGAAACCGCTCACCTATAGCGGATCCCAACATGAAGGGTTCTGTTATCGGTCTGAGTTCCGATAAGAGTCTCGATGGCCTAGCGCTCTATTACTATGCGACTATGGAGTTCATCGCTCTACAGACCCATCAGATCGTTTCTGCCATGAACAAGTCTGGACATGTCATCTCTTCTATATTCATGTCAGGATCCCAATGCCAGAATGGCCTGCTTATGGAGCTCATGGCCACGGCATGCGACATGCCTGTTCTTATTCCGCGATACGTACATGCCGCCGTCGTGCATGGCGCAGCTATGCTGGGCGCCAAAGCTGCCAGTACAGACAAGGATGGCAACAGTGAGCCACTGTGGGACATTATGGATCGGCTCAGCAAGCCTGGTAAGACGGTGAAGCCGTCGGGTGACAAGGCAGTCAAGAAGCTGTTGGACGCCAAGTACAAAGTCTTCTTGGAGCAGTGCGAGGGACAGCAAAGGTACAGGAACGAGGTTGACGCTGCCATCCAGGGATGGAAGAGCAGCTAAAGTAGTTCGTAGGCGGAAAGCCGTGTCCGGTGGGAAGTGTAATTAGAAGTATGCTCTAGATACCATGTCCTATCTCGACAATCTTCACACAGGTCATGCTTGACGTTTGTTTCACGCGGTCCCATGCTTATATTGCCAAAGCTAAGAAGCCATCTCCCTAGTTCATCAATCCGCTTCAACTATGCGTTGTGGAGATTTGAATCTCTCTTTTTTTGGAATATTTTTTACTCGTCGCTATCATTCGTGAAAGGGTATCGTACAGGATAAATTGAAGAAGATTGGTCTGAGTGTTCCGAGCGTTTAGAAGCGGCGGCGGGGTCCTCGGGGCGGGTCTCGGCGGCCACTCTCATTAAAGCCGTATCGGCCATCTTGGAAACTGCCAGATCGTGCGCCAGTATCGATGTCCATGTCGTCGACCGACTGGGTGAGGCGAGCAGGTGGTGCTCGGGACTGCGACAGATGAGTGCTTGCAGGAACATCCTTCATGTACACGTAGAGAAGTCTACCATCAGCCTGTACAATTGTGTTAGTCTCGTTCCGGCTTCAATTGTCTGACGGTCTGACCTTTTGGTTGTTAAATGTCGCAATGACGTTTTCGGCTCCCTCCCTCGTCGCAAACTGAAGTTCCACCATGACTGTAGGGCTCGCAGACAAGAGCTTGCATCCCAACGTCTCTCCTCCAATGGGGCTCATGACAGCCTCAATGTCCGCAGCTGTTGTTCCGGGCGCAAAGTTGCTCGCGATGACGGTGCATGGTCCTCCATTGGCAACGCCTCGAATGCTGATGCCCGCTCCGTCGTTGCGGTTGATAGAAGCGAACTTGTCGAATGCTTTGGTGTTACGCTCCACTTGCGATGTCGAGGCCGTTCGCGGAAGAGAGTGTCTGCTGTTGGTACCGCGGGGGTTGTTCAGCTTATGCAGATCGTGCTGCCATTTTCCGTCAATGCTGCCGGCTGGCTTCGCACTCGATGATCGCTTCTGGACACCGGCGCTGCCGCTTATGCGGCTAAGGAGAGATGGCTTCTCGGACTCCACGCGCGACTTTGCACCTGCGCCAGATGCGTTAGCTTTCCGTCCTCGGCTGCCACCGCCGAGAAACTGCTGGGCGAGGACCTCGTTCTTCTTCTTCTCGCGCGTCTGCTTGACGAAGTCATCAAAGGATACGGTTGTCGAGGCGACCATGATGGACGGCGGCAGTAGGTTGAAATCGGGGTGGCGGGAGTGGGGTTGAGGTGTCGAAAGGAAGCGCGTGAGTGTCGACCTAAGAGTAGCGGAGGAGCGCGTCGACGGTTCAGCCACGCTATGGTAAAAGCTTGGACCATGTCCCGCCCGGCGAAACGAAAAACCGCCGCGAAAAGTTCCCGTACAAAACTTTGGAGCTCTGCGATTCTCTTCTTTACATCACAACGCAACATTTGGTAAGTTCGCCTCCCCTTTTCCTTGTCACCGTCATTATCATGATGAATACACGTGTCGCCCCTATCATACACTCTATGGTGATCGACCACCCAAGCCAAACGGGATTACTGATATCTTTAATCTTCACCGAATTGTTGCGCATAAGTTTCTTACGAATCACTGCTAACATTTTCCAAAGGTTTCGAACGAATGACACAGTTCGCCATCTGTGAACGCAATGCATGCGCTGGCGCGGTCTTGTAGCGACGCGCCCACCATAGCTTCACAAAGCCTTCTACATACTGCGCATCCACTGCCTACATTCCGAGATGCTTGCAAGCAGCGATATAGTGTGCGCGATATAAGGACGGCTTCGTGAGGCTATGGCTTGGTAGAAAAGGTTAGGATACCCCTTAGCGCACCCCCCAGCACCTAGTCTCCTATGATGAGCAATTAAGTGTATTATCAAATACCGACCTACCCATGGGGAACAAATTAGTTCGATTACCTGAATATTTTTCTACATGCATATCTTAGTCGCAATATTCGTATGGAGGACACGTCGCTGACTGTATGCTAGATCTCTAAGAAATTGCTCATCACTTAGGACTTCCAGCAACCAGCTTTCCATGAAAAGGTAAATATCCATCTTGTTTCACCATCTGCTTGCTATGATGAACACCAATTCATGCTAACTCAGAGGGGTTCGCCCCACTGATTGACAAACCTTTCGAGACTTTTCATCTTTCGACTGACTGCTTTTTCACTCTGATCCTTGCACACCGTAATAAGTTTGAGTTTGTGCTAATGAGGATACAGATTGCTTTAGTGCTCATCGTGCCGCCCTGTTCTCGGCCTTGTGGGTCTTGCCCTTATTTCAGAGCAGGTTACCCGGCTTTGTTGCATTGGTGGTCCCGAGAGACTCCTGAGTACGTGCAGTATCGACATGGGTCAAAGAGGGGGTAAGGGCAGGTGCCATCACATAGTCGAGCGTAGAAGTTTATAGCTTGATAACAATCTTGTATGCATCATCTTTCCGAGTGTACCATTGCCAATTGAAAAATGCAGTCCATTCTACTCCAATTGTATATTCGAAACGCTTGGTAACGCGTGTCTTGATGACAGGTGGAGGGCACGTGAACGCGCGTGTTCGTATTGCGGTTGCGGTTTCGGAAATTATGGGGTGATTTCCGCCCACCTCATAACATCTCCAGACGCACCATACGAACAGCGCATTGCATTCACGAAGATTGATACAAGCACAACATGGCATCGAAACCAGAAGAACCAACCCCAGTAGCGTCGCAGGGCGCTGGGCTTCTCAATGACGCTGTCCCAGAGAAGCAACCCGAGCCCAGTCTCACGGCCGAGCCCACTGAGCACGCCGAGAAGAAGGAGAACACAGAGCCTGTAGACAGCGCGACTGCTGGAGTGGCCGATCTCTCGGTTGATGAGAAGAAACCAGAAGAGGAGAAGAAAGTAGAGGAGGAAAAGAAGGACGTAGAAGAGAAGGACGTTGAGGAAAAGAAGGAGACCGAAGAAAAGGAGGCAGAGAAGGAGGAAAAGGCGGAAAGCAAGGAGGAAAGCAAGACAGAGGTAGCAGCACCGTCGGACACAACAGCACCCGCTACTGAAGCCGCTGCCGTACCCGCCAGCGACGCGAAGCCTGAAGCTAGCACTGCAGAACCCACCAACAGTCCCGTCTGGCCCGAGACGGCGCCCGACCACCCTCTTACAAAGTTCTATGACGCGTTCGAAGCCCTCATCACCGAAGCCCAACACAACGAAGTCTACGGCATCGAGCTGAGCAAGTCCAACGCGTTCCACACCAAGCTCATACTGCAAAAGTTCCTGCGCGCAAACCAGAATGACCTGACAAAGGCAAAGGCGCAGCTCCTCGAGACGCTCAAGTGGAGGAAAGCATTTGATCCGATCAAGGCTGCGGGCGAGACTTACGACAAGAGCCGGTTCGAGGGGTTAGGTTACGTACTGGAGGTTGAGGGTGTGCCCGAGAGCCCGAACAAGAAGGACGTTGTTACTTTCAACATCTACGGTGCTGTCAAGGATAACAAGGCCACGTTTGGTGATCTAGATGGGTAAGTTGTACACCACTTCATGATACCTCTCCCAGACACATCTGAAATGGGGGCACGACGCTGAGACTACACTACAGCTTTCTCCGCTGGCGCGTCGGCCTGATGGAGAAATCCGTCCAAGCCCTTTCTCTCCCCACCGCCACAACCCCCATTCCCAACTACGGCGAAGGCCCCGATCCCTACCAGGGCTTCCAAATCCATGACTACCTCCAAGTCTCTTTCATCCGCCGCGATCCCCTCGTCAAGGCAGCTACAGACAAGACTATCGAGACGCTCGGCGCCCACTACCCGGAGACTCTGTCCCGCAAGTTCTTCGTCAATGTCCCATCCATGATGGGCTGGGTGTTCAACGCTATCAAGCTTGTTCTGCCGAAGGAGACGACGAGGAAGTTTGTGGTTCTGAGCGATGGAAACAGGCTGGCGACTGAGCTGGGGAAGAATGTGCCGAAGAGCTATGGAGGTGAGAAGCCAGAGTTGGCCGAGTGTGCGCAGACGATGAGCATGGCTTGAGTGTACTGCGAGTGAGTGTGGGAGGAAGTCCATTTTTTCGGTGGTGAAGGTGTGTGTAATGGCAGGAGAGCGAGCGAATCTTTGTCTCCCGTTTTTTTTTTCCTGTTCTTCTCGTCTAGCAACAGGAGGCTTCTGTGTAAAGCCTCCTATATACCCAATATCTTCTTTTACTTCTACTTCGTTGAATTCACACAGCATTCTCTTGTACGCTCAATCGTGTATTAAAAAAATTGTTTAACAACTTTCTGCCTCTAAGCAGTCGCAGGAACGAACGTGTGTGTGTGTGTGTTCCTAATATTACATGCATCTGTCTTCGTCCAGTGTTGGTCATCAACATCGTCAATTCAAATATTACAACAGCCAAGCCCCACAAGTTGTAGAAATGTAAAGCGCAGAGTTCAAGGGGAATAAATATGAAATGAAAGCAATAAACCAAGCGTCTCCTCTACTCCTCCCTCTCCTTCTCCTGGTCCTGCTTAGGCATCAAAGCCCTATCGACCCAGCCCTCTCCCCTCATGACCCCCAAGCCCTTGCGCACAACTCCGCTATTCACCGAGCGAGGCGAAACCTCATACAGCGCATTTACAAGCGCCAAGCTCGCCACAAAGAGCAAAACATCACCGTTCCTAACGCCCGTCCACCACCCATGCTTGACACCGACTTTCCACAGCGAATCGAGCGACATGCGCGCCGTGTAGAGGAAATTTGCTCTTCCGTTCCTGCGGCCCAGGAAACCCCACATGCCGCCGAGCATGCCGCTGAGGAACCAGCGCTGGGTGGCGAGGAAGGTGCGGGGCAGGATATTTTGGAATAGGCAGATGGAGCCCCAGCTTGTGCCGATGGCACCGGAGAGGAAGAGAGACATGCGGAGGATCTTTTTGGCCATGGCGTTGAGCGAGGCGATGGGCGAGGCGAGAAAGGCCTTGTAGCTGCGTAGGCTGAGGGTGGCGAAGAAGATGGTGAAGATGCGGGCGACTTTGGGGAAGGCTTGGATCCAGTATTGGATGTAGGTGCGGAGGCACGACGGGTCTTGCGGGTGGAGAAGTGCGCAGGAGAGGGATTTGATGGCTGGGTGGGCGGGCGACGTGATGGGAGAGATGGCGCCCAGGCGTTTAGGTAGCGTTTCTGCGTCTGGGAAAAGAATGGGAGAGACGAAGGGTGGCCATCGTTGACGCGAGATCTCGGCCAAACTGTCCACAATGTCAAAGGTTCCTGGCCAAGGCGCTGATTTGGGGTAGTCTGCGGGTCGTTGCTGGATGTACTCGGGTGAGCTCTTAAGGATGTGGTTACCAAAGCCAGAGGGGAAACAATCGCGGTCGAAGACGAAGGCGTGAAGTAATTGACCACAGGCGACAGGCATAAGCATCCATGATCCGAACCAACCAGGTCTATTCTTCATATATCCCAGCTCTTCCAAATGATTGTAAGCGAACTCCAGTGCTCTTGTCATGACATAGATTGCCATGGTAATGCGCAGCTGGTCTCCGGGATACACAGCAAGGAAGAAGCCCGCGAGACTGGACCCGATCGCTGGAGCGAGCCTGGACGTCAGCGAACGCGATATACGCGGGTTCCGCCGTCGAAAGGCGCGCGCTTCATTGCTGAGCAGACTCTCGCGGATGCGCACAAAGACGCGTCGTAGGAGGCGATGGAAGAGCAGTATGAGAGCGAGGGAGCTGCTAAGACGGACATTGGACGACTTCCAAATGGGCACACGGGGTTGAGAACTGCCAGAGTATCAATACAAAGGCATTTCTCGAACGCATTCTTCTTTTCGTCTGAAAAGATGACAGATGGAACGTACCTCTTGACGGTTCCTCGCGACAGGAACCTCGCCTTGATTACCTCCCATGCCTTCAGTCCAGACAACGTCACCAGGCCCAAGCGCAACGCGGCGCGGAAAGCAGCTACGTTGTAATCATCGGGGCCTTTGACAATGGCATCGTATCGCTTCGGGTGTATGCTGCGCTTCTTGACAACGGGCGCACGTGAAAGGAGGTACTGGTGCAGCAGCTGGTACTCCTTGGCCGAGATGGTGTAGCGCAGCGCATTTCGCAGTATCGGGTCTATCGGCTTCGGTTTGCCGGGTGGAGAGGGCTGCGGTGCGCTAGCCGACGACATGCTGGACGTCTGGTGTTGTGCGAGCCGGGACCATGACGTGAGGGGGGTTGTATTGTTGTTGTGTTCGGCATTTGGGGGTCTGGGGTAGAGTAGGCTAACTGATGACCGTGATCCCTGGGAGGTATGACAGACCTCGGCTTATGCGAACCGTCGGCCCCTAATGTTGAGATTCACATGCGCTTCCCCCGCATATGCATTGTCCACAGACCAGGCTACTTTCAAGACTATTGCCAAGAGGAAAATTTATGCGGAGACGCGGAGAATGTTGTCAATTGGGAAGGATGAATGTGCATTCAAAGTACATGTATTTTCTCTACTTCATGGACATCCAAGGAAACCAACGCCCTTGCATTATAATGACGACCAACCATTAACGTAAACCCATGCGTCATTTATGTACCTATACACTCAACGCCCCACACGTAAAACAACTATACATAAGAAAAGTTGGGTGTCAAGGACCCAAATTACAAGATTTCCTTCTGTTCTAAAAACACCTGTTTACAAAGCAAACAAGGCGAGGACAGCTCCAAACATGGCGCCCTTGGGCACGATGTTGAGCGGCGAGGCAGCGCCGGTAAACTGAGGAGGGGATGAAGGGCGGATAGCACCTGTACCAGTACCCAAGGGGACAGTGGCAGTACCCATGGTAGTAGCTGTGGGGTAGGGGGCACCAACACCACCAGCAGGGGTAGTGGCGGCGGAGGTCTGAGCTGGAGCAGTGCCCGGTACAAGGGCGACAGGCTGAGTTGGGGTAGCGCCAGGGGTATTAGGCTCAGTAGTGAAGTGGACCTGAGGTACAGTAAGGGTAGTAGTACCGTAGGTAATGGTAGTGCATGGAGTCTGCTCAGCAGGGGGTGCAGGAGCAGGAGTGGTGGGAGGAGCACTGCTGGCGGGGAGTGGAACGGAAGCACCGCCAGTGGGAGCAGCTGGGGTAGGGTTCAAGGGAATGTATGAAGGGCAGTCGCCGACGATCTGGGGGTTCTGGGGGATGTGCTCGGCGCAGATACCAATGAAGTACTGGAGTGCCTTGCGAGTCTCATCGTCGTTTCCGCAGCGAGCAGTAAGACAATCGATAACGTTCTTGGTGAACTCGGGCTTGACACAGTAGCACTTGGAGTCAGTGTTGTCCTTGCAGCCAGGGGCGGAGATTTGAAGCCACGAGTTCATGCACTTGGGAACAGAGTCGGTGATATCCACAGGAGGGTAGCTGGGGCTGGATGGCTGGGGAGAAGGAGAGCTGGTAGCGGGAAGAGGAGTGCCGGTGCTGCTGGGGATAGCGGAAGAGACGACGGGAGAAGACTGGTCGCAAGACTGGCCATAACCGCATCCAGGAGCAGCAGAGCTCTCAACTGTGGGGGGAACAACGGCAGATGACGTCTCGGACTGAGGCGTCACAGTGGTGCTCTTGACAACGGAAGAAGGAACCCCAGGAGGGGAGTAGATAGGGGCAGTGGTGTTGGTGTAGGGAGCATGCGAAGAGACGGGAACCTGTGGAGTGGAAGAGGTAGGTTTCTCAACCGGCGAGGTGGAAGCCTCAGGAGTAGATGTAGGGTAGCAGTTGCCACCTTCGCATGAGCCGCCAGTAGGAGTCTTGACCGCCGAGCTGGTTGCTTCAGGAGTGGAGGTTGCGTAGCAGTTGCCGCCCTCGCAAGAACCACCAGTAGGAGTCTGAACTGGCTTGGAGTTGCAGTCCTTGCCACCGTACTGTCCACACTCGTTGGCAGGAGTAGAAGGTTTCTCTGCCGGAGAAGAGGGATACTGGACCATGCTGGTGGTAGATGGGGTCTTTGGCGGAGTGGGTGGGGTGTAGGGAGTCTCGGGACTGCAGTCAAAGCCAATGTTGTGGAAACCGATCTCGCACGACTCCTTGCTGCCCTTGTAGTGAGAGCCAAGGAAGACCTGGACGGATTTGGCACCACCACACTGAGTGTTCTTGAGAGTGGATCCACCGGCCGAGCAGCTGCCGCGCTGCTTGCAGATAGATCCGTCCTGCATGGTATAGTGCAGCTCGAGCTCAGCATCAAACTCAGCAGAGATATCCATGTGGCTAATGGAGAAGCCACGCTTGGAGCACCCGAACGAAGCAGGCTTCTGCTTGCTGACCGTGTTCTTGATGCACTTGGTGTTAAAGGTCCTCTTGGTCAACAAGTCACGCTTGCCAAACGAGTTGGAGCACTTCCAACCGCCCGAGAAATCAAAGTCTCCATAGTTTCCGAGCAGGTCGCCGTCGTTGAGGTCGGACCAGTCAAATCCGCCCTGTTGCTTGTCGCTACACTTGTTGTCGCTGTAGTTGGGTGTACCATAGTTGTCGAAGAAGTTCCAGGTAGCAGCGACCTGCTGGGAGGCAAGGCCGGCTACCAAAAGAGCGTAGGTAGTCTTCATCTTGGAACGAGGATTCAAGAATAGTAGTAAATAATACGTAGTCGTGTGGTCTGCAAACAGTGTCGAAAGAGATATCGAGGCAAGACCTAAAGAACGTCGATACGAATGTAGTAAAAATGGCAATAGACCGAAACGAAGGATGGTCTAAGCAAGAGAATGGAGCCTGCAAGAGGGCAATGTATTCCACCTGGGTAAGCGAATGAAACAGCAATGCTGATTAAAAAGACGAAGCTGGTGAGGAGCTCTGTGAGAGACGGCATGGACGTGTAAATTATAGTTGTCCAACCCACCACCGGAACGAAACAAGCAAGCTTGAAACATGATCAATGTATTGGTTGAGAATGATGTAGCATGGGGTCTGGAATGCTCAGCCACGAACAGATGGCTACGGGCCTCCTGGTCGGCTTTGTCGCGCGCTCTGCAGGCCCACATGGCTGCACTGCCATGGGTGACCAGGCGGTCTCAGAGTGGTGGTGGCAGCCAGGTCGCATCGCCTCAGCCCACACATGGGTGCTTCTGAAACGCCCTAGGCGGTTTCCTCTAGATCGTCTGCTATGCAAGGTACGAGCAAGCGTCTAGAGAACTGTCCAATACACACTCGATTGGGCCACCGGCGAGTGCTTTTTCTTGGCCCGCGAGCTGCCGCCAGCTATCCGTGGGCTGATCGCCGCCACAATACGCCTTTTTCTCCGCAGCGGTAATCAACAGTGTTGAAAGGCGAATGTGAGGTATCGAGGAGGGAGACGCCGCCCGTGTTCTATTTTCTGCGTTAGTTAGAGCCCCTCCCGCCGTCAGCTTACTGTCTCCTGTTCCTGCATCCATCCATGCCTGTATTGGTGTCCACATAACGTATCCGGTGTCACCTGTATTTCCTATTGTAGTATACTGGGCCGCTCTCCGAGGACGGATTGGTTGGAGGCGAGACGCTGTAGCCAAAAGAAGGCGCCCAAGCGTGTTTCAGGTGGAGCCCTGCCCGCACCCATCCAGCAGCCAACGAGCGTCAGGAACAACAAGCTTCGCGCGACACCGGGTCTGGGGCCATCGGCGCCGTGCGTCTCGAGTGTTCTGGGTACCAAATTAGAAGGGGCTTCCGGATAAAAAAAGGCGATGCAATGGGATTGCTTGACGTAGGTACTGGATTGTTGTTCGGCTTGCCACGCCCGTTCTTGTCTGCGCGCCCTCAGAGAACAAGCACTACGGTTGCAGGCGAGGACACGACCCATCGACAAGGCGGGAGGATTCTTCTGATGATCCCCTGTCATGATCAACGCAGACGGTCAATCTCGACCCGAAAGCATATGTTTTCCAAACATGGTGTCGACAAGCATACTCTGTCTGCCTTTGATCCCAACAACACATAAGGATGCTTGGCAGCTTTCTCAGTGACATGCACGGCATTGTGTAGGCATATCAAGTGCCGCGGGTATCCTCACAGGGATATGCCAAACATAGTGCATGGCAGTGAGTGTGTCAGCCTTGGGACGGGCTATGGATCCATCTCATGGTGGCGGCGAGGAAGAACGGTAGACGGCATGTCATCACTGAGAACCATGCATGCTGCTTGGTCACTCGGCGTTTACATAATGGCCCCGTAGTTTCAAGTTGGAGCCAGGCACATGTGCCGTGTCCACTGCTGGGCTTTGCATGAACCGCCCTCTTCATGCGACAGGCCATGTCCTCCGTGGGCGATCACCAAGCTAATCAAAAAAGCACTTGGGCAAGAAC
This sequence comes from Curvularia lunata, assembly GCA_005212705.1. Classification (NCBI taxonomy): domain Eukaryota; kingdom Fungi; phylum Ascomycota; class Dothideomycetes; order Pleosporales; family Pleosporaceae; genus Curvularia; species Curvularia lunata. The sequence goes on from PELC01000012.1 coordinate 37,446, forward strand.
TTGTCCAGGAGTGAACTTGTCGGAGTGCTATTAATGTCACAAAAAAGGTTTTTACGAACCGCTACTTTCTAGGATGCATCGGAAAACATTGAACGCGCCCAACTATCCATGCTGAACTCCAGATTATCCATGCTAAACGCCAATGCCCTTCGTCATTCTGGTATCGTATATCACTAAAACGCCGTTCGCACTTGGCTTGCTGTCTACAGAGCCAAGCAATGCAAACAAAAGAATATATAAAAAAGAAACAATTTGCCCTGAAATCTCATTAACAAGCACTGCGGCCCCGAAACCATGCTCTCATGATTCTTCGTCCTCGACTACGATGTGGACAACATCGCTTCGTCGACGCTCTTTGATGAGGCAGCATCGGGCTGCCGTACGGACTTGGGCGTGACACTCATGGGCAGCGCGGTTTAGGAAAGGAACCTGGAGCGCTCCACAGATGGCGACCAAGGCAGAGCCCCACCAAGCCAAAGGCGTGAACCGCAACTCAATTGACAGACCGTAAAGCAAGCCCGCAATGGGGCTGGCAACTGTGCGGCAGGCAGCGCCGGTTGAGGCAGCCAGTCCGTTGATCTTGCCAAGATGTGACTTGTCGGGGGTAGCTTCCTTGATCATGATGAGCAGCAATGGGAATGCTAGAATCGATGTCAGATTCCGCACCGTAAGGCAAGCGAAGAGACCAGGGTAGAGCAAGTTCTCCGGCAATAGCTGCAAAAAGGGCACGATAAAGTACGCAATTGGGTGCGCCACAGTGACAATGAGCAGCAGTCTCCACACGCCGAAGCAGTCAGCCAGCACAGGAAACACAAGTGCTTGGATAGCAAGCTGAATGACGCCGTTCAGAGAAAGAATGATACCAACTTTCTGGATTGGGATGCCAAGGCCCCCGCTGAGCGACGACGACGCAATATCCAGTGCATTCATGTCATCGTTGGCGCGCTTGTCTTGGAGAAAGATGGGAAGCAAGTGATCGTAAGTCATCTGCAGAGCTGTCAGTCCTGATCGACACGCTGCAATGCTTTTTGGGGCTTACCGAGTGGTATGTGAAGATGCCCAAGGCTATTACAAACATAATCACCGGTCGCGTGAAGACCTTTTCACTAGTTGGGGATTCGGCCCAGTCTCCATTAGACCGGACCCGCCAGATCTCGTCGCGCTCGACCGAGTTGAAGGTTCCGTACGAATCGGCAGTCAAATTTGCTGCAGAGTCGGCGGTTGCGCCTTGAGCGGGTAGGAGTGGGGTCTCTGCGACTGCCGCATCGTACTGTTCGAAGAATCCTCGTGGCTGCTTGTCTGGGTGAGTCTCATCCAACAAGAAGTAGGCCATGATGATGGAGAGCAAAAGCAGGGAGGCGCAGATGATGTTTGGCAAAAGGTAAGGGAACTTGGCAAACAGTCCCGTAGGGCTGAAGATGGAAGGGAAGTTATGCGCCGGCTCAGAGAAATAGCCGCCAATCGAGGCTAAGAAGGTCAGCATTTGGGACTAGAAATGAGTGGCGGATCTTTGTCTTACGGCCTATGATGGTACCAATGCTCCACACGAAAGGCATGACGGCGTACGCCTTTGCTATTAAGCGGTCAGTGTTTGATTTGTGTGCAGTGTACATTGCACGACTTACGCTCATGCTCAGGTCGCTTGACCAACTCTCCGACCATGGTCTGGATGACGCCAATGTTGCCATTGAGCGCACCACCGATGATCCGGCCAGCGAGCGCAACCCAAAAGTTGGGGGCTAGACCAACAAGTAGCAGGGACGACATAGTCCCAAGGCATCCAAGTATGACGACGGGCTTCCTACCTATGCGATCAGAAACGCCGCCCCAATACATGCCGCTGCATGCTTCTGCGAGCGAGAAGGCCGAAATCAGCAGGCCAGCAAAGAAGGGGGCATTTGCCTCTGTGCCGACGTGGAAGTTGGAGACCAACTTCCAGGCATAGGGAAGGATTGAGGTGAGGGCAATTGGCTCAGCGACTCGAACCAGTGCTGCGGGGACGTGTCAGCATGTGATAAGGGTCCCGTAAGAGGGAAAGGGGTACCTAGAAGGCCGAGTTGGGCGGCGGGAAATTCGTCGTCGGGAGTGGTAGTGGTGGCGGAGGCATCTTGGGGACTGTTTCTTCGGGTCTTTGTGAGAAATGGCATTCTGTAACCTGGTATGAATCTTACGGCTTCGCCAACACGCAGGTTTCCTTCAGCTCGAGTGTCGCGTGCGCTGCTGTGTAAGTAGAGCCTTTCCTGCGTTTGGCCTGTGTTCACCCGCAGAACAACAGATTCAAGTAAGAGGGCTGCAAAGTCTATGGAAAAGAGGCTGGCGGTGTGTAGGACGTGAGGAAATAGAGGGAGGAGGACGGTGGTCTGAGGAAAGTTCTGGGTTCATGTTGTCCTAGGGCAGCCACTAAGAAACGGGTATGATCGGCAAAATTCGCACACGTCGCTTGGCAGGCTTTGGTATTACCCTGGACCAGCAGCCCTACCACGGCCTACCCGCGTTGATAGACTTGCGCAATGCATTCCCGAAGCCACAGATGCATTTGAGCGGCCGCCAGGAGCATCGCAAAACCAATGGCTTCCCCATACCGTCTTCGCGTGGCGCAACGGGGAACCCTGCCCAAATCCTTCTCTGCCCCACATGGTGGCGGTAGGGGTTCCAAAACAGGCTAGCGCAACAGGCTCGGAAGAGCCGCTTGGTCGGTTTGGCCGCTCTCCTGCGTCGTTGTGACATCAACGGGGTGCAACGTCAGTGTTGCAAGCTCTCCTTTTGCCCGTTTTTTCTCGCCTGCTCGTCTTTCTTGTATGCTGTGCAAAGGAAGGGCTCCGACTTCAGCTTGTAGGCCGCGGTTATTGCAGGTGCAGCAGCTATCACTCACCGCCATCACTTGATGTGTGCGCATGATAAGACGGAAGCACACTAGATGCGTCTGGTCGTGGCCCTGCATGCTGCGTGCATCCAGCCAATCACACACGGCCTGTACCTTTGTGCTGCTGACCCCCTTTGAGATGCTCAACAACCCGGCTGTACCAAGTTCTATGTACACAAGTGTGTCTCTGCTGTATCGACATGCGCCTCATAGCAACCAAGCGCGAGGGATTTGTTGTTCTTCGAGCGGATGGGCCTTGCGGACCTGCACGTAACTCTACCCCGCCACGATGAAAGGAGTAGCACAGCGGGTGCGTCGTGGCACGTACATCATTCTCCTAACATTCCAAGAGCAATAGGCTTTTATTGATTCCCATGGAGTTGTCCTTTAGTCGTTTCCCATCGGAAAACACAGCTTTGCTAGAGCCAAGCTAGGCTCAGTACATGTGCCCGAGTCGCTCCGTCGGAAAGATCCTTTATACTACTGGACCCCAGACTTGTACTTGACTGTACCAACACGAACGGCAATATTACAGAACCGGCCCGTGTTAAGTACAACCGTACGAAGTACACTGACGGGCAGTCTCAAATCATCCTAGCAACTTTGGGCTAGCTCCCGCTCAGGTCCCACCTCATTGCATCACCCGTTCTTGAGCCGCAACTCATCAACCCACCACAGCAAAGACATAAGACATGCCACCACAACTTCACCGGCGCGGACAGTCTGGACCCTGCCCCGATTATTTTTCTAGAGCTTGACGTCCGAACTGCGGATGCACCCATCACCGTGCCAAGTGGCAAAGACGGGGCCGGCAAATTTCTCGAAGAATTTTACGTTATAATGTGGATCGGAATGCAACACGGTCGCATCCCAACGTCAAGCTATTACTCACCACGCCCCACTGCGCTCATCAAACCTCGAACCCTCCCGGCCGTCGCACCACCAAACGACGACATTTGTCTACCTCTAGTCCGCTTGCAGCCCTATCGTGCCATCTCCCCCACAAACTGCACTCCGCTTTGGCAACCATGATAGCATATCTGCCAAGGGTCCGCTAAGGTGGCCACGAAGAACTTTAGAAAAGTGGTGCTTGCCGAGGCGATCGCTCAAGGGTCCGTTCGGCCACTAGCAGACATTACGTCCCAGGATCATGTTCGACATGGCCGATACAGGAGGCGCCTTGGTTCAAAAGACCATGCTGCGCCGGTGCTCGGTACCCAAATGTCTTCTTGCCATTGATCCTTCTTCCTTCGTCCTACCAATTTGCTACCATCGACCTCAACCATGGGTCTGAAAGCATTCCTCAAGAAAGAACAAAAGACGTCCTCAAACGGGGACGTCCCTTCTGACTATGCCCCATCTGAGAAGGACACGGAGGCCTACGGACAAAACACCAACATCACGACCGGCTGGACTGGCGATGGACATGCAGGAGCATCCGAGTACCCCAAGGCTCCTGGCGAAGATGGCGAAAACTACCGCACCTTGGGTCGATGGCGGGCCTGCGTTATCCTCATCACCATTGAGGTTGGAATCGGCATTCTGAGTCTGCCCCAGGCCCTCCAGACACTCGGACTTATACCTGGTATCATTGCCATCCTGGGATTTGGCGCTCTCACAACTTACTGCGGCTATATCCTCCTTCAGTTCCACAGGATGTTTCCGATGACCACCAACCTGGTGGATTGCGCACTGTACGTTGGAGGAAAACCGTTCGAGTACTTTCTCGGTGTGGCCTTTGTCTTCAACCTGGTGCTCATCTGCGCCTCGGCCAACATCACCATGTCAGTCGCCCTGAACACACTCTCCAACCACGCCCTCTGCACGGTGGCCTTTATGGCTTTCCCGCATATCTTGTGCTGGCTTCTGTGCATCCCACGGAAGCTCACGTTTGCCGCCGCCGCTAGTTGGGTATGCACCATCTCCATTGTGGCTGCAGTCCTGATTGTCATGATTGCGCTGGGCGTCTCTGGACCGCAAGCCCCTCCAAACTTCGAGGTCAAGATCATTCTGGTCGGAAAGCCTACTTTTGTCGAGACTGTCAACGCACTATTGAACATTGCCTTTGCTTTTGCGGGCAATCAAAGCTTCATCAGCGTCATGGCCGAAATGAGAGATGCGTCCAAGGACTTTCCACCGGCGCTGTTTATGCAAAAATCCTTCGAAGTCGTCATCTACATTATCGTCGCATGCGTCATTTACGGCCTGGCGGGCGATGCCACGACTTCGCCTGCTCTCGGTTCGGCTCCTAGGCTGACAGCCAAAATTGCTTATGGCATCCTTATCCCCTCGGTTTTGGGTACTGGACTGATAATCGGCATCACGGCTATCAAATATATGGTACGATTTGCCCATGATCCCTCAGAAAGATGATGTGACTAACGCAACTGTAGTATATCGCCCTTATGCGCACTGTCAAGCCTGAACAAGTCAACGTGCACAACGCCTTCACATGGACGCTTTGGCTCGGCATCGGTGCAATCTTCTGGATCGTATCCTTTGTCATTTCCAACGCTGTGCCAATCTTCTCGTCCATCCTCAACATTTCCTCGGCCATCTTTATTTCATGGTTCACCTTTGGCCTTACCAGCATCTTCTGGTTGCACATGAACTGGAAGACGCAGTGGAGCAGCCCGCGCAAGAAGTTCCTTGCTGTGGTAAACTACGCCATAATGGGCCTAACTGTGTTTCTCATGGTTGGGGGCCTATACACCTCCCTCAAGGCACTCATCGACATCTACAACGATCCCAATAGTCATCTGAGCGGGCCTTTTACGTGCGCGGATAACAGCATATTTTAGTCCTGGCGACATGTAGTACTACCCAATTGAACGTTTTGTTATTTCGTGTGGAGAGCTCGGCAGTGACCATGATTTACACCCGGCGATGACGTCAGGAACAGGATGCGCTAACTGGCGCAGCAATTTGAGGGCATTACCGTTATTGGCTCTTCAAAATTCTACCGGACACCGAGCACATCTGGATGCTTCCCGAACTAGGAATCGGATCTCTGTGGTGTGGTTGCTGACACGATCCGTGCAGTTGCCGATCCTAGCGATATCTGCAACTGTAGGTGCAATCCCCAATAACCCCGCATGCTAACCCACATGCATGCAGCCTCCGTATGTACTTCGTATGTGATCTCCAGCAACGGATTCTAGACCGTGGTTTCTATGTCCATAGGCGTGCGGAAGAGGAGGTGCTATTCTTCGGGCGCTTATTTTCTGAATGCATTCCTTGGTGCATTCCTGGGGTATCGACATCTGTTTAGTACCATTGGCATGTTATGACTAGCGCGATTCACGGTGCATTTTTCCCTTCGCTAGGCATGCCATGTCAGGCTGACTAGCATTGTCAAGCTTTTGCTGGCTCACCAGTGGAAAGCGTGCATCGGGAAGACGATTACCGAAAGTATCCACAAAAGCCTCGGTGGACATAACACACGATTCTGGGTGCTGGTCGCATTACCGGACGAAAAACCTGATGGGGTCAACTTACCCATTCATTGCTCTGGGACTCCGCGGAAGCTTATTCTCTACTTCTTTTTTCGTTAAATCTTTCTTGGGCACTCCTATACTACAAAGACGAACCTTGTGATATGTTGTAGATTTTGCGTATTGTTGATGTTGGCGTGTTAGACTCATGTCGTCGGGGGATGATCGGAATACCCTTGGTCAAATGGGGCCGATTTCTCCTCTTAAGAGACGTGGGCATGTCGGTATACCCTACCTATCGGCACGTGTGTACCACTTCATCTAACCAGCTTGGGTGTCACGATATTGAGAATGCTCGTGTTTTCGCTGCTCGGTTAGGCTGGTGCCATACATGACTCCCCTCGATTAATCTATACCTACGTAATGACTTGAATCTGGACTTCTGCCCAGGACGCTCGTTCTTTTGTTCAGTCACCAACCACAAAACAAGGCGAGTCGCTCGGAGCCCAATCTGGCCGAGAACGGGAAACAGCCAGGTACCTGAATAAGCGCCTTGGCAGTAAAAAAGGAAGCTGAGTCGCTGAACCAATGTAACAAGGTCAATGTTTTTATCTGCCGACAGCATTTCGTCACTTTCTTTTCGGCCGAACTACCGAGCGTACCGGATATGTCCAGCCTACTGAGCCGGCCGGCGTAGTCGCGAACATGTAAGCATCTCGTTGAAATAAGGTTGGAAGCGCCCCTGCTGCTTATACGCAGTGCTGTACGTCAACTGTGTAGCTCAGAGCCAAGCGAATGCCTTCGTGAGTCCTGTAGTGCGACGACAAAATGCCTAGGTACCTACACACCACAACATACCACATGATTAAACAAGCTTGCGATGCCCCATACCTACCCCACACTCCACTACCCGACATTTTGCCACGCTAAACAACAACAAGACTCCCCTTTTGTGGATAAACGTCGGCTTCTGACCGTACCTGGCCAATGGTAACCCTGGGCCATGCATGCTACTCCACCCCTCAAGAGGCCTCTACCACCACCAGCATGTCATGATCCCCGCAAATTGTCGACCGCGCTTCGCACTTGTGCACAAACGGCGCCAAAACCGTTACACCCCGGATCCTACGACGGAGCGGCAGATGACTAGTCGCGACCAACAGTACGCGGGCCATTTGCTCTAGTCGGGGCGATGAAATCAAGCACATTTGACTTGGACGGTATAAAGCATGGCGAGCCTCTGCTGGTTGCTTGACCTTTGTTCTATCCAGCAAAGCAATCAGCAATCATGTTGCGCACCGCTGCCCTCGCAACCGTGCTGTTCATCGGCCTTGGGGCTTCCGATGCTGTTGCACCAACTGCCCAGATCAAAAATGGGTCCTATGTGGGAACACATTCTCCCGGGTACAACCAAGACTTCTTCTTGGGTATTCCTTATGCGCAGCCACCTCTTGGAGACTTGCGCTTCAGGAACCCTGTCAGCTTGAACACTACCTGGACAGAGCCCAAGCCTGCTACTCAGTACTCCCCGGCAGTATGTTATTCTTTTCAATCCGTAGTATCTTTGCTAACTTCGACTTTAGTGCTACGGCTACGGCTCCGACCAGTGGGGTTATGAGGTATGCTTGACCTATGCTGGTCACGATAGCTGGTTATGCTAACACTACTGCCTCTAGGTCTCAGAAGATTGTCTTTACATCAATGTGATCCGCCCAGCGGGATACGAGGATGAGAAACTCCCCGTAGCCTTCTGGATTCACGGTGGTGGATTCTTCATGGGAAGCGGTGTTGACCGGCGCTACAACCTCTCCTTCATTGTGGACAACTCAGTGAAGATTGGCAAGCCCATCATTGGCGTTTCCATCAACTATCGTCTGGGTCCGTGGGGATTCTTGAGTGGCAGTAAGGAGGTAGTAGACTCCGGCGACCTCAACGTTGGTCTCCGAGACCAGCGTCTAGCCCTGCAATGGGTCCAGGAGAACATCGAGGGATTCGGAGGTATGCTGAAACACCGTGGTTGCTTACCCGAACTTATGAACTGACAAATGTAGGTGATCCTGAACAAGTGACCATCTTTGGTGAGAGCGCGGGCGGTGCGTCTGTTGGTATCCAAGTAACAGCATACGGCGGACGCGACGACCATCTCTTCCGTGCTGCCATCATGGAGAGCGGTAGCCCCATCAACTATGGAAAACTTGAGGACCCAGCCATATCCTCGGCAGACAAGTATGCTTTGCTCACTCGCTACGCGGGTTGCAACAATGCCACAAGCCCGCTGGAATGTCTTCGCAGTTTGCCTACCGAGCAACTCAATACTGCCATCAACACTACGAGTCCTGTTCTCAACGTGAGCGATTTCAGGCCATGCTTGGACTACGACTTGATCCAGAAGCCCACTTCTCTCCAGCTCGACGCTGGCGAGTTCGTTCATGTTCCCATTATCATCGGAACTACTTCAGATGAGGGCGCTTCGTTCAGTCCTTTCCCTGTGAACGACACTGAGGACCTGCGCACCTTGATCAGGGCTACCGGTGTACCCGCCAACCTGACCGAGGAATTGCTGATTGCTTACCCCGACGATCTCTCTGTAAACGTGATTGCCAGTTTGGGAAATAACAGGCCCAGTGCATTCCTCGGGGCGCAGTTCCGCCGCTCAGCATCTTACTTTGGCGACCAGTCATTCATCGCTAACCGTCGACGGACGTGTGAAGTCTGGGCTGATGCAGACGTTCCAGCCTACTCATTCCGCTTCAACGCCATCCCTGCTGGTATTCCCCCGGATTTCGGTGTCCCTCACTTCCAGGAGGTTGCCTTTGTATTCTTCAATCTCGAAGGTCGTGGCTACCCGCCTATTGCTGTGAGTACCTGTTTTAGTTTCCCGACAACCGATGACTCGAAAACTAACTGTTCTAGGTTCCACCTTTCCAGGATAAGCCTCAGTCGTACCGCGACCTGTCTCGCTTCATGGCTAGCAGCTGGGCCAGTTTCGTCCATGACCTAGACCCCAACTCGTGGAGGGACACATTTGCCTGGAACGGAACCGAAGCTGATTGGCCTGTGTATGACAACGACAACCCCTTGAGCTATGTCTTTGACGCAAACGTCTCGAGCTTCGCTGAGCCCGACACCTTCAGGAAGGAGGGTATAGCGCTCATCAACGCCCATGCTTATGACGTGTACAGTCGATAAGCATCGACGAGCTGGCGTTATTCTTGTTGTTTGTACATAGAATTTGCAGAATTACAATAGTATAACTACATACATATCTATGCAAATAATTCAACACCCTTAATTGAACCTTCTATTCAACGATATTCCTCCCCCTACCTTCCTTCTCTTTTTTTTTCTCTTATTCCCACCCACACTAAATCTCACTCCCAACACTTTCCGTCATCACCACTGAAACCCTCATCAGGCCCCCCATTCCACTCAACCATCACGCCCACTCAAAAGTTCCGATGCTCCCACCGCTTATACCTCGCTTAGCCCAAAAGGACCACCGTTAGCCCATCTTCCTTCGTTAGTCTACCCCTCCCCCCAAGCCACACTCGATGACGCCCGTCCACCCGCCGGTCCCACCCTTTCCCCGAGCCTACGAATCGCATTTCCGTCGCCTTTTTGGGTCCCACGTAAGCAAGCCTCGCTACCAAGGCACGCCTTGGGCGTTTTACTGGCGTTTGGCTTTGTTGCCTAGGGCGGTGAAAACAGTACACCCACCTAAGATTGTACGAAGTGTTTGGTTTGGGTGCTGAGCCTCCACGTAGGTGCGCGGCGACGGGGGGGAAGGGCTAGGCGAGTGTGCTGGAAAGGGAGTGATGCGGTGCGATGTGAGATGTGTTGGTTGAGACCGGTGAGGGAGGAAGGATGGTAGTGAGAATGTTTGCATGAGAGAGGGGAGTCGTGGGTGCGAAGGATACAAGGGAGATTGGGACAGAGGACTGTCTTGCATTCGTATTTTCCGAGACGGGTACGAAAAGTGTTTTGATCCTGCTATCTATTTTCGAATTTTTTTTTTCTTTTCTTCGAAATCCTTCAATATTTCTATCAATTCCTATCCCGTGTTATGGCAATCTCCCTTCATGCAAACCAATCCTCGCACTTTCCCATGCGGCCTCCCAGTGTACCTGAAAACCCCGAGTACAAATAAATAACAGCCACGTTCCAGCCACAGACCCACGCAAGCAGGTCTAACCCCGAAGTAGACGAATTCGCGATGCAGCCAGCCAGTTTCTTGGCTTTACAAGCCAAGTCTCACGCCTGAATTACAAGCCTTGTAATGGATCACTCTTGCTTCGATTATGGTAAAGCTTGCGATAAGGCGAGCTATGAGCTTGGCGGGCGTGGTCCATACACAGGCTTCTGTGTGTTGTTGTTGCTGTAGCGGTGCTGAAAGATGGCTTTGTCAGTGCACACATGTTTACGTGGTTGTGTAAGGCGGTGCAAGCCACCGAACCTGTGAGTAACAGCAAGATGGGGCCGCTACTTTGGCAGAGATGATACATATAGGACTGAGGAATGAGGATGCTTTTGGCCTCACATAACAAAGCAACCGCGTTCAAACATCGATAAGCTTTTCAATTCGAGTCATCCATCCGTGGCACTTTGGTGTCTCGTTCGATATCCGAGATTTATATTCCACCTCTTTTCTCTAGCCGTTTCATTCCACCGTCTCTTCCAGTCATGTTGCACACACTAGTCCTGCGTGCGGACAGTCCCCCTGTGGAATGCACAGAGGTCGGCCCTCCTGGCTGTGAGGTCGAAAACACAATCCTGGGCTACGCTCCCAATCTTGCGGCCAACGCCTTCTTCGCTGCTTTCTTCGGTCTCGCGCTCGTCTTTCAACTTTTCTTTGGCATCCGGTACAAAACATGGACATACATGATCGCGCTTGGCTGTGGGTGTCTCGCTGAATGCATCGGATACATTGGACGGATACTACTCAATGATAACCCTTGGAGCGATGTTGGATTCAACATCCAGATCGTGCTGTGTAAGTCATTGGCGTCAAAGAATCATGTAACGTTTACTGACGATAGACAATGTAGTGATCTTTGCGCCGGCATTCCTGGCAGCGGGTATCTACTTGACACTCAAGCATATTGTTATCCAGTTCGGTCAGGAGTGGTCAAGGCTGAGGCCAAGCTGGTATACCTACCTCTTCATCGCGGCCGATATATTATCTCTGGTTATGCAGAGTGCTGGTGGCGCTCTTGCAGCGACAGCAGACCCAGGAGAGAATCTACTGGACGTGGGCACAAACATTATGATTGCAGGAATTGTTTGGCAGGTTGTCGGTTAGTTGTTCTCCTTGTCCACGCTGAAAGCAAGCTGACATGTAACTAGCGCTCGCTATCTTTGGTCTTCTTGTCCTCGAATACAGCATTCGCACCTACCGCCGCCGCGATGCCCTCTCTTCATCCGCTCTCGCACTTTGGTCCAACCGGCGCTTCAAGTTTTTCTGCGGCGGTGTCCTGATTGCCTACACTGCCATCTTGGTTCGATGCATTTATCGAATTCCTGAGCTGCTGGGTGGTTGGGGTGGTGAGCTCATGCAAGCAGAGACGGAATTCATCATCCTGGAGGGCGTGATGATTGCAATTGCAGTGCTGGCGCAGACGGTGTTCCACCCTGGAATCTGCTTCCCTCCACTTGGAAATACCATCGGAAAGCGGAAAAACGCCAAGGGAAGCGTGTCGGAGACACGTGTGGAGATGCTGGAACAAGGACAGTTTGTTTCCAGGTAGGGCTATCCCGAGTAGTTTCTAGAGTGTGGGGGATGGCTCAACCGGGATGGGATGGAACTGGCGTTTTCTGTAGCTTATTGGGTAGATACTCTGCTGGTGGCGCTCTCGATACGTGCGGCTTCTTGTTATCGTTAGGCATAATTATAGATTCCTCGTTGCTTTGTTACAACAGAATTGGTACCGAAAATTGGTTGAGGAAGAAGGCTGAAGGACGGAAAGAGGAAAGACCATGGTGATGCAGTGCTGCTTCCTATTCGCTAGCCACCAGAGCTTGGGCCCGGACCACGACTCGCTGGATTCATTCTCGAGGTTTCGATATCGCCTTCTACCCAGCCAACGTGCGCAATTACGGCATCCAGAGTCACATATTACCAGTCGCGGGGCTTTCCAGGCCAAGATGAACCCGGCAGACGGCCCAAACGACCAGAGCGTTGCCGGCAATGGTGCGCCAGCTGCCGGCAGTGGCGCAGCCAGTACGTCGGCTCCAGCGTCGCAATCGACAACGCCCATGCCCCCAGCAAGCTCGTCCCAAATGGCTTCCTCGCCCGCAACAGCTGGAACCACCGGCGGTCCCAGTTTTCCCCAGTACTCTGCGTCGACGGCTGCGATTCTCGAGAGGCTCCAGGGCAAGAACAGCCATGCCGCCGGCAGTGCGGCGTTCGAAGCCAAGCGCGCGGAGATTCTCCAAAGTTATGTTACCAGTGACAAGCTGCCGACACCTTCGCCAGCCGTGGCCACCGGGCGCAGGGGAAGAGGAGGCAGAGTAAGCACACCAAGTGGCTTAAAGACCGAAGTTGGTACATCGCCTACAGCTGCTTCGTCGGGTCGCGCATCTGCCAGAGGGCGTGGGCGAGGGCGCGGCGGGCGGGGAGGAAGAGGGGGCAAGCGCAAACGCTCCGACAGCGACGAGGAGAGCCATGTCAGTTTGTGCGACAAGCGCGGCGACCAAAGGCTAACATGATGTAGAACGACGACGACGACTCGGACGTCTCGGATTCTTACACTCCACTTCCTACGAGAACCAAATCTGGGCGCAGTGTGAACAAGCCCGTTGCATTCGTACCTGTCATTCCAGAGCCAGCTCAGGGTGTCAAACGGAGAAAGTCGACTAAGACGCTGCTCGCCGCCAAGTGCAAGACTTGCCATCGAGAGACCGACCCTGCGAACAACCGGATAGTCTTCTGTGATGCCTGTAGTACAGCCTATCACCAATACTGCCATGATCCGCCTATCGATAACGAGGTCGTCACTGTGCTGGAGAAGGAGTTCCTATGTACTCCATGTACGCGGGCAAAGCAGACCGTCGTCGAAGGTGCACAGGATCTGGTTGCTGCGGACGATCTTTCCATTGATCAGGTGTGTGAACCAAATACCATGTGCGATGCTTCCCTGTGCTGACTTAAGTAGAAACGCGCATACTTCTCCACCCTCCCCCAACACCAGCTAGTTGGCCTCCTCCTAACAGCCACAATCCGACATCCTGAATTGCCCGTCTTCCCTCCAAACGTCCGAAGTCTCATACCCAATGATTGGAAGACTCAATCACAACCGCAACAGCACCAAGAACAGGAGCAAAAAACTAAAGAACAAGCTTCTTCAGCATCTGAATCACATATTCAATATCAACCCTCTCGACCCGCCTTCCAACAACTCCCGACAACCTCGCCTGCTAACAATGCCACACCCCAACTCTCATCACACTCACATTCAGAACTCGATGCCGCAGACGCCCAAAATCTCGGCGACAACACTAATCAGAGCCGCACGACAATGGATTTGGCTGGCAACCAGTACGACGAAGACGACGGCTATGACACAGATCCACCAGCTCATTACCCCAAAGCCGGCAACGGACTTGCACGGACCCTGCGTCCTGAGAGCGAGGACCTCAACTGGCTTGTTGATGACAACTTTGAGGTCTTTAGCCATGGCTGGAAGGGTGACGGCACGGGCATGGGGGCTGATAGTACGCTCGACGGACTGGGAGAGGGACAAAAGGTAGTCTAGGATGATACCGACTTGTAGATCCGACAGAGCAGTATGGAAAATGCACAGCGACAGGTCTAACATGCTCTCTGGTATCAAACTTTTATTTTTTTGCAAGAACCAAACCAAAGCATTGTTGTTGTATCACTACCACAATCATCACGAACACAAATGCAATTGTAACGTCAGTTCCAAAGTAGCAATATAATGAGACCTTGTTACTTAGAAGAAGCAAAGAAAAAAAGTATCTATTACAAAAGCATAAAGCGTGGTATCTCAAAAAGTGGCAAACGAACCAAGGGAAAACAAGAAGAAGTAAACAGTAAGCGGAAGCCAAAAACAAGAGACGCTCTCTCCCCTAATTACGGCCGTACAAACCCCAATCCCAAACCATATCATGATTGTTTTGGGAGGATAAATAAAAAACAGTAGAGGGCTTTTACAAACGCCAGCGTCCATGCAAACTTGTCGTCGTAATACAGCATAACGTCGTCGTTGGTCGTCGATCATTCATCGTCCATATGAAACGCGCTTGGATCCGCCCACTTTTTCGCTTTGAGGACCCTCATCCTCTTGATGGGACTGGCAGATCTTTGCTGCGTCTCGCGCTCATTAGCCTCTAGCTTTGCCCGGAGCAACTCGTTCTCGCGCTCCAACTCCTCGATACGATCCCTGAGCTCTGGGTCAGGGTCTTCATACACCTTGATTTCTTGCTTCATTTGAGCCTTTGTTGCCCGGATGACAACGTCAATCTTGGAGTCCATGTGGGCTTGCTGGTTGTCTTGCTCGTTCTCCAAAACGGTTTGCCACCGGCGACGTTCTTGATCAACTGCGAGTTCCATTTCGTGGTAGCACTCATCGCGAATTTCCTGCTCAAGATCTACCATATGGTCTTCTGCTGCGGCCCATGATGATTCAGCAGCTTTGCGTCGCGCCGTTTCCTCAGACAGGCGAATTGCAAAGACTTCGAGTTCAGCAGTCAGGCGAGCGATTTCGGCATTGGCATTCTCGAGCTCGTCCGTTGTTCCAGGGGGTGAGGCTCGGCCAGAGGACGCTGTCCGAGCAGACGAGGCTGTTCCAGGACGCTTGGGTGGTAGAGTCGCGAGAATGGTATCTGTTGTAGAGGGTATTCGCGGTACAGTTACCTCTCGTGCAAGAGCGGAATAACGGAGGATCTGAGATGTGGCGTTGTAGTCAACCTTGGGGTCTGCTGTCACGACCATGATGGATTTTTGGGGGGACCGATAGTGCTGAGCGGTTTTAGAGGAAGGGTAGGAGTTTGAGAAGAGAAGCTCAGTGAGCTTGCATTGGCGGAAGGGAACAATGTTCTATTCACTGGTTAGTGTATGTTTGCAAGAGATGGGTACCAGGCGTACCTTTGAGCCACCTGCATTATCGGACTGCATTTGCATGCACTGACCAAGATACATGAGAGACTCATTGATCTTGCCGGCCTCGGCGAGTGTCTCGCCTGCAGTCTTAGCATTCCGGGCACGCTCTGATCCTGCCAAGTCAACAATGGTTAGATTGCTGCTTGACCAAGGACCTTTGTGTTCCGCGTTTCGCTTCTTGATCTCAATGTTGAAGAAGCCGTGGCTGCGCGAGCTGACGGCGTTGCTTCCGGTGCCGGTGACCTTGCGCTCCATGAGGCCGGTCTCAAGCACCATCATGGCTTCCTCGTAGCTGCCGCAAATAATCTTGGTGAGACCGGCAACGACCTTGCGATCCGGACTTTGTTCAGTGTTCTTGAAAAGCAGCGCTCTTCGTTTCACGTTATGACCCTTAGTCTTTGAAGCGCTACCACTCAGAAGGTCGAAAATGCGGTCGTTGTATACTTCGTACATGGACATGACAATGGCGTACTCTACAGTGGGGTCTGCTGGGAGGGTGATGTCGGTGACAGAAGGAGTTTGAGGTAGCATTGATGGTCGTGGGATCTTGTTCGATTTCCAGTTACTTCCTGTGGAGAAGATACTACAATCCTGTTCTGCCATTTAGTCCTTGTCTGGAGGGATTTGCGGAGCAAAAGAAGCAACTTACCTGCATAGGGGTTTGCGCTCTGGAAGGAAACCGTTCAGACTGATTGTCTCCATACACTGCGTCCAAATATGCGGTTGCAGTGTACATCTGGGCATCCGAGACGTCTGCTGCTGCCAGTGAAGAGAATGCCGGAGCTCCATAGAAGGATTGTACAAGTTGTTCTTCGCAGGCTTGGTAGACGGTATCGAGCGTCATCTGGACGAGACCACGCTGGGTCTTGGTCCCGAGAATGGTATGGCTCTATCACCGTGTTAGTATGTGGGCCCTCCGTTGACGAGGGTCGTGCAACACACCTTCCCAGACCCACTGCAACCCAGTGTTGCGAACAATCCATCTCGTCCGTGGTGGCCAGGTGCGCCCATGACGCCCTCAATCATCTGGACAATGCCAGTGCCCTTGAACAGATGCATCTGCTGTGCGTCTTCTTGAAAGACCTGAGTAAAGGCGAAGCGCTCGACTGCCCGCTTGCGCTTGTCGTTTGAATTTGCGGGTGCTTGTATCGTGATATGTGTTGGGTGGCCGCGCGCATTCTCCTCGACCGTGAGGAAGCGGGCATTTGAAGAGGTCGAGGGGCGGAGGCGTAAAAAGACATTGAAGAGCGAACTAGAGGGGCGCGACGGAGCGTCCATGATGATCATATGTGTGCGTACGTGGTTGTCGTTCCCAAGAGGCCGAAAGTTAGTCGGCGATGGTGTACCACAAGTGTGGACCCGGTCCTACTCACGCGGTCCGGTAAACACGTCCCGGCCGCAGTTGCCCCAGCAACAATCGCCATCTGCACATCGCGTTATGACGTACAGATCTGTGTTACTGGCACTAACATCTGTTCTGGACGATTTATTCGACAAGTATATACGTGGCAAACTATGCAACAACACCCTCGTTTCGCAATGCCTCCACGTCTTCTTTGCTCATACCCAGCGTGTCGCCCAGAATCTCATCGGTATGTTGGCCCAGCATTGGCGGTGGCAGCCGGATCCCCGGCGTGGACTGAGACCATTTGACCGGCGTATTCACCATCTTGATCGGCCCGCAGGCTGGATGCTCTACCTCCTTGACCATGTTTCGTGCGAGCACTAAATGTAGTCAGTATCTAGGCTTCGTGGGTGCAAGCGTCAAACATACCATGCTCGTGGTTCAGCGTGTCTTGCACATCGTTGATGGCCGCGTAGGCTAGACAAGTCAGCCGATCCATTGCCGGGAAAAAAGTAATCTCAACCACTTACGCATTCCACTTCCCTCGAATATATCCAGTAGTTCTTGAGTGCTTTTCTTCCTTGTTTCCGCCTCGATCAGCTCCTCCAGCTCATCCCTGTGTTTCACTCTCAATGCGTTCGTCTTGAACCTTTCATCCAGAATCCACTCAGGTTTGCCCAACCTGTTGCACAAGACTCCGTACAGTTTGTCATTCCCACCACCAAGCAGGATGTCTCCATCCGCCGTCTTGAACGCCTTGTAGGGCACAATTGACGGGTGGGAAGTTCCCCAACGTCCAGAATCGCGCTGTCCGCTGATGAGACAGGAGCTAGCAATATTAGCCAGGGTGGCGACTTGGCAGTCAGACAGAGCCACGTCAATGTGCTGGCCCCCGGATCCGGGACTCCTGAAGCGACGGAAAAGGGCTGCAATGATGGAGTTGGAAGTGTACAGTCCGGTCGTTAAGTCAGTCACGGCAACGCCCACTTTGACTGGCGGGCCGTCACGGGTTCCGGTTATGTGCATGAGGCCCATTTCACTGTTTCTGCATCAGCCTGCGTTCTACCATGGACGAAATACGGCTGGACACACGCTTCTACCATAACATCGTAGCCAGCCCTGTTTCGGTACGGTCCAGTCTGTCCGTACCCCGTGATACTGGCGTAAACTATATTTGGGTTGATTTTCGATACCGTGTCATAGTCCATGGCATACTTTGCAAGAGACCCAGGGAGATAGTTCTCGACAAGCACGTCGCATTCCTTGACCAGGCGATGGAGGATATCTACGCCGGCTGGATGCTGGAACGACAGTCCCATGGATCGTTTGTTTCGATTGACCTAGGAAATCTGAGTATTAAGTCCAAGAAGAAACCAGGATGGCTTACACCTAAGTAATATGCACTTTCGCCCGGTCCCTCATGCTCGTCTGTATACTTGGCATAGGGGGGACCCCATGCCCGCGTGTCATCTTTTTGTACTGGTTAGTATTCATTTGAAACACATGACCAAACTCTTGCCTACCTCCTCTTGTGGGATGTTCGATCTTAATAACGTCGGCTCTAGGTCATAGTCAATTTTCAATGCTTCCATGTCGCCAACCACAGTCGTTGGTTCATACAGGGCAGTCCATTTCGTACCCCAGGTCTCCCAATATTTGTGTGCAATATGGCTAAGCATGTCAGAATTGGCTCAAAAGGCTCGGAAGTCCAAACTCACGCCAGCGAGAACTCTTGTCATGTCTAGCACTTTGATGCCAGCCAACGGTAAATTGGAGGCATCTCCACTTGCTGCGGTCGCAAGACGCCTAACATAGCCTTTTGACCCAGCCCGACTGAATCTTGAAAGCAGCGGCGCCTGCTGGAAAGCGCACCTTGAATTTCGTAAAACACAACCTATCATACTGAAATTGGGGAGTGAAGAGAAACGGTATGTGTCTGGATGCGGGGATGTCTCTATGGGGTATTCCCGGAGGTCACCTAGCCCAGTTCCGAGGCTCGTCGGAAGCTGCAGAGCTCAGAGCTGCAGCCCCCACCGTCATTGCTTCCTTCTCCAATCAGTTACCCCACCATGTTTACGGGACTCGTCGAAACAATTGGCAGTAAGCAGTCCTGCGGCTTCTTTTCTGCGCGCCAGCGCTGATGATAGCTAGCTGTTGCCGCTCTTGAGCAGCTCGACCAGACGGCTTCGGGAGGCGGCGGCACCTCTCTGACTATATCGGGATGTGAGGACATCTTGGGGGATTGCCATCTGGGCGACAGTATAAGTGTCAACGGTATGTCGCTGCGATTATGTTAGGACTGCCATCTGATTCAGCCAGGTACCTGTTTGACGGTCACCGAATTCGACAAGTCTTGGTTCAAGATTGGATGCGCTCCCGAAACCCTCCGGCGGACAAATCTGGGCTCGCTCAGAGAAGGCTCCAAAGTCAACCTCGAGCGTGCTGTCTCAGCGAACACACGCATGGGCGGCCACTTTGTGCAAGGCCACGTCGACACCATCGCTACTATCGAATCCATAACTCCAGACGGCAACGCTCTCACCTTCCGCTTCAGACCCCGCGACACGTCGGTGCTACGTTACATTGTGGAGAAGGGTTATGTCACAATAGACGGCGCGAGCTTGACGGTCACCAAGGTGCAGGATGGGCCCCAGGGCTGGTGGGAGGTGATGCTCATCGCCTACACACAAGAAAAGGTAGTCACGGCAAGCAAGAAGCCTGGCGACGACGTCAACGTCGAAGTAGACCAGGTGGGCAAATATGTCGAGAAGAGTGTGGCTGGGTACTTTGAAGGCGCAGCTAACGGCGAGATTGCTATACTGGAGAAGATGGTGTCCAAGCTGGTGGACGAGCGGCTGAAGGCCCTTGGAAGATAGCCGGGCGCGAGCATGTGAAGCCTAGAGCAGCCAAGTTGATGGGCTGGCCGTTATTGCTGGAAAAAGCCACAGCCCCACAAATGCATCCAACGAAATGAACTGATTGCAATCTCCGCTCATGTGGTTGCCTCGAGAAGATTAAAGGTGTGGTTGGCAGCCCCGTCGTTGTGGCTTAGAGAGAATGAGGCGCAGTCTTACTTTTGTGCAATACACACACATATATATATCGAGTGGTCGTCGCCTGTAGATGATGACAAGGTCGTGCTGCTGACAGTCCGGAGCCGCTCTTTCTCCAGATTGAGTTGGAGCCATGTCCCTCGGTTTGATCCTTTGCTCAAGATTGGCTGACGCCTGTGAAGCTGCCCACTTTCGCTCCAAACCGCCAGTAGCTCGCGATGCTAGACTTTCGATCCATTGTTCGACCGACGCATTGCTTACGTTGCAGGACTAGCCTGAGCTATGGGCGGGGGCACGTTAGGCAGGACACCTCTCCCGCCGCGGCTGGAGCCAACACGCAAGCGGACGATGTCATCAGCTCGAACAATCAGGACACTTCGGCCGATGTTTTCTCACGGACTTTCTTGGTCGGAATTCCTCTCCCACTGACAGCGTAGCCTTGCAGGCGTGTGCAGAAGTGGCGTTCTCGCCTACCTGGGATAGCAATCGGACCCCGCGTTGCAGCGCAACTGTACGAGCGAATTTCAGACAAAGCAATACTAAAAAAGTTGGGCCTGGGGCCAAATCAAACAAGGAGACGAATTGTGCGAAGAAGCAAGCGAGATTGCGGGTTACATGCAGGCTTGGTAAGGGAATTTGTCGGCCCAAGCCATTGGCTTTCTCACCGGCGTGCTGCTGCATAACCACGTCAAGAGCCGACCCTCTTCAAGCGCGCATGCCACCAAAGGTCGACGTACCCCAGGCGCTCACCTCGTAGCGTTATCGCCTGAGCGCCACTCCATCTTTCCTCCACCGACTTTCTGGCGTCCCAAAAGTTATGTGTTGCTTCTAAACTTCTTGTCTCGGTTCTATCATCCTCGGCACCTCCACCGCCATGGATTGGCGACTTTTGGACTACGCCAAGGAGGCTGAAGAGACCGCCAATGGTCTCCTCGCTTTCGAGGGCGAGATTCCCCAGTATCGAAAGGATATCAGAGGCTACATAGCTGAGCTGTATGCCATCTCGCACGCCCTGCGTGAGCTTCACGACACACTCAGGTCTGCCAACTATGGAAGATACGCAGGTTACATTGTCAAGGATCTCGAAATCTGCCTTCCAAGTCTGGGCTACACGCTTGACGATGTGCAAGCCATCTTCAGCAGGTCCAAGAGAAGCCGACACACGGCGCCCGGCGCTTTTCCAGGCACACCGCCCTATGCAATCATATGGGAGGATGCACTTGCGGATTTCAGAACTCAAGGCATGTCTCTGCCTCAAAGGTTCGAGACAGTCAGAATGTATCTGCAGGGCATGAACGATACATTGAAAGGGTGGGTGACAGGACGAAGCCATCCATGTGACGAAGGCTGACCCGATACAGGGAAGAGAACGACGTCGAGCTGGCAACTTACAAGGTCTCACTATCAAAGCTGCTCAAGAAACAAAAGCCTATAGATTCATACTTTAGCAAGCTGTCGATCCAAGGCAGCGGCAAAAGTGGTGCCAGGACGCCAAAACCTCCATCCCCCAAAGCCACTCGCCCTAAAATACACAGCCATCCTACATATCCCGTCGCCAACTACCCATATCAACATCCATCGCCGCAACTACCTCATCGAAGCCATAACGCCTCCCCATGGGGTGGTATAGGAGACGTGCCCTTTGTTCCACCACCTGTGCCTGAGATTCCCCAATCACCTACACATTCGTCTGCATCGTCTCAAGCTTACTCGAGCCAATCTACCGATTCCGAGCCTGTCGCACACTGGGCCATGAAGATTTTTGATGGGCGACATGGTTCGACACCATTCCAGACACTTGGGGAGCCCACCGAGTGCTTTGGAAGGAATGAACCTCGTGTAATCGAAATGCTGCAGGATGACGGCTTTGAAAAGGTATTAGAATTACCTTTTGAAGCCACAAACGTATGGGTAAGAATGTACTGCAGATCGGAGGACAACCGTGCGCGGATTTTATTCCTTACCATGGATCCCGAAGGCCGTCGTATGCGATATCAGATTCCAGTAACAGCACTGGCATTACGACGCGCAGGGCCATGTCTCCAACTCTGTCGAGCCAATCGCCGGGATGGTCAACTAGATCTCTGGGCCAGGTTGCGCTTCCCTCTTTATGAACGTAAGTATGATGAGAACTACTCTTGTATATCCTAGCTGACGATTGGCCAGGCATGGTTTTGTTCTATTGCACTGCCGTTGCGATGAAACGACAAGATCAGACTGCCGTTGCAGAGGGACTTGTCGACTTCTTCGACCCTGAGAACATTGTATTCAGCGGGTACGCGGCCAACGACGTGTTTAATTCAAATATTGCTAACAACCATCAGTGAGACCACAGATCACAGATATCTCCATGCTTTCCGCATCTACTTCGACGAAGATTCAGGTTGCGTACGTTTCGAGGCTACTGCACGCCGAGGTCCGATGAATACGATACCTATCTGGACCGCTTTTGTTACTCAATACATCGGACGCAGGGATTGGATGAAACGCGTCAGTCCCGACACAATTCAATTCGAGAAGCTGCACCCATACATTTTCTGTGACAGCTACAGGCTGCCCAAAGGCAATACCGGCAAATACCGGCTCACGTTCACAACCCCTGAAGGTATGACAATCTCCTGTGGTGCCTGAAGCTCATTGCTGACTCTGATGACAGACGCAAAACAGTTCAGAGAAAGTTTCTATCGTATCGGGGCCTTTTGAGAGCTGCGTCGTACATATAATAGACGCTGGGCGCGCTTTCCTACCTGTTTTTGTGTCCACAGGCTGAACACCCATTCGCACGATGATGACGAATTTATGAGAAAAAAAATAATCTACGACTTCACGACAACCATCACGAGTAAACGACGACAACGATGAGGGTGGCTTCTGCTTTTTGGGCACGATATACCCCACTCAGTCTGCTTTTCCTCTTTGGGCCCACAAATTGATAATAGCCCTTTGCTGATGCTGCAACTTGTTGTTTGGATCAACTTTATGTTCTATGGAGACGGCTCAATATGCAAAATTAGTATTAGGACTGAAAAAAACATGCTGCTTTTGCGCTAGAAAATCTAATCTTCGTCGTGTCAAACTTCTCTCGGACTAGCTTTGCAATCTCGCGCCCCGCTTTGGGACCCTTAGTGAGTGGTGTCTGTGCGCTGCTGGTTCTACCAAATCCAAAATTTCCGTATCAACTTTTGGCGATTGCAACGCCAATCTCTCTTCCCTCACTTTACTTTTTATATTTTACCTCCGCTCTTCGATTCCCTCTCTATTGCAATCATCATGGCGAACCAACAGGAAGCAGCAAAGAAGGACCCCCTCACGGGCATGGCGCACTCTGAGGCGCATTACTTCAACAGGTACGCACTCTCCGAGGGTCTAGAGATACAAATAGCCTTTTACTAACGCCGTGTTGCGCAGCTACAACCACCATGGTCCGTAATGAATCCAATGTAATGATGAAACTGATACTAATGCGCGAGCAAAGGCATCCACGAGGAAATGCTGGTACGTATGCCCCACTTCCTCAGACGAAGGCTGTAGTTACGACCATGGACAACTTTGCTAATGCTGTGTGTTTAGAAAGACGAAGTCCGAACCAAGAGCTACCGCGATGCCATCTACCAGAACCCCCATCTCTTTAAGGACAAGGTTGTCCTTGACGTCGGATGTGGTACCTCCATCCTCAGCATGTCCGTATTCCCACCGCCACTATACAAGCACGCGAGCACACACTGATACCTGGGATATAGGTTCGCCGTCAAGGCTGGCGCCAAGCACGTTATCGGTGTTGACATGTCGACCATCATCGAGAAGGCCCGCGAGATTGTCGAGGTAAACGGCATGTCAGACAAGATTACCCTGCTACAAGGCAAGATGGAGGAGGTTGTCCTGCCTTATGACAAGGTCGATATCATAATATCCGAGTGGATGGGTTACTTCCTGCTGTACGAGTCCATGCTGGACACCGTCCTGTATGCGCGCGACAAGTACCTGGTCAAGGATGGTCTTATCTTCCCTGACAAGGCTACCATCTTCATGGCTGGTATCGAGGACGGCGAGTACAAGGATGAGAAGATTGGCTGTAAGTCAAAAGGAACCCCCTTCAATCTAGCCAAGGTACTGACAAAACCAGTCTGGGACAATGTTTGGGGCTTTGACTACTCTCCCCTCAAGGCCACCGCCATGACCGAGCCCCTCGTCGACACCGTTGACATCAAGGCCGTCGTTACTGACCCTTCCCCGGTTATCACACTCGATCTCTACACTTGCACTGTTGCCGATCTTGCTTTCCGGTTACCGTATGAGCTCAAGGTTCGCCGCAATGACTTTGTCCACGCCGTCATCGCCTGGTTCGACATTGAGTTCGCCGCCTGCCACAAGCCCATCCGCTTCTCCACTGGCCCCCACACAAAGTACACGCACTGGAAGCAGACCGTCTTCTACCTCAAGGACGTTCTGACAGTCGAGGAGGGTGAGACAATCAGCGGTATGCTCGAGAACAAGCCCAGCGAGAAGAACCACCGCGACTTGGACATTACCATTTCGTACAAGCTCGAGACGCAGGATATGCACAGGCAGGCTGCTGGCGAGGCGCAGTACAAGATGTGTTAATATGTGTGCATAGAACTGGGTCGATGTTTGTTATGTCTTGAAGCAAGAAAGAGAGGGACTCAATTTCTCACTGGCATGCTTTCTTGATCTTACATAGACTTTTGTGTGCTTGTGCACAAATCGGCAAATATCGGCGTTTTGTTTTCATTGTCGGTTCTTTTCTTTCTCTCTTCCCTTTCGTCTCGATTGTTTTCTGGTTAAAGGGGAGTGGTATAAGGGTTCGGGGGGATTTTCACTTGGAATAGCGGGATAAAATTCTAGGGTAGCATGAGCATTATGCGTGTCACGAGTTATGAAAGCAGGGACCAATCGATCACATTGGGAATTCCTCCCCTATAACCAAAAACAACAAAAAAAACAGAAAGGCGCCTCATCAACTTGTCGTAATTTCATATGTGATTTGTACATCTCTACTTCCCCGCAGAAAAGGTGGGAAGAAAACTGATTGAGTTAGGGGGAAGAGCCAATTCTAATTCCCTAAACATGCTATGCCACGCTATGCTATGTAGTTGCTACGCCTGATGCGTTCCGGGTATATGTGTGTAGAAAAGTCCAGTGTTAAAAGTCCAACGCCCTGATGATGCCCCGAGAATAACTCTCAAGGGGAAGAAGTATGCAATTCAACACGCCAGTGGAGAAGAATTGGCAAAAAAAGTTCAACGAAGCCACCTTTTTCTGGTGCTAGTTGATCTGACCAAGAAAAGTAGGAAAAAAGACAAGCCTAATAGTCGTAAGTTTCGTTACCAAAGCCCTCGTCATCATCGTCCAGATAGTTGTGTTCGAGATCCTCCTCATCTTCTTCTACCTGCATCTCTTCCTCGTCTTCCTCTTCATACTCCTCTTCACCCTCGGCGTCAACATCTGCCACTTGCTGCACAACAGGCGGTGATTTGTTGACCGGACTAGCGCCTCGACCGCTATCAGCAGGGCTTGCAGAAGCAGCGGTTCCGCCACCAGGAAAGAGCTCCTTCAGTCTGTCATAATTGATGTGGTTGCTAAAGGCCTTGTTGGCACGCTTCTTCAGCATCTTGTGTGCGGCATCTGCCGCGCTGGCTGCAGGTTGGCCTTCGAGGACGCTGCCGTCTCCCATTTGGTGGTGCTTTCGCTTCTGTTTGGGTTTCTTGGGTTTGTCTTCTGCGGCTTCGAGTTCGGCTTGGAGAAGCTTCTCTTGCTGGGCACGTAGCCATTCTTCATTCTCCGTGATCCAGATGGCTTCCTTGCGGCGGACTTCTTCAGGGCCGAGGATACAGGTGGCAACATCAGGGTCATCTTCAAATTCGTCTTCGCCGATCTCAGGATCCGTATTTACAGGCACATCGCGCTTGTCCTGGGCGGCCCGTGCCATTTCTGCTGCGGTCCAACCTGAACGCTTAAGGAGATCGTGGTCGTCATTTGCGGCACATTCCTTGAAAATGGCTTCCCAATCCTTGATTGCGTTTGTGAGTTCTTCCTCAATGTCCTGCTCAATCTCAAGGTCTTCGGGGGGTATTTCAATAGGCACTCGCTTCTTTGGTGGACGACCGCGCTTCTTAGGCATGACGAAATCCGGGTCGGTGGCCTCACCCGCCTCAACTTCCTCGACTGCGGTGGCGACGCTGTCGATCATGGCGTCGGCATTACCGTCGAACACTTCAAGTTCTGTAGTTGTGCCGGTCTCTTGCGTGCTCGCACCTCCGTTCTCATTTATGACCGCCTGAGACGAACCATCGTTGGACCTCCGTCTCGTGCTTGCCCGCACGGGTGCTGTACTTGTGTGCCCTTCGCCATTTCCTGAGTCGTTTTCTGTAGATTCTGTAGCATCATCGTCCCCTTGGAGCCGTCTTCTCTTCTTCTCCCGTCGTTCTTCCTTCTCTGCGCGCCTCCAAATGGCAGGTGGCTGAGCCTTGACCTTTAATTTTTCTCCATACTGCCGGAACTGGTTGACGGTCAAACCCGCGCTCTGTGTCCTCTTATATTCGTACAAACGGGAGGTGATGGTGGAATCAGCGACCTTGACAACGTAAACAACCTCTCGGATGGTGCGACGAAAGTTGTTCATGCGGGCAGCGATGATGATGCATGCACCACACAGTCCAGCAGGTTGGCGACCCTGTACCATCCAGTCCCGGTTCATGCGCTTTAAGACTTTACAGGCGTCATCAGCCACCCTGTGAGAATCGTCTCCAAACTCGAGTTTCCGGCAGTACTTGAGCATCAAGGGCTCAATCTCTTGAACGGCTTTGTTACCAACAAGTTGGGCGGGATCCTCCTCTTTGAGCATTTCCAAAAACTGCTTGTATGTATCTCCCAAGGCCCAAACGTTGGTTTGGATCTTCTCAGCCAAGTCTATAAGCATGAGTGTGTTCTCGGGTTGCCTCCGGGCTGCCATGTAGATTGCGACAGCAGCCACGTTCCTCATTCGGCGACCCTGAATGAATCTGAAGTTCATGGCGAGTTTGTACCAACTGAAAGCCTGCTCTATGACTGCCTCGCGCTGGTTGAGAGAAGCCCCCAGGGCTTGGATAGCATTCTTTCCATTCATGGCTGCCTGTTCCCTGCTCTCCATACCACCGAGTCCTCGCATAGTGCCACCCATGGAGTTGGCATGGCGCTGGTTGGCATGAATGAAACCACCCTCGACAATGGCTGCTCCCCCAGATGTCTCGCCAAAAGTAACCTCGGAGACGATATGGCTCTCGTCGTGGATTGTACCACAGTTGTAGCACATGGTACTGCCATCGGAGGTATCGATCTGGGGGTTCTCGCAACAGTTGTAGGTGCGTTGGGTGGGTTTTGCGGGTTGGGGCGGGCCGGCGGCCCTTCGTCTTGTTGCGGAGGATTGGTACTGGTAAGAGTTAGGCTTATTCAGGCTCGGGAGGCGCGGAGCCCTCTCAGGCCGCGCTACTTGGGGCGCGGACATGGTGGGCGCAGTTTTGCGTCAGTGTAGGACAAAACGAGCGCGGACGAGAGGTCGTAAAGAACTGGTCGAGGAAATGGAAAGACAGTCAAGATAGCGCGCGAATGAGACGCGGTACCGCGGGCGGGGCAAGGCTAGTGCTGATTGGCGGGAACGCCGTCGGCACGTTGCCTATTTGGGCGATGAACGCTACACCTCGAGCTGCGAACACTGCGACTTGGATACGGACAGGCGGCAGCATTCCTGGTCGATTTATCCACGCGGACCCCGAGCAAACGTCCGGAGGACCGAAGCAAAACTCCTTTAGGTGTCCGCAAGCGTTCTTAAAATGTGCAGAATGCAATCATCATCGTCATCTAGCAAGGGCATCGCCGTGAGCACCCTGACGGATACATTGAGTTGCGAGGCCGTGCCAAAAGCGTAGGCAACGCCAGTAGAGCAAATGCTTTCTTTCGACTATTTAAAAGAAGCCATGCCACCTCACCACATCTACTCCCATCGCTCCTCGGACACGGTACCTGCAGTAACCCAACCTGTAGCGGCTGCGCCTGGCTGCCCTCGATGACGGGCTCGGAATGCAGGTGATGACGGCACAGGCTATGATTGGCTCCTCGCGCCCTACCCGAAGAGGCCGAGCTGGGCCATGGAGCAGAAGGCCTGCAGTCCCTGGCCTGCCCTGGCCTGCGCTTCCCAGCCTCCTTCTTAGGAGTAAGGGGAGGGGGGCTTGCGTAGGTGGGTGTGGGTGGTGGCCGAGTACCCAGAGCTATTTCATCCGGGCCCCCGTCTCAGTCGTCTGGGTCCCCGCCCCAAAGCTCAATTCCATAGCTTTCCAGCTTCCACCAGAATTATTCCTGTCTTTGGGCCGCTTACACGCCCGCGCGAATCTACCTCCATCTTCTGCCTTTTTTTCTGTCCTTTTCACAGTCTAGCCCAACAACATGACGACCAGGAAGAGGAAGAACGACGACGAGGAGCTTGTTGCTCTCCCCAGCGACGAGAGCGAGTCTGAAGAAGAGTAAGTCTACGCTTTTCTTGACGTCACGCTTCCTTGCACCACGTCGCAATTGTGCGATTTTGGCTTCTTCGCATCCGTTTCTGTGCGCCTTTTCGAATTGGTGTTTTGGATTTGTTCTGTCAAGCTGTCCCGTCGCTGCGCATACGTCCGTATGGTCATCGCAGGCCTGGCTGAGCGGCAGTAAAGACCCGCTCAGCCGCGTCTTATCCTGCAGCTTCGTCTTGATCGCACATTTCGTCGGCACTCTACGTGGCGCATGCGATACTTTTCCTTTGAAAATTCATTGAAACAATTCAATTTGCGCACACCTGCGACATATGCAAGAAGACTAACTCAGTGACACAGATATGCCGAGTCCGAGGGCTCCAACTTTGACTCAGGAGACTCAGACGACGAAGAGCCACGTAAGTCATTCTCAGTACCCCTTATCCTGGCCCCTTCTTACTTTTTACCTTCCTAGCGCCAAAGAAGAAAGCCAAGCGCACCACCAAGGCCAAAAGCAAAGACGAGGATGAGGATGAGAGCGAGGAAGAAGAGGCGGCTGAGCTGACTGAGGATGAGGAGGATGCCGCTGCTTCTGAGGAAGGAGATGAGAACGGCGAGGGTGAAGACGACGATGAAGAAGATGACAAGAAGAAAACAAAGGACTCCAAGCCTGCTGGTGCCGAAAAGGACCGCAAAGTCAAGACAACCAGCAAGGACGAGCCTGTACCTGTAGTTAACGACGATGACGAAGAGTAAAGTAAAATCGACGTGATTGGTTCGGGTTCGTCATGTAACGAGAAGAAGATAGCAAGCAATACGAAATGCGAGTTCCCTGATTCGCTCATTCACTTGTGTCACAATGTATTTTGGTGCACAAAACATGTTCGAGTCATTCTCGTGTTCAACATTATAATCATATATAAGCTCATAACCACGCTATGGCCTCCAGACTAGCTCATTTATACCCACTTCTGGTATCTCTCCGTCTTCTGGAATGCCTGCTTGTACACAGCATACCTCTCTGAACGCTTCTGCGCGGCCGTCGCGTTCCTCGGTGGGATGCTGTCCCATGAGACAGCGTACGTGGCAGTCATGTGCGCGATAGCCCTTGTGAACTCGATCCAAGCGTCCAGGTTCAAGTTGTTAACGGTATCGCCGTCCTCGTGGTAGTTAACATCATAGGGAACACCAGCGCCTCCGCCGAACATAGCGGCCTCCTCTTCGGTCTTGATACCCTCGGCACCACCAGCAATACCACCGGCAGCGATACCAGCCTCGAGGAAAGGACCGTAGTCCGAGCGACCGTCGAATTCAATCTCGGTGTGGTTAAGACCAACGCTGTCAAAGTAGGCGGCAAACTCATGCTCGGCTTCAGCAGAGCCAGCAGGTCCAGTAAGGTTGTATGCTGAGCCATCGCCATCGTAGATCTGGTAGGCAAAGTTGGGCGACGCCATCATGTCAAAGTCCAACATCAGACGGATCTTGTCCTTTTCGGCTTGAGGCAGCTCGTGAACATAGTATTCGGCGCCGAGAAGACCGGCCTCCTCTGCCGTCCACCAGCTGAAGCGCACAGCGTTGTTGACGGTGAAGTTGGTGAGTTGGATGGCAATCTCAAGAATAGAAATGGTGCCGGATCCATTGTCGTTGATGCCAGGGCCAGCCGTGACAGAATCCGAGTGGCCACTGACGTGGAGCACGTTGTTGTGATCTCCAGCCTTGGTCTCCGCGATGACATTGCGTGTGTTGTAAACACTGGCCTCGGTAGCCATGTCGACGGTGATCTTGACGCCCGTGTTGAGCTGCGCCAGAAGGGCCTCTCCTTGGCCCATGGTGATACCAGCTACAGGGACAAATTTACCCTTGGGGTACAGTACCTGCAGCGAGTAGCCCTCAAGAGTGCCTTCGGCATTGTTCCATGCCACTACACCTAGAGCTCCCTTGGCAGCCGCAATTTGGACCTTTTCGCCGTAGGAGCAGGTACCACGCTTGATCAGAGCGATTGATCCTTCAAGAGACTCGGGGAAATCCGCCTTTTCAATGTCAGCCTTGTTCCCTCAAATTTTCTCATGGTACACAGATGGATGAACCTACCTCTTCACAGCCCAAATTGGGGATAGCAACGAGCGGACCACTAACGTGGCCCCCAGGAGCCAGTGTCACAGCAAAGGCCTCAATGGTCTTGTTATTGGCAGTGAGTGTGGCATTGGTTCCGATGGAAAGGGGCACGTCCTGAGTGTACACATCATAGTAGTCAGGGAAAGCCTCGAGATGGCCCTTGATCCATTCAACGGTATCCTCATGACCTGGGCTACCAATCACACGGTTCTTCCTCGGCGTGTTGTACGCAATCGATTGGAGGGTCTCCGCCTTCGCAAACAAGTTGTCAATGTCAAGCGTGTCACGAAGCGATTTCTACAGTGTGTTAGAGAAACTCGGAATTTGGTGGGTGAGGGTTTGTACCGAATCCACCAGGGTCTTGTAGTTGCGAGGATGGACAGCTGCCGCCTCTGCTGCTGTCGCACACGCAGCAAAAGCTACGATTGACTTTAGGTAAGACATTATGGGTATCGCTTGCCGGTTGCAAAGGAAGCTATTTCTCTAGAATGGCAGGGCATGCTGTGCAATTTATGTTCATTGCTAGCTTGCCTAATTCCATGCCGGCTGCAGGTTGCAACTGGAAATGGGCCCAGAGACCGGGAATACCATTCCTCCAACACCACAGCATGCCTGTGCTGCAGCTTACAATCAAAGCCCACATACAAAGCTTTTTGCGACCTGCTTAATGAAGGCAAGTGGGTGCACCCACACACGAGGCTGACTGCTTCACCCACCAATAACGGCTGTGGACCCAGCGGACAAGCACGCGAGCCGTGTTAAGACGTGATAAGCGGCCTTGGTGAGCTTCAATTCCGGGCATGCCAAGTCTGCCAAGTGCCACTTGATGACTATTTTGATGGCGAATGGGGCAGTTTCTTGGTTGGGAGATGCATTGCGGCATATTAGCGTATGTGGGGAACTGCAGTCGGGGCTGGGTTTACGCCTCCACGCGTGGTGCGATGCCCGGTTCGAGGGCAGGAACCGGGTTTTGTGAGCTACACACACCATCATGTGTACCTGGCCTTCCGATGTGTATGGCGAGTGGTACAGACTTGCGCATGATGGTGCTGTACCTGGCCTAACGCATGCTCCAGAAACCGCCAGGGTTGCTTCGTATGGGGCCTTGGCTCGTTCGGGGATCGCGTTTAATCTTGCCAATCATTGCTGATAATGTCTACATATCAGGCATTCCGCCCGATTGCAATCCAGGCACGGTGTCATAACAGAAAGCCACAAACAGGCGAAGCCGATAGACATACTTTCTGCTGAATGAAATTCTTTTTTCTCAGGTTTTCGCGTTTGTTTCAGTCGATACGCGTGGATATGTTTGTTTCTTCTATGGCCTCAGTCGCGAGTCTTGGCCGCCCGGGTGCCAACGGAAGTTGTCCCAAAATCATGGTCCCCATAATGCTTGCTAGTAGCGGCTGTTCATCCTAGGCATGTACACCGATACCACGATCGACCGGCCAAGGCTCCCTTTCTTGGTGCACCCGCCATCAGACTCAGGTGCCTGGCTTAACGAGCCCGTTCGCTGGAACCCGCCAGACAGCTGACCGAAATTGGGCTGGCTCTGAAATGCCTTCATAATATATAGGTGTCGTCCCTGGAGAGGGGAAGAACGCGCTTTCTTTTGATGAATGGCTGGTGGATAGAGTACTGCAGAATGGGCTTCCAGCCATCTCTTGCACGCAATGCACTTCGCGTATAATGATCTTATTGCTCTTCGCCGGGTCCTGGTGTTGTCATATGCCTCGTCATGAAACACGCCACCCTGCGTTGAAAAGTAATCGTTGAGAATGTCGGCAGTTAGGGAGAAATATTGTTCTTCAGGTCTGGTTGTGATGAAACCAAATGGGCCTGCAAAGTGCGGTAAAGTGCGACCTCATTGCATCGCAACATACTGCTACTCTTTCTCCATCATCGAGCTTTTGGGTGGAATTTCCTGACACAATTCTTGTCTAAGTTACCACTTTCTAGGGAGTCTGATCCGAAGGGCTCGTACATGGCGTTGTCTAAGATCCACCGAAGGCTTAAGCTATACACAACGATGTGATTCTAGGAGCTACCAGATACATATTAGCGTTACGAAAATCGATAGCAATTACAGGATTTCTACTTCAGTTACTTCTGCAAGAGATGATATCACTGTCATTAATGATCTCGGCTGCTTCAACATTGTTTTGAAACCATGAAAGCAGGCCTCTTGCTGCTTCTAGTCTTCCGGTATATTGTAGCGGTTGGGGAACGCGCGCGATACACTCACAGTACTTCGACAGAGAAGGTATTAGGAGGATTCAAAAAGCCAACAGCTGATGTATCATCAGATGCAGTGAAGCAGCACAGGAAGTGACATCGCTGAACGGGGTTACCAAGGTACTTGCGCTAAACCGCTTTGGAGTATGGCTAGGACGTGACGGGATCAAAGAGGAGGAGCCGAACCGTCAGAGGTGCGGGAAGTATTATCTCTAAGATATTTGGATCCAGAATTTCCAGAGTGTGTCCCACAAGTTCATGTTGTCTACATTTTTTCTACACATTCGCAAATAAGCCTTGGTGATTATCCGCGATGAAGAGCCTCGAAGCTATATTTGCACCCTTCCATTGTACTCCTTTTTCTTGCATTCAAAACTAATCCGTGTATTCAGTGTCAATTGGGCCAAGATTAAACTTGTGACTGGTCTTGGGGCACTCAGCGGCAACGGCCCGTAAACATGCGTAATCGTGTCTGCACCTACCCATTGGAGCTTTGTTTCGACCTATCACTACCAAGGATTTGCATGGCATTCACCGTTCTAGGTTATTAAACTCGCGGATATGAGCCAGCTAGACCCACATGTTCATCACGAGGTACATTCGTTCGCGCGGTGAGTGGCAGGTTGTCAAGACCCACCTACCCGTCAACCGTCCACCCGGATTACGATCACAAAACTAAGAGCACAAGGTTTGACATGACCAAAAGAGACGAGATCTAGATCTAGCAATGCAAGGGCATAATGGAGATGTCAACTATTTGGAACTGTAAGTAATGATCCCCGATTCGGTTCAGAGATCATCAATATTGTGGTATCATTTCTCTGGAGATGAGTACACTCACTATACATCATTAAAATCAATGTATTGTCAAGAAAGGGCTCAGTGTTTTTATTATGATCCAATAAGTGATTGATATTCCACTAAGGGATGTCACTGATAGGCTATCGATACTTTGCTGCGATCCAAATGATGCTTTGGTTCTCGTAATAACCTCTCTCTACTCATCGTCTGTCGCCTCGACGACAGTCTTTGTCCACTGACGTGCGGGAACCTTACGGTGGAACAGAATGTCAATCTCACGGTAAGATCGGTTCTTCATCTCTGGCAGATAGAAGTATGCCAGGATGAAGCAGACGAAACCGGTTCCAGCCCAAACATAACCGCACTTGCCACCAAGATTTGCCTCCTGTATTGGGTTAGTAATTGTCCCATATAAGGGTCAAAGGAGGGTAGATCTTACATCAGGGTTGAGCATGTAACTCGAAAGGAAGATGCAGGGAATGTTGACGGCATAGTAGCAACCACGTCCGATACCGGTTGTCAGGGGCCTGAGACGAATGGCAGATGTTTCTCCGATAATGACCCAGGAAGCAGGAGCAGGACCCAAAGTGAAGAGCACAGAGACAATAAGACCAAGGGAAGCCTGTGCCAGCGATGCTGCCCTCTTAATAGCGTCGGTTGGCTGACCAACTGAGGCAGCAATACCCAAGGCGATGAGGAAGCCTACGTTGATGAGAGAGCCCCACACGTAAATGGTACGTCGGCCGAGGTACGAGGTCAAGATCCAGGAGAGCATGACAAAGATCATCTGAAGAGCCGATGTGATCAGACCAAGGGCGAATGCAGTATCTGTCGACATTCCAGCCTCTGTGGAATAATTAGTAAACACTCTCGTTAATTTTTTTGCTGCGATGACAACTACTTACGCTCAAAGAAGTAGACGGCCTGGTTGGCGATGAGGTTACCAGTCAAGTTCTGTGCAGCGTACACACCGCATACAATGAGAGTTCGGTAGCGGTCGACACCCCTGAAAAGTTCAAAGAAGTTGGGGTCCTTGACTGATTTCTCAAGCTCAATGGTACGGCGCATCATAGCAACAGCCTCGCTGAGGTTGAGCTTCGATTTACGTCCAAGACGTCCAACGGCCTTCTCAGCCTCTTCATAGCGACCCTTGCGAGTCAACCACCAAGGCGATTCTGGTGCCAAGAAGATGAGAATGGCAAGGGGAGTTGGGAACATCCATTGAAGCGCAATAGGGATCCTAGTGCTCGGTCAGCGAGTGAATCGAATTTCAAAACCGCATTGCGTACCTGAAGGCGCTCTGGGTGAGCTGTTGGTTGTATTTGTAGGTGACACCAGTGACAATGATGGAGCCGATGGCCCAGAACATTTGCAACATTTGGGTGGCGGGAGCTCGTAGCTGAATTGGCGTGATCTCACTGCAGTACGCTGGGGCGTTTGCAATGAAGATACCCCACGGAATACCCTCGAGAAGCTGACTGACAAACATGACTGGAAGCGAATCGGCAAAGTAGAAGATAAAGATGAAGGCATTCAACAACATGAGTCCGCTGATGGTCGCCCAGCGGTATCCGATGCGGCTGGTAAGGGGACCAGCTAGACAGACGCCAATGATGGCACCAACGGGTCCGCCCATTTGGAGGGCAGACTGCCAGCTGGCTACGATAACGAACTTGTCTTTGACGGGGCTGTAGACACCATATCGGTTGGCAAAGGCGGGAAGAGCAATGAAATTTCCCATGAGAAAGACACAGTAGGATTCCATGATCTGAACATGGTGTTAGCTTCAGATTTCCCGATGGGAGATGGCCTCTGCGGGGCCAGAAGGGGGTGGTGACTGACAATGGTGCAAGACATGACAAAGGCCCATAAGGCGGCCATGGGGTATTCCTTAACCGCCTGAGGCACTCCCATGTTGTGCTCTGCATTTTCTGCCTCGATAGCAGCCGCCTTGTTGTGCATGGCCTGCGTCTTCTCGTCCACGTCGACGTTGGACAGGGCCTTCTCGATGTGTGCGTCGCCCCCATAGGGCTTTGAATCGATGTGATCGCCCATATTTGCAAAGGTAAACCGACACAACCAGAGTGTGTGGTGTAAGAGAGGGGTGCAGGAAATGGGAAGCGAGAGCGTCAATCGCTGGCAATGGCCTCAGTTTTAAATACACTCTTAAATAAAGTGTCTATCAGATCAGCAAGGGCCCAATCCCCCGGAGTAAGGCATACCGGCATCTGGGGTCTGTGGTTTACTCACAACATTCCATCAATCAGATCAATCAGGCTATCAAACTGGTCTGACGCCAACCAGCCGCCCGCGTGCGATTCGGCTGTCACGAGCTTATTCTCGACTGCTCCTACTTGGCGATGCTTTGGTTAGCCGCGTTGAACCCACCGGGAAAACCCAGATGCAGAAAGGCGCCCTGACGGTGGCTGATTCTTGTTGGCCTAAGTCGCCGTGTTGCGCCTTACCAGCCTATCACGCCCCCGGTCAAGGAGGTCCGTCCAACGTTACCCCATCCCCGCATGCCACTGAATTTATCCGGCCCCGCTGAAGCTTTGAATTGTGCGGGTTACCCACACTTTCTCCCCGGACGTTCGTTTTTCACCTGCGATAATTGCAGCGCCGCGCCTGACCCCCGCTCACAGGGTGCTTTTAGTTGACACAGTCACCGCTACACGTCGCTGCTGCCAACAGCATGGCGGCTGTATATATAATACGTTCATCAGCATACGTCGATGCCGTATGGATTACCCCATCATTGTCGTCAGGTTTGACAGTACGCCACCCACGCCACCCCTAGCTCATAGAGGAGAATACCAAGCTGTTCTCCGTAAGCCTTCCGCCCGCGCCCGCACTCATCCATTATCCGGGACGGCTGCCCCGCGAATACGCCAACCTCACCTTCGGTGTATTAATCCGCGAGATAAACACAAACGGCCTGTCGACCGCCTCGCGACAACTCAGGAGGCGCGACACGCCAGCAAACGCCAGTGCTTCGCACTTGTGCTCTGGATACGAGAAACTATCGTCCTCGACATTTTTATCCATTGGTCAGGTGCCCGGGGGAAACTTGCATGCCAGTGGAATCTCTGTTTCTAGACCCTGCACTTACGGTTACACTCGCTAGTTTCCTGCAGGCAAATGCACATACTTTGCCACAACCGGTTTGTTTCCCGATGACCTGGTACGAGCCAGTCGTCTGGGCCTCACAGTCGTGGGTGTCCTCAACCTAACAGGCCATCTCTCCGCGTCTCCACGATCCAACCTCCCCATTAAACTTTGCTAGCTTTCAGGACGGGCTTGTCCACGCCTGTCGGTCAGACTCCTCATTGTCTTCTGGGTCTACTTGATTTAATACATCGTGCTTGCTATAGATCAGGACCGTTAACAACTTGGTGCCCGATACGTTGACACCGGAATCACGGATACATATGCCACCAATCCCGCGAGCATTGGCACAGTACTTGATAAGAAGTACTTCAAAAGACATGAGAAGCGTTCAATTGTCTCTGGAAATACATATACAGCCGGGAAACCACGAGTGCAACACTAGGAGGTAATCCGCACAGCAGAAAGCGACGAAGAGGCAGCTGTAATGCAAAATATTAATCCAAATTCACAAGCCAACAGGAAACCACACAGGTAATTTGCATAGCCAGGGAAAAATCCAACACAATCATCTGTGAAGAGTCTTTGGGCATGTACACAATACAACGCGTGCAAACGGGAGACCGTGGACAGAGGTTTCTCTCAAAGTAGGCGCGTCTTGCGGAGTTTTGAACACCAAAGCGCATCCCGGTTCGCGTTTTGCAGAATTGTCTCGGCGACTTGCGGGCTCTATTCTGCTCATGCTTTACTCTCAAACTGATCTACTGTAGTTCCCATGGGCCAAAAGCCCAGACTTCATATGTCTTCGCTTCGATCATGACATTCCTTCTGATTTCGCGGCCAGTCCTTTTCCTCGCCTTTGTCTCATTCGACAGCGCTCCAGGCCTTCGCGGGATATCCGCTCGTTGAGCCAAGCGGCTCAGGGAGTCATCTGCCTCCCCCATTGCGCGTGCAAAGCCAGAGAGCGCAAATGACTTGTTGTCTCCGGAAATAGCGCCACAACATTGGCGATGGCGATGTGGACAGAAACGTGGTCCTTAGGGTGGCGTCGCACTTGCGCGGGATTTAGCTGCGGTGGTATTAGGGGCCCCGAGTTTCAGTAACGCGCAGAGCCAAGCAAAACCTACAGATCTACGAGGTCTCCGCATTCGTTCTCTATTGTAGCGAAATGTGTATCTTTTCGTCGGCTCCAGCTAGGCCAGTGACACGACATAATTCTCAACATCAATACTCACGGAGAGTATGTAGAGAGCGTGTAATTATCCAAAATCAACTCACTTGATATTGTGCAATCACCACTTGTGAATCGATAAGCAGTATGGTCTATGTATCATCACATCCACTTTGTGTTGTACACTTGATACTTGCTTTCTGTAATTCTAGTATGACAGTTCTGCCAAGTATAGAGGATAACCGCAGAGGTGTATAGATGGCTCCTTGTAATCTAAGAGAAAAGACGAGCTAGCAAGGCGATCCGACATCTTGGGAGGGGCTTGATTCGAAAAATTTTTTACCGCACATAGGCGTCCTAACTCATAGATGACCTTTATTAGAATGGGTATAGAATCCTCACCAGCTGAGCTTCTCATCGTGACTGAGTTCCAATTGGTGGCTGGATTTTCTTTTGCGGCGGAGCACCAAGTGATCAGTTACGGTTGAGATACTGAGTACAGTTTGAACCAGATCAAGATAGGTTAAGAATTGAAATTAAAGAAACAGAGTGAAAAATAGAAAGCATGTAACAAGGAAGCTCGGCTGCAGTAATAGGCGTACAGGTTAAGTGAACCTCTCTATCCTTGACCCCAAATCTCTTGTGAACAACCCGGGTTTGGCAATAGAACAATTCACACCAGCGTCAACCACCAAGCAAGGTTGGAAAAGGTTTTCCGCAGCACAGTTGTGTAACGCGAGACTGACGAGATATGAATCCTAAGACGCGTTGCGTTTGTTGTTGCTAACCAATCCCAGGCCGACGGTTATTTATGGACCTGTGTCGAGCACGCACGAATCCGAATCCGAATTCTTGTAAGCTGAGTTTCAGCCTTGTCCTACCTACATAGCTCTGGAAGCCATTGGACCTCTAGAACTAATCAAAACACAGAAAACGCTTCCTTTAGGGCAGAATCTGCTCGGCTTAGTAATACATATAACTCAGTAAAGCTCCGAGAATGCACTTCGCCCTTACACCATCACTCCCCGGCGAAGTATATTAGATGGCATCCATTTATCATTTTCTCAGCGAAACAGAAGGCGTTTCCAGAAAACCCGAATTCACCGAGACCAAGTTCGTTGCCACTACTGAAATCTGCAAGAACAATGACAGCCCTTCAGCGACAGAGTTCGAGTACCAGGAGATCGACGAATTGGATATTCAACGTTGGCTAGACCAAACCAATGGATACTATACAAAACTAGGGGCGAATAAAAAAGGGAAAACCGTGCTTCGAATCATCTGGATTCCTCTCAGCACACCGGGAAATGAAATCGATATTGATGAGGATCTTTTCACAGAAATATTTACTTCATTCCGACACCAGTCAGCCTATGCTTATCTCAAGACTCAATACTCAGGCATAGGATCGATGAAAGACCAGGAAATAAGTCCAAAGGTATGGTTTCTTTGCAACCATCCAAAACTTTCCGTCACATGGTCACGTAATGCAGAGGTTGGCGTCACAAGCATGATTTGTGTAGCAGACAGGGACAGGCTCGATAAGCTTCAAGACATGACCAAAAAACAGTTTTTACAGAATTTGGCTGAACAAGAGATGACGCCCGTGCTGATGAGCGCGCTGCTGAGCTCAATGATCACCGACTTACGAAACAAGGATGTCAAGATACAGGTCGAAGAGGTAGAGAAAAGCACCGGCCATCACGCTCGCAAGAGCTTTCTCAATGATTCGGCCAATCGATCGAGTGACCTGGTCGAGGCGTCAGCGAAGATGAGCGGATGCATGGGTAAAACACAGGCTAGCATTCGGAGAGTGGGAATGACTAGAGAGTTTGTCGCTTTCATCTGTAACTACCTGGAAGAGAAAAGCAATACTGAAACCAAGAATGAGATACTGGCGGTGGCCCGTGTCATCGAGCAACGCAGCACCATGCAGGACTTTGATTTGAAAGATATGCTGTCTAGGATCCAGACACAAAAGGATGCGGTAAGCAATGCTTTGCACGTATACCCTCGTGTTTATAACTGCCTTTACTACTACAGGATCTTCACACTCATTTTGTCTATACAGCTCTTCCATCTCATATCCGCAGAGCACTCTGAGACTGCGTTGGAAATTGCTCGAGAATCGCGCCAAATTACAGAGAAATCGAGCCAGATTGCGAAGAAATCGGGCGAAATCGCATCGCTTGCCAGAAGCGACTCTCAGAATATGAAGTTCCTCGCCTACGTGACCATGTTCTACCTGCCAGCCACATTTCTGTCGAGCCTCTTCAGCACGCCTATTTTCCAACAAGAATCTTCAGACAGCGCTGATGCTACTGTTGTCAAGGTCTGGATGCCGGGGCTCAAGCTGTATGTTCCCCTTGCTCTGTCACTGATGATTATGACGGCGTTGGCCTGTGCTATTGGGTATTTTTGGCCCAAATGGAAGAAATGGCATAGCGACAGACGGAAGCGTGGATCTGGTGGTGTACATTCAGAAACGGGGAATTTAAGGAATGACCAATCCAATGTTTGATCATAGCCTTGATAGGTCTGCGAAGAAAAAATCGTGTTGCTGGTCTTGACATAGGTCTTGGAATTGAGATATCTTTTCTAGACTCTTGTGTACCTTATGTTTTCAAATGCTTATGCCGTACATCGCAGGATGCATTTTAGGGAATTCCTTATTACTATAAGGCTATGAAATAACTATAGGTAAAAGGGTTGGGAATCTAAAGATCAAAAGGCTTTTGTAGATGGATGGGTTGATGAATGGATGGATGGGGAGGGAAGAATAGACTGAGGGAAGTGAAGCTGTAAGAACAAACTAGTGGTGGGATTCATATCAAATAGAGTGAGAGGATACATGACTTGATGTCTCGTGGGAAAGAACGCACGAAGGGAGATTGTGTCGAGCTGGGGAGAAGGTCATGAACAGGAAGCAGTGGAATAAAGTATCGTAAAGCTTATACTGGAAATATTCAGATAATTCGATGAGACGGAAATACAAAAAAGACACCAATCTTACTCCATAAATTGCGTGTAGGAACGTGTGGTTGCGAAATCCGCAATATATGTAAGGGATATAAAAAAATTGTACAACAAGATGAAATCAGCAAGAGCACATGAATACCAGGACGGAAAGTATGATTCCACTTTATGAATAGTCAATTGCAGTGATGATAGCATGTCGTCAGAACCAAGTCAAGTCTTGCTAGTAAAAGCCGTTTCGCATATGTGAC
The DNA here is from genome assembly GCA_005212705.1 of Curvularia lunata. Lineage (NCBI taxonomy): Eukaryota > Fungi > Ascomycota > Dothideomycetes > Pleosporales > Pleosporaceae > Curvularia > Curvularia lunata. The sequence goes on from PELC01000012.1 coordinate 78,414, forward strand.
ACCTCAAACTCCAAGTACACCAAAAAAGAAGCCATTCCCAACGATTGCTAGCCTGTGACTCAGTTCCTCAAAGCGCGCAGCCTCTCGGTGAAGGCCTCCTCTTCCTGCTCGGTAGGGCCGACCTTTGTCTTTGCTGGCGTGGCCTCTTCTAGGTCTTGTTGTAGCGCGATGCCGGCCTTGTCTGCTGCCTGGGCCATGAGGCGGTCGACGTCTTCCTGTGGGGTGCCCACAGCAGTGGCAGAAGAGGTAATGTCCTGGTAGAGTTCGGTTGCGGAGTCGACGTTCTCGAATTGTTTCTCAAAGTCGACCATGACTGCAGCAATCTATGGCAATGTTAGCATAAGCCTGGAGGCCTCGGGTGCGACTATAACAGTAACCTACCCGCTCGGGACTCATCGACTTCATAGCCACGTCCAGACTCCGGTTGACCTTCATCATGTTGCCTGTGATTTGGCGCATGGTAACGGCGGTTTGTACCCGACCGGCCACGGCGTCAACGCGGGAAGCGAGCTGCAGGAGGTTGAGCTTCTCGTTCTGTTTGCGGATGGCGTTCCCGGCGTAGATGCGAGCAATGTCGTTGTGGCCCTGCTTCATGGCCTGGCAAGCATGTCAGTATGTTTGTGCATGGAAAAAGAGGGCTTGCTGTGTCCGTACCTTTTCCAACTTGGCCTTTTCGGCCTGCTCCTCCTTGCCGGCTTTGAGCGCCTGCCGGTTCAGCGACTTGGCTGTAAACTAGGCAATGTCAGGCGGCTAGCTACTAGCGGTGCAGGTACGGGGCGAGCCCACCTTGAGGTTGAAGAGCGCATTCTCGAGGCCGGACATGGTGGGTAGTCGTCAGACTGCAGCGGTTTGTGGGTTGTGGGTAGGAGTCGGGCTTTGGAGAGAAGGGCAGGTGTATGGGTGCAGGTGGGATGCGGCTGCGACGGGCCAGGGCTACGCGGGGATTGGCGGCCCACGCGCCCCGACGTCATTGGCCGCGACGGGGTTCGCGCGTGCTGGACTGTAATGGACGCGCATTCACAGAAATAAAAGCAGCGGGCAAAGAATGGACAAGTCAGGATCGTGGTAAGATTCATGGCCGTGTATGCGCCGCGGTGCAGCCCCGCTGCACACCGAAGCGCGCTGGAAAACGCCTAGCCTTATGCATTGAAAAAAAGGTGCACCCAAACGCCATGCCTGCATTTCGCCATGCCCACGCCCAAACGCCATGCGACCGAGCCCGTTATTCGTACAGAGGAGCATCCAAGAATGCGCGCCTCATTGCGAGGGCGCGTTGAACTTGCTCGTCGCAGTCTTGAAGAGCTCCTCCTGAGCGGCAATGAGCTGTTCCTCGGTCATGCCGCTTTGTTCGATCTTGGTCTGCTTCTTCTCCCGGTTCTACCCCACGTTAGCGGCGAGGACACTTTTGCACATGACGGGGCCAGCGCATACCTGCTGCTGCTTCTTGTAATCTTGGGCGACATCGAGAATGGCGGGCACGTAGTCGCCAAAGTCGAGCTCCTCGAGGGCAGCCTTGACGTGCTCGCAGGCAATGGTCTTCTTGGCATCCTTTTCGGCGATTTCGTTGGCCTCGGAGGAGATGAGGGTGATGAACTCGACGCAGCATTCAATGAGGAGGTCTCGGGAGTCTTTTGCGAACGTCATGCCGGGCTCGCTGGCGAGGATGTCTTGGACAATCTTTTGTACCGTCGCTGTCGCGCGCGTTAGCCTGGGGCTGCGGAGGGACGGGCAGCGGGCGCGACGACGTACCCTTTGGCAGCGACAGGTCGTCGTTGCCGCCAAACTCGCGATCAGACATGGTGGTCGAGTGGACAGTGTGGTGTTGCCTCGTGTGGCTCTGAGCTTGTCTACGTTGGCGCGCCCGTGAGCCGTGCAGCGCTGACTTGATAAATGCAATAGGGCTGCACGGGCCGGCTGTTTGGCCGATGGCTTGGATCGCTAGGGCCCTGATTGGCGAGGGCGGGCGGGTTGGCAGTCACGTGCATGGCGAGACACGGGTATACCAAGTAGCATCGATACTACATGTGTAGGGGGTGCATGGTATAGTGTATACTGGCGCTAGATGGACGCAAACAGGGTCAACCATGGATACGGGATGTTGGCGTCGGGCCTCCGTGGCGTCGGGCTTCACGTGTGAGATGACGAAGGGACCGGAGCCACTATCGGCATCGGTATCGGGCGGCATAGGAAGATGCGTCTTTTCCTCAAACAAGAGTTTGGGCGCTTGAAGCAGCGGTTGGCTTGGGCCAAATGTGAGGATGCTGGCGGTCCACCGGATACGGGCAGTGGAGGCGGTGATTGGCAGCGGTTCGCTGTGGTGGGAGATCTTAGCCAGGGACTGTAATCTGCTCCCGGCCGGTTGACGGGCATGCTGGCGCATGGCAGTGGAGTGACGACGTCAGCGCACGGCAGCCCTCTGCGCACGGCCGCGCCCTAGGGCCCTGTGGTGTGTACATGGCGCTGTGCTGGAGGTTGTAGGACGCCGTGGAGCAGCGCAGCGCTGCTGCCACTCGCCGAGACGGACGGGGCCGTGGGTGGCGGTGACTGGCGAGAGGGGTGAGTGGTGAGAGAGGGAGAGGAGGGCAGCAACAGCGGCAGCGGCAGTGGGCAGTGGCAGCAGCAGCAGCAGCAGCAGCCGCCCGTGGCCACCGCCAGCACTCGCCACCGGCGCCCGAGTACTCCAGGCATAGTGTAGCAGAGCAGCAGTAGCAGCAGTTAGCAGAGCTGACCGGTCGGATAACATGCCTGCCGCCCTGCCTGACTAACTCACCGACACACCAGAAGGCCGTGAATCCATGGCACGCGTGAAGTGAATGAGCGACCGACTGCCCATTATCTATCGCCATCGCTCGTCGGCTGCCTGCTTGCTTGCCTGCCTGCCTGCCCACCTGCCCCCTTCTCCGTGCCCTCGTCCTCTTCTCGCCCCTCGACCTGCTCTCAGTCACTGCCATCCGCGCACGCTAACCGTCGCCTCGCCCGTGTTGAGGCTGCAGCTGTCCTCTGCCAACTGTACCCGAACCCACTCTCCCCCCAGGCCGTCCAAGGTACACGTCTGCCCACCAGGCCTCCGCGCCCTGTACACACCGCCGCGTGGCTCGAGCCTGCAAGCACTCGGATTGCTTGCCCCGTTCAAGTCGTCCTAGGGCAGAGTTTTCGCTCTCCTGTTGCAACGCGCTTGTTTAGGGCCAAGGCCGCTCGGAGCAGCGAGCCAGGTTCCAATTGATTATTATGACTTCACGCCCGCCTGCGGACCCGGCGCCCACTTCGCTCTCGCTCTCAGCCTCCCCGGCCAGCGACTTCTTCAGCAGCAGCCCCTCTCGCGCCAACCATCCTCCCTCTCTCCGAGACTCGTCCAAGATCCGTCCCAAGAGCCCAGCCGTCGATGCCCTCCAGCACCGTCCCGGCCTAGTCTCGCGCGCCTCCGAATCGTCCACAAAGACGCTCCAACCCCGCCATCACGTCCGCAACAAGTCCAGCAGTCTTGTTCCCACCCTCTCCACCCTCAACGTCGGCACTGCTCCCAACCAACGCCCCCCGCCCACCATGGCCTCCAACACCGCCGGCTCCTCCTCTGGTGCGGCCGACCTGCTCAGGCAGGCAATGACAAGGTAAGCACATGCCCCTCAACTTTGTCCTCTATTCCCCCCCAGCCCCCGACTGCCCGTGGCGGCTGCGTCGTCGGAATTGGGTGAGTACCAGGCCAGCCTTGGGCCGCCGCCGCCGCCCGCCGCCCGCCACCCCAGAGCTGTCTCGGTCGCTTAGCAAAGCCTAGCATCTCTGAGGTGGTCATATGCAGCTGGGCGAGGGCCCTGTCCAACGTTGCACATTATTTCTTCGCCGTAGAGTCAGCGACTCGTGCCTGCCTCAGCTCCCTCACCACGTCGCTTCCCCCGACACGCACTCACCGCCCTTTATTTCGCTGTGCTTGAACCATGTCGTCATCCGCGACGCTGACACCGCACAGAGCCACAAACGACAACAACGACGACGGACAAGACCACATCGGCTCCACCAGCTCCACGCCACCCGGTGCCACCACGCCCAAGCCTGATCCGACCGACAAGCGACTGCCGGGTATTCTGCACAGTTACTTTGGCCAGGTTCGTGATTCTCTTATGCCCTCGCGGAAGTCGTTGTCTGCGGCCAGCCCCTCCCCCGCACCCGTCACTTCTGCACAGAAACCGTCCGAGCCTGCTTCATCGGATCCCCAAGAGAAGGAGCAAAAAGATCCATCTACCCAGCCCAAAATGCTGCCTAGCCCTACCCCTAGTGCCTCTTCCCGAACTCCTTCGGCCTCGCACGCCGCTGCTGAAACGGAGAAGCTAACGCAAGGCGACTTTGCGCCGTTGCAACAGGCCACGCCTCCTCAGACTCCCCGCACACGCTCCCAAGAGACCAAGCAGCAGCCTTCGAATCTGTCCCACACCTCCAATGCCTCGGATCAGTCAAAGGATAGCAAGACGGCCCCTGTCGTCGCCCCCAAGGGCAAACTTGCAGTCACAATCTCAGAAGGCCGCGGCTTGGTTCCCAGCGTAGATCCTTATGTGGTCTGCCAGTTCCAATGGGCCGAGTACATCTCAGACGGCCCTCGACACGATGAGTCGAAAAAGGGCCGCCCGCCCATGCAGATGAAGCGGACTGAGAGCCAGATGAATCACCCAATGGCTATCCCAATGAAGAGCCGGCAAAGCAGCAACAGCGGCCACAGCTCAGATCCTAGGGACAATGTCTCCCTTGAGGAAGTCACTTCCCCCAAGTGGGAGCATGAAGCCATCTTGTAAGTGGTTTTTTCTTCTCCTGTTTCACCCGCACAAAATTGTGGGAACTGATAACCTATAGTGATGTTGTTGGCGACCATGCCGAAGTCGATGTCTCCGTCTACGATCGCGCAAATGGCGAGGCTTTCCTTGGCCACGTTCGCTTCTGTCCCAACCTTGTCGAATACAACGAGCCATACGATGGCTGGTTCCCGCTTGAGCCCCGAGAAGGCGAAGGAGGTGTTGTCACGGGAGAAATCCACCTGAAGCTCAACTTCCAAAAGGTCGAAAAGAAGCACTACGGCCCTGAAGATTTCGAAATCCTCAAGCTCATCGGAAAGGGCACTTTTGGTCAGGTCTTCCAGGTCCGCAAGCGCGACACTCGCCGAATCTACGCCATGAAGGTGCTGTCGAAGAAGGTTATTGTACAAAAGAAGGAAGTGGCGCACACTCTCGGAGAACGCAACATTCTCGTCCGGACCGCCATGGCCGACTCGCCTTTTATTGTCGGTCTCAAATTCTCCTTCCAGACCCCATCCGACCTGTACTTTGTAACAGACTACATGTCTGGAGGTGAACTCTTCTGGCATCTCCAGCGCGAGGGCCGCTTTCAGGAGGCGCGTGCCAAGTTCTACATTGCAGAGCTTATCCTCGCACTGCAACACCTCCACGAGCACAACATTGTGTACCGCGACCTGAAGCCTGAGAACATCCTTCTCGATGCAAACGGTCATATTGCCCTCTGCGATTTTGGTCTGTCCAAGGCCAATCTCACAGAGAACGCCACCACCAACACTTTCTGCGGTACTACCGAGTATCTCGCCCCCGAGGTGCTCCTGGATGAACACGGCTACACAAAGATGGTCGACTTCTGGTCTCTTGGTGTGCTAGTCTTCGAGATGTGCTGTGGCTGGAGTCCCTTCTATGCAGAGGACACACAGCAGATGTACAAGAACATTGCGTTCGGGAAGGTTAGGTTCCCTCGCGACGCCCTCAGCACGGAAGGTAGGAATTTCGTCAAGGGACTTCTCAACCGGAACCCCAAGCACAGGCTCGGTGCCACACGCGACGCCGAAGAGCTCAAGGACCACCCTTTCTTTGCTGACATCGACTGGGATGCTCTGAGCAAGAAGAACGTCGTGCCGCCCTTCAAGCCAAAGCTCAAGGGAGAGCTCGACGTTTCCAACTTCGACCCCGAATTCACCAATGCTCTCAATGGCGCCGGTTCCTTGAACGCACGTGCGGCTGCTCTGGCATCAGGCGTCAACTCTGCATCTACTCCTCTTTCGCCGACGATGCAAGCCAACTTTGCTGGCTTCACCTTTACTGACCAGAGCACAATGGAGCAACAGTTTGGCCACGACAGACACAGGAGCGAGGGTATGGAGCGCATGGACGAGGACGAAACAGACGTCAACTGGGACAGGCCAGCAGGCCGTGGCGATAGGATGTCCGGTGTTGTGTCCAACGACCACGACGTCTTCAACCACGGTCAGTTTGATGTATGATGAGCGTCCCCATCGGACAAAACTCGTCTTTCCTTTTTCTCATCGTACAATTCCTCGACAATTGTTCCTTCCTACGACTCGACAAAAGTTACTGCCTTGTTCTATCTTCCTAGCACATGGCAGTCTTATTTGCCACGACCCTCTTCTTGGATACCCGAGCTTTCCATCCCTAACGAAGGCCCTGGATTACTTCCACGCCTTCGCTTAATCTGCTTCCATCACTCGCTGCTGCTACCAACACAACGAGTGGCTATCAAGGCACCCCTTGCGTAGCCTCCCACCCCGAGGGACTAGTCATGTCCGCTCTACGATCCACCACGATTCCAAGATTTCCCAGATTGAGTTTATCCGTACTGAGGGCCTCAGCCTCCAGCATGCACGCCGTCTTTCTTTTTGCTGGGTCATGGGTTTGCATTGCGTGGGTGCATTGCTTTCGCTTTTCTTTTCTCTTTTACGTGTCGTGTCGAGGGTGAAGGCTTTTTGCGATTTTTGCTTTTGCTACAGCATTATTCACATGCTTACAATTTCTGTGCATGTCTTTTTCTTCTCTATTAGTCACGAGTCAATTCACAAGCATCACTATGGATCAGACAAAGGTGGGCATGGATTAGGGGGATAGCTCGCTTTTGTACATTTGTAACTAAAATGCAAAATATATGACAACTAGAGGATGTCTCTTACAACCGCCAGTGCTTATGGAGGGTTCTTTCATGTGACATGGCTTGACAACTTGACCCAAGTTTCTAATGTTGCAGTTTCCCAAAGTTATTCCCATCTAGCATTCTGTCGTGTCCATGTGTCCTGCTCCGAAACTCGCACACTCGGCTAAACGAAGCAGGTCACGTGAGAATATCGCACATCTTATCAGATGGATAGATACCACGGAATGGTATGGAGGTTTGGTATGACGGCGGAGGATCTAGCCCAACTTGTCATCATGGCTACTTTTGGGAAATAACCATTCCTACCAACCCGATCAAAACACAGCCCTGGTCTTGGAATCTGTTGAAGAATTTTCTTCTCAGGACTTCTTCAAGCTCATTTAGAAGGTAGCAGGATAGTTAGATGCATGGACTACAGTCCAAGATACTCGACTTTGGTCAATTCAATACAATTCGAGCTTTACATGCTACATACCAACCCACTCCCGTCCCCTCTCTACAACTTGGCCTTGCTCTGCGCACCCTCACACCTCACCATGGCCCTTCCATTCGTCAACACCGTCTTGCCCCCCTCCACCTTGACCACAAACCGAATCTCCTCGAATCCCTCGCTGTCCTTGTTGCCCATCCTCCACATCTCGACAATCAACTTATCTGCCGGCTTCACCGGCGCCGCAAATCGTGCCTGGAACTCCTTCAGGTTCTCAGGCTTGCTGTTGCCAAAGGCGCGCAAGATGGCGTTGGCAGACATGTTCCAGGAAAACAGGCCGTGGATAATGGGGCCCCCGAAACCCATTTTCTTGCCGGGCTCCGGGTCCGCGTGCAGCGGGTTGTAGTCGCCGTTGAGGCGGTAGAGGTGTGCAGTTTCCATGGTGGTTTGGTGCGTGTGCGTGTGGTCGGGGGAGCGCGAGGGAGGAGGGTAATTGGGGACTTTGGGGCCTGCGTTGAAGGTGTTAGTTAGTTTATCCAGCAATCGAGAGAGTGAAGTGGTGCAGATGGGATGAAGAAAAGGCGTTCACTGCGTACCCTTGGGACCACCCCATCCTCCCTGTCCAACATAGAACCCGCTTCCAACAGCCCGGGTATACGTCTCGCCCGTCTCAGCATCTACAAGGCGCTGCTCGGTTTCGACGACAGTGCCGGGCTTGCCCTTGTCGTACACGCCCAGGACCTTGCTTCGGATCTCAAACTTGCGGCCTTCGCTGGTCACAGGCAGTGGCTTGAAGAATTGCATCTTGCGCTCGCCGTCAAGCACATGCTTGGTGTCGAACTTGGGCACACCCGCAATTGGCGTCGAGTTGCTGCGCGCGTAGAAATCGATGACTTCTTGGTCGGTGTGCTTGAAAGGGAGGATCACGGGGTATGTTGGGAATGCGGCAAAAGAGGGGTGAAGTTCCTGTTATTGTACTATCAGGACATGTGCTATTACAACTTGCTGCGGACTCGTTCGAGAATATGAGGACCTCTCGGGGCAAGTGAACCGCTTTAATGGCTTGTGACTTACATAGAGGTAATGCAGCTCATCGGGATACGTGGCTCCGATGCTGTTTGCAAACAGCAAAAGATCGCGCTTCAGCCATTTCACTTCGAAGGGAGGAAACTCGAAGCCCACACCAGGTCCTGCTTCGTTGCCCATATTGAAAAGTAGTACAGTTTTAATGTGAAGCTTGTTCTTAGCTAAAAATGCCGAATAGTAGGAATGCGGATTGCTCCGGTTGCAAGAATTTAAAGCTCAGATGCTGGCGTAAGCTCTTGGGTCGCAGGCGGGGCGGGTATCGCGACGCGGAGGTTTGGGGTTTGGGCCGAGGTACGACTCGTTCACCTGGATTCGTCGCAGGCTATACCACAAGGAGAAGCCATCGAACGAGCAGCCTGCAAAACAGCTCTCCAGCTCGTTCCCACCAACGCCGATTTCGGCACCGTTGACATGACACGGCTCTGATCTCGATAGTAAAACGTCCCAAGTAGTATTTGTAAATGTAGTATTAGTCTATCTACAGCTTCAATGCTTCACCAAGAAAACCTTATTAAGACAGCATATCGTATGGCCGTCATAGAAACCTGATCAACATATATGTCAATTCCCTTTCCATCATCTCGTCCTTCGTAATGTTCGTGAATCTGCACCACAACCCAGCAATGTGCCAAGCGGGGTCTCCGTCCCATGCGCAGAGAACAAGATGATGCAACCTTTGGCGTTTAAGCCGAATCATAAAGATGGCTTCTGCAAATGCTCAGAATACAAGCAAAGGCCGAAAACAAGTCGTTGTGGAGGCGCATGCAATAGGGCAAATATGCACTCTACTGCTTGATGGCGTATGTACGGCGGAACATGCTGTCAACGCCGGTAAGGTAGTAGGCACCAGGGGCAATGAGATCAGCATCTCCCTTGGGCGTGTAATCCTTCTTCAGGTGAGCCTGCTCACGGAGTGCGCACATCTATCAATCACGTTAGTTATGGGACCAGAAAATGATGCGAACAGTATGTAAAACTTACCTGGTCGTAGACCTCTGGGGCCACTACGCGCCTGTTGTCGAGGCGGTTCTGGATGTCAAGCTGCTTGGCAAGGTTCTCGGTGCTGCCCCTGATGGTGAAGGAGAACAGGGATGAGGCGAGACCACTTCCGTAGCTGAACATGCCGATGCGCTTGCCCTGAAGATCCTGGCTGCTGATGTTGGCAATCAAGCTGCACAAGCTGCCGTAGACGCTGCCACAGTACATGTTACCGCACTGGGTTGGGACCTGGATGCTGGGCTGCACGCGGGCAGCGAAGCGCTTCTTGGAAAGAGTCATGAAGGTCTTCTCAACGGTCTTGTCGGTGATGGAAGTGGCATAGTCGAGGTCGCGAAGCTCAGCGGGAACCTCAGCGAACAGAGGGTTGGTGGGGTTGGCGAGGTAGTCGTTGTACAGCAGACGGGCGTACGACTTGGCTACCAACTTGCAGGTTGGCGCATGGAAAGCCATGTAGTCGAACTTGTCCACAGGAGTCTCGAGCTCCTGGCTGCTGCCGTTGACGCCGTTGCCATTTTGTAGTGACTTGAGGGTCTTTGCGCGCTCGTTGTAGGCCTTGTAGCAGGCATCAATGGCCTCTGTGTAGCAGCGGATGGAGAAATGACCGTCAACGATGGGGTATTCGCTGGTAAGGTCAGGCTTGTAGAAGTCGTAAACGTGCCTAATGTAAGAGCCGCGCTGGCCGGCTTCCATGACAATGGGCGCGTCGGGGCCAACGAGCATGGCAACGCATCCAACACCACCAGTGGGGCGGGCAGCACCCTTGTTGTAAAGGGCAATGTCTCCGGCAACGACAATAGCGTCACGGCCGTCCCAGGCGGAGGACTCGATCCAGTTGACCGTGTTGAACAGAGCATTTGTTCCTCCGTAGCATGCATTGACAGTGTCGATACCCTCGACGTTGTAGTTGCCAGATTCTTCGAACAGTTGCATGAGAACAGATTTGACCGACTTGGACTTGTCGAGCAGCGTCTCGGTACCAACCTCGAGGCGGCCGATGGTCTTGGGGTCGACGTTGTACTTCTTGAACAGCGAGGAGACAGTCGTCAGGGCGAGCGAGTAAATGTCTGTCGAGGTGGCGGGTCAGCGCTGCGTCCTAGCAAAAAAAAAGGTTACCACGAAGGGCAGAAATGGTACAACTCACCCTCACGGTCGTCGCAGAAGGACATCTTGGTCTGGCCGAGGCCAATAGTGTACTTGCCCGCGGCGACGCCATCGAACTTCTCGAGCTCAGCCTGGTCTACGCACTGTAGGTTGACTAGTTAGAGGACAATGCTACAATAGGGGCGCGTGACAAGGCGGGCGCAGCGGTGGCGAGCGCATGTTGCGGGCAGCGACGTACCTGGCTGGGGAAGTAAAGCTCAATGGCTTTGATACCGATGTTGGAAGGACGAGCAGCCATGTTTGCAGTGATTTTGCGAGGTGGGCAGGGAGGAGAAAGGGATTGTGTGGGTAAAAGGAGGGGAGTTCACACCGCTGGTTTAAGTAGTTTAAGAGGGAAGATGCTACGCGACCGTAGAAAAGACCCGGAACAGTAGCGGCGATCGGGATGTGGCAATGCTAGCAGGATGTGGGTTCAGATGCAAGGTAGGATAAGGGGGCGGTAACTGAATTTGTGCAGACTCTGGCTCTCAACAGCATCAAAGGCCCACGCGCTGCCATTGTTGTCGGGGGTTTTTCACGACAAATTCCAAGAAATCCAGGGTCCGCCCGCCAACACCGACGTCGGGGACTTTAGCGGCGCCTCTGCAAAAGCAAGCATGCGGCTCACCTGCATGTTCCTCATCACCTACATGGGCGGAGGGGGTTTTTTCTCTTGTCGTTCTTGACCCTCTTTCCCTTTTGCGGCGGCTGTCGTGGCACACAGCAGTCACTGATGGCGTGCCGTTTACTTGGAGCAAAACCGTCCGGCAGCCTATCAGGGTCCGGCTGGTGTACAGGGATTGACCGCCAACTGTGGCTAGTCAGGCACAACAACTATCAGCCCATGGCCGCTCACCCTGGCAACATAATCATCCATCGCCGTCGGTCGTGGTAAGGGTGTGGTGTGGGCAAGTGCACAGCCTCGTAGTGTGCGCGTAACGCAGTCTTCCGGGGGCGAGCTCTCGACTGCAGCATACCCGACAGGCTGGCAGGCTTCGGTAGCACTGGAATACTTTGGGTGACACCACGTCGCAAGCCTCTCGACATGTTGATGAACCGGATCCCATACAGTAGGCCGGTTAGGGCATGGCTGACGGCGCGTTATCGCAAAGCCAAACCATCTGGAAGACGCCGGTGTCGATGGACGATGCAACCAACTGGATTGGAACAATACTCATGCAAGACTCTCTGGTGTTGGCTCGGAATACCGCTCGTGTTTGGACGTTTTGCAAAGCCCACATACATGGGGATGGGGTATTCCAAACCAGTGGGAAACGACACATGTGGCGGAATGCACTGGACCGACAGAGTGTGACGACTGGCAACTAGTAGAGCATCGCCAAACTCGACACCAGACACTCATCGTTGTCTTCCAATGGCAAAACATGACGTACGCGTCTGCACAAGTTGCCATGTCCATTGCGCATGATGCATGATGCATATGCACCTCTTCTCCAAGTACAGACAAGAAGCCACGGCTCTTGGGACAGGTACACTAAAGACAGGGGCGCTGCGGTGGCGGTCGGCCTCCAGGCGAAATATACTTCACTGGGAAAAGCCGCACGGTTGATCCAAAGGCGGGTCAGCATAGCAACGCAGACAATTGCACAGTGCCATGAGCCGCGGTTGGATGTCACCATGGACTCGTGCAATGCCAGCAGCCAGGAGTGCGTACTTGGAGCACACAAGGCGCACATGTGAAATGAAAACTAGCGCCAGCCCCTTCGAGTGCCACGGCATGCTGCCATGGGCCATGATCGCCAACTGCATGCATCAGCACACAACTACTGCAACCACCCAGCACAGCCGGACATGGCGGGCAACCTCTGCTTTACATAGATTCTGCACGCTAGGAATCTGACAGAGCAACAGTGAACTTATGTGGGGCTTGGCACCCGCGCCGTGTGGATGCAGCAGAGACATGGCTGCTCATGTACGTGCCGGGACAAGCACGATAGCGTAATCATCATGGCGAAGACTGCGGACAACCAAGACCCAAGTGTGTCCCCGCGCATTGCAGTGAGAGGGCAGTGCAGCCGCGCCGCGGACTCGAGAGGGGCGGGTCCAGACTTACTTTGTACGTCGACGATTGCGCTGCTGGGCGACTTTCTCCAGGACCGGGTGTTCGTGCTAACATGTCGGTTTGGGATTAGCGGCGTCTCAGACTTCCAAGTTCCAAACCTGCCCGATGCGCCCTCTCTCCCACACATAGCCCCAACCTCACCACCAACATACACGCCAACACCCGCTCCACACTCGCTACCCGCACACTGCCGATCGCTTCTGAGCGCGCCCGTACCCGCAGGATTCCACGAAAAGACGATTGAAGCGCTGTTTGAGAGAGACTTGACAGGGGGGCGCAGGGCCTCTGTGGCTCTCAGGGACGACCGTTTGGCGCCATGGACCGACGCAACAGCGACGACAGCGAGCCATCGCGACGGCCGAGCGAGCCGGATGTCTTTGACGATGAAAATGAAATCGATCCGAGCGAAGACGACTTTATGCCCTCGGTCTCGGATGGCTTTCGACCAGCCAACACTAGCGAGACGTGGCAGAGCGACCGCCAGGACCACAACCGGATAGCGACGCCGCAGCGACAAACCTCCACATCCAAGCCCAACAGCAGCGACCTACGGCGGACGGCAACGCGAAACAGCACTGCCAAAGTACACGACCCCATGCCCCAAGAGGGCCGATCGCACTTCACCCAAAGACTCAACCAACGCTCATCCCTTGGGCATACACACCGCGACTCGGTCAGCTCCACTGCCTCTTTCGCGACAACGAGCAATTCAGAAAATCCCTTTGAAACAGGCCCCAGCCACCCCTACGGCATGTATCCGCAGCTATCCATGGCCCGCCCACTGAGTGTGGCGACCAGCTCAACAGAACGACAGCCACACCGATCATTATCATTGCAAAGGCCTGCTCATCCGTATGCCATGTACTCGCAGAGCGGAATTGTCGACGAAGAATCAGCAGAAGAGCCCGTACAGCCACCCGTGCCTCAAGTACAGTCGGCTATTCCCGTGGGATTCCCGGGCTTGAGCAACGGCTACCGTCGAGTGCTTGGACCCGACGGCGAGGAGCAGGATATCATCGGCCCCGACGGCCACACAGAGCAACTCCCACCATACTCCAGATATCCGGAGGAAGGCCCGACCAAGGCATCCTTGGCTGCCGAGGCAAGCGCGTCTCGTGTAATTCCCGCACCCGCTCAGGTTGATCCCGAGGATCCTTTCAATACTCCGCCATCTCCTGTGTCTCCACTTGATTCAACATCTTTCTCTTCATTCAATCTACCGGCTGCCGCCACTGCCACTGCTTCTGCCCCTCTACTACCCTCTGTCACACCCGCCCGTTTGCCGCCTCAAAGACCAGAGACTCAAACCGGCAATGTGGCACCTGCTACCTCTACTTCCCCACCAAGGGACAGTACTATACCAGCTGAACCTTCGGACTCTTCGTCTGCGTCATTGTTGACAAATGAGAACCATTTCTCAGAGAAAGCGGAGTTGGCCGAAGACAAGGTCAAATGGCATAAGAGGAAGTTGTGGGGCAAGGTTCCAATGGGAGTTGCCGTTGGAGTCTTGGTGCTCATTGTGGTTTTCGCTATCGCCCTTGGAGCAGCGATTGGTACCTTTGCAACAAAGCAACAAATCACCGACGAGAATGAGGAGGAACATCGTCACCCCCATGAGGAAGCGTAAGTTCAGAACAAACAATCATCTAAAGTGTTCTGTTTACTGACTTTTCGTAGCCAACCACAGGTCACCGGCCAAAATGGATCTCTTTTCGATGCGGTCCCGATTGCTGCGCCTTCAGGCATGGGATCCATACCCACAGGACCCTTTGCACTTCCCATGGGCATACCACAAGAAAGCAATCCAGGATGCTTGACACAGGCGAACCAATTCTCTGCATGGTCATGCAAGATGACTTTTGCTCCACTTGTCATAACCGTCAACAAGACGGTTGTTAATGGTGAGACTGTGCAAGTAGCGTCTATGGGCGCTGGTCCTTCTGTACCAAAAAACACTATACTCTATGGCCTCCAAACCCCCGTGTTGGATACGAAACCTCTCGATCTCGTGCTCGACCTGGACTACAAGGCCTATGGCCCGGCTTATCATTTTTCGGCTCAGTACGATAAACTGGTAATCCTGCCACCAGAGCAGCTTAACCTCGGGTCCGCAGTTTCGCCGCGACAAGACGTCAAATACAGGCAACGTTTCGAGGTGAAGCCTGGTGACTATCCTTGGTACTGTTTTTGGAACGAAACATACATCGAAGGATACATTTACGTCCAAGACAACTCAACGGCAGCCTCATTCACGTCATTCCCCACTGAGTGGCCTACCCCCTCTGCATCTACCCTATCAACCGTCGGTGTCAATGCCATGACCGTTACAGCAACAACAACGGACACTGTTTCAGTAGACATCGTCGAGTCGGCCACACCCACAGCGACTGCCTCGCAAGTCCGCAAGAATCCACGAGATGCACCCCCTGATGATCCTCCGGCACGCATGCCACCTTACCCTCGTACTGTCAAGATTGAGGAACGTCGTCTTCCCAACTCGCCACAACCTTACTGCCAACAGATGGTCTTACTGGACAATGGACAAATAACAACGGCACCCGGTCCAAACGACAGCCCAATTAGGATATGGTTGCAAGAGTCTGACCCGAGTTACGAGGAGTACCTCGCTGCTCAGCCTAGCAGTACAGATACTCCAAGCAGTAAGGACAAGCGTCAAAGCTCTTCTCAAATGCAGAGACGACTTGATCCATCAGACGCGTGCCACTGTCAGTGGATGTTCAGTTAAGAAATGTGTGCATGGTTCAAGAATTTTTCATTTTCATCTATCCCCGGAGCAAGCGTAGGATCTTGAAGTACGATTTCTTTTTTTCTTTCTTTACACCAGCATTGGGCACATATTATGGTGTGGTGTTCACGGCGCCTGTTTTCAGTGTTTTACGAGTCTCGACGCATGTCCGGCATATACCTGTTTACATTTTCCTTTAGTCTCATTGATGCATACTATCTCATAGTCTTTCTGTATATTCGGATGGGATGGGAAGGTGATATATCGGTCTATATTGGCGCAGAATGTCGCCACACTGACTTGTATATATTGCGATGGTCAGATTCAGAACCGCGAACTATAGTGATCGCGTGAGTTCACGTTGAAGTGGAGTAGATAGATAAACTCGGAATACTATTGACAATCATGCTTGAGTGCCTATTGCAGTGTTGCGTGCTGTTGTGATAGTATTGTTACATAGTTGTTCTATGATATCCGACTGGACGAGCATACACAACAGGACAGTCCTGTGTCGCAACTTAGGGACCTGGAGTTGTCAGATTCGCTATGAACCGTGACTGACTTCCCGACAAAGCTCTTTTAGCACACACTCTCTAGTGCTTGGACAAACTCAAATATTCAGCCCCCATATCTATTCTCATCGCTTTCCATTATGTACAATCTGGGAAAGGCACAGGTTCATTGTGCACCCCAATATCAGAACCTTGCAATACGCATACACGCTCTTTTCATTTATCCGTATCACAGACCCCCCAGTGACCGCGGAGCCGGCCTGGATTTTTGCGGCGAGTATGGTGTAGCAATCGTGTGCCGTGAAATCGAACGTGACATGTTGCGCATCCAAGAACATCACATCTACCGAGCCCGAGTATGACAAAACGCTTCGATATAGCTGCACGGCGCTGTTTATACGAGTGTGCCGTCAGGCTCGCCAGGTAGTCGTTTAACGCGCCTCTGCTCCCAGTCTTCGAGATCCTTGGCTTGCAACCTCTGTAGAATTGTCAGCCCAGGCGATTTGATATTGCATATTCCCTTTATACATACGTAGTACTCATCGCGCATGTTGACCTTCCTCCGCTCCCCTCTGAGACCCATTGCCTGTTCTTGTGTGATCTGCTGGTTCTTGCGGTCGTATCGCTCGTATCGCAGTGCCGTGGCGGGTGTGAGCATGAATGAACCTGCTACAATGGTGGACAGAAATGGTAGTCCGAAGAAGAGGAAAGGGTGTTTTTGAAGTGATTTGCGGTATCGCGCTGCGAGCGAGTTTGGCAGCGTGGCGCTGAAGGACTTGGATGTGAACGGGCCGGGCATAGTTGGGCTTTATGAATGCTATGTCCCGGCGGACAGGCTGTCGAGTATGCGAATTCGATGTGCTGTATCGCGCTCTCTGAGTTCCGAGGGTTCCAATCAGGATGCGGGGTTGTAAGTTCTGTGTAAAGATTGATGATGCAGCGCAGTTGCGGAGCAGCGCTCTTTCCCGAGACAGGGTTTAGCGGCGTCCCGTGACTACGTGAATTGTTTGATACGCGCCTCACGTATTCCCCATCGCTCACTACAAAAAGCGACAACTGTTACAAGACCAGACCAAAGACTAGCATAAAGCCCATAACCGCCGACCAGATAGCCATCTGCAGCAACGTTCGGGTGGCAACCTCCGAGCGTCTAATCGTACGCCACTTCTGTCCTAAACACTCTCACGTACGAATATACAAGTTTCCCTAGGGTTTTCCAGGAGTGGACGGTCCTAGCAAAGCGACAAGGAACTGTCATTTGAAGCCTTAGTTCTTTCACTTCGTTTCCCCAAGTCATGCCCAACCGGTAAAATTACGTCCATCATGGCCCGCAAAGGCGGGGGCTCGACGCAACGGATGGCTCCGCCATCTTTGACAAGTGGGCACTCGAATGGCATACCGCCGCCGTCAACTATTGCTGCTCAGATCGTTCATAATGCTTCAAATATCCATGCACAGCGGGATGAAGCTACCAAGGTCACGTTTGGCGAGTTGGTCAAAGAGTTCCTGCAACATCCAAACACAGATGAGCCTGACCCACAGCTTGTTGCACTCATATGCGTCATTGCTGAAGCAGGGCTCGAGAGTCTTTTCAAAGAGGATCCGTTTGCTCAAGACCAGCAAAGACAGCAGGGGGTTGACAGCATCGCGGCTCTCATGCTCATCCTGCAGCAAAAGCCGCATCTGCTCTTAAGCATCAAACAAGGCGATGACGAGAGCATCCCTCGCCCTCCACTCATCCTCTGGTTGTACCCAAAGCTCCTTGGTCTTCTGACGCATGCCACACTACAGCCCGTCCACAAGCATGTGCAGGAGCTTCTGCATCTTTGTCTCAATGCGCTAACTCAAACTTCTACACTGTATCGGTCAGCCAAAACCGTGCTACAGCTCTACAAGTCTTGCGTACAATGTTAGTCATTCTCCTATGGATTCAACCTATCATTCTAACCAGTTTCAGGTGTTCTTTCGGAATTTGAATCCTTGGAAAATCCAGATTCACTGCCCGCATCGTCTTTCAGTATATCTCTACCACCTTCGAGCGCTATCAATGACTTCTGGCCGGAAAGCCAGCAATTTGTTGCGTTACCTCATGACCTACAGCGAACGATTACATCCCATCACGGGGCCATCCACGTTGGCTTCTGCCTCTTGAATGCAGTGCTAAATACTACGCAGCCTCAAAGCAAGGCACCTTTGGCCTTGGTTGCCTTGGAGCACCATCTACCCTGGATCGCGGACAGCACACAGGCTTTGTGGCGACACTACAGACGTTGGACGATAAGTTCGGATAGGAACGCAATTTACGACAACATCATGCTCGTATACATACAGTTATTGGAGTCATTGTTCAATCACTCAGCCACACCTGGATCCTGGTCACCGGTTTCGTTAAAAATTACTCAAATGCTCACCAGCAGTTTCACAGGACTTCTCGATACCACGTATGCACCGTCGTTATCAGAAAGTGTTCAGATCCGAGTAGCCCTGGCTTTGACTCGTTTACGCCACAGTCTCACTTTCCAATCCACTGACAACTCAACCACGAGGCGACGACCACATACTAGCAGACACGATATCCTGAGCAGAATCGAGGATAGTGTGGCCAGGCTTTTGCAAGATGTGGAGTATCTCACAAAGCTCCATAAAGATTTACAGGTACGTGATCGCCACTACCTTGTATTCTCTGGCTAACAGAACAAGCTGGCACTTTGTCTTTGGGCCTCACCAGATACGTGGTCTATGCATGTTGCAGATCTCCGGAAAGAACTTTGTGAGAATGAGTCGGGAGGTTTTTCGAATGCTCAACTTTCCGAGGAGTCAACTTCTAGTGTGAAAGCGTTCCGAGCCTTGAACCTGGGCGATGAAGACAGACCAGCTAAGCGACAGAAAACGCTACCGGGATCTCTAGATCGCACCAATACCGCTGTCTACAATCGGATCATAATGA
Organism: Curvularia lunata; assembly: GCA_005212705.1. Taxonomy (NCBI): domain Eukaryota; kingdom Fungi; phylum Ascomycota; class Dothideomycetes; order Pleosporales; family Pleosporaceae; genus Curvularia; species Curvularia lunata. The sequence continues at coordinate 97,284 of PELC01000012.1, forward strand.
TTCTGAACGGCAGTACGCCGGACGCGCCGATACTTAACACAACCGATTTGGTGAATACAATTCGGTAAGCTAACTTAGCTTTTTTCCTTCCATAATACTTACTTTTTTTAGAGCGAGATATGCTTCAATGACAGATGGTGAAAATCAAAATGAAAATGTGCAGAAAAACCTCCTGACCGCATTAGCAAAGATTGGGTGCGCCGGTTCCCAATCGCTGGACTTAGAATATGCCGAATCGAATTCATTGAACTCTCTCAGCTGCATTTGGTGCGAGGAAACATTCCAACAAGCGCGAGGGGAGTGGGTTTATTGGGATCTCCAGGATCCTGAAAAGGGCTGGATAGATGTCATTCCCGCCATGCTCGCAATTACAAGAGAGGCAAGGTTCCAGGCATCATCACAATCAAGGATTCTCATGGCAGTGGCTATTGGCCGAGTTTTCAACCACATCGCGGACTCTGAGTATCTGGATTTGGAGAAGTGCGAGCTGGGACAATGGTTGCTTGCATGTATGAGCAGATCGCTACGAGAACTAAAGATCGCAGCTGCAAACTCGCTGATGGTTTTTCTGCGCGACCACATGCCGCCCAGTATACGCGACAAGAACCGAAGGTCAACTATCGAGTTTCTCGATGCACTAGCAAAGCGAGAAGTCTTGTCCGATCAGGAGACGCTCATTATGGCCTACGGTCGCATTGCCCAGACGTGCGGCGAATTGGAGCTTCCAATTATATTGCATCATCTCATCGAATACCTTGGCCACCCTAACGCTTTGGTATGCGGTATGGCTTATCGTGAGCTCGAGTCTATTGCGAAGGGGTTTTCCATGGATACAATGCAGTTGTTGGGCCCGTACTGGAAAGTAATTGGCTTTTCAGTTATCAAGGATATCATCAACAAACCCCAGAAGGCGCAACAATTGGCAGATCTAACAGAGCAAAGTGTCCGTCAGCTCCTCGTACAAACTCAATCAGACACGCTGCCTCATCTCGTGTTGAGCAAACGGAGAGACATCATCGAAAAGATTGCTCAGGCGCGAAAGGCGTCCGTTATCGATGTATTGACACATCCAAGAGTCAACCTTGCCAAGATCTTAGCTTTGCTTCTGTCGCAACCCGTGGCCAATGTTGAAAGCACTGCAATGGAGACGCTGGCTGCCGTTGAACCCACTATTCGTGACGGTAACAATAATCGACTTGAGTCCTGGGTTGCGCTAGACATCACTGGCATTGCTATCGAAATACTCCTACTAGCTGCTGATCAAGAAGGTGTGAGAAAGAAGCCGTTCTACAATGGGTTTACCACGCTCGCCATGCTTGCACCGGATACCAAGTCAGGTCCACGCAAGTCTACCTCCAAGTCCAAGAACCTAGATGCCTTTTGCGAGACACACATCCTAGGTATCATAGCATATTTTTCGAACGTTATCGAAACACCAAACTCCCCTGGCAAAGCCGCACCGCATGCCTTGCCTGAACGGAGGAGATGTATAGCCGCCATTGTTGATCTCATCGCTCTCGCTCGTTACAGTGTAAACGGAGCTCTGCCGCAGATCCGTGCTTGTCTTCAGTCGGCCATGGCAGATCCCCATCTTTGCGATGACACATTTAATGTCTGGTCGGCTTTCCTATGTGTCCTCGATGCGGATGAGGTAATGCTAGTCGTCGATCAGACCTTTGCATTGATTGTACAACACTGGCACCGGTTCTCAGCAGACACGCAAAAAAAGGCTTATAAGACTATTCAAGACCTCATTACCCAACACAATGCGCAGATCCGAGCAAGAGTTGAGTATATTCCTTCATTGGAAGGTATTCCAATGCTGTCCAAAATCGAAGCAGAGCTAGTGAAGTTCAAGGACATGGAAGATACAATTAAAGTCTTTCATGCTTTCAGCAACCGATGCAAAGATCAAAATTCGGTTGTAGTGCGACAAGCACTAAGAGAGCTGGTGCCGTTCTTGGATAAAAAACAGGGAGAGTTGCATCCATCAGTAGTCGGTCAGAAGCCACTTCCGGTATTAGCAACCCTAACGAGATCTCTTCTTGACGCCAGCGTTCGATTTTCTGAAGACCATTTCGATATCACCATACTGTGTGCCCAATGCCTTGGGATTGTGGGTGGACTTGATCCCTACCGAGTGGAGACAGTGCGTGAGAAGAAACGGGTATTGATGCTATCGAATTTCTCACGGAGAGATGAAGATATTGATTTTGTGGCCTTGCTTCTTGAGCAGGTCCTTGTGAAGGTGTTTCTTTCTACAACAAACGCCAAGGCACAAGGATGGATCGCCTATGTCATGCAGGAGATGCTCAAGCATTGTGGTTTCAGTGCTTTGCGTGGATCGAAGCCTCGTTCATCTCAGAACACCACAGAAGCGCAGCGTTGGAACAACATTCCAGAAGCTGTCAGGACCGTATTGACACCCTTCCTAGATTCAAAATACTCTGTCAACATGAATCCTGCTTTACAATACGAGGGCGCTAAGTATCCCATCTTTCGTCCAGGACTTAGCCACGCATCATGGCTCCAGACATTCGTTTATGACTTGCTGCGTAAAGGGCAAGGCGTCAATGTCGAGATGGTGTTTCCGGTTTTGGCTAGGATCATTAGGGGCTACGATCTTTCGATCGCCACCTTCATCCTGCCCTTTGCGGCCTTGAATGTCATTGTGTCTGATAATGAGGAGAACATGACGAACGTTGGGCAGGAACTCCTGCAGGTGCTGCAAGCCGATTTGCACAATGTGGAACAGCTTGAAGTGGCTACGATCAAGCAATGTAGTGAGGTAAGGATTTATGAAATGAATATATGGAAGACTTTGTTGACATTTGGCAGAACGTGTTTCAGACACTCGACTACCTTTCGCTGTGGCTGCAGGAGAAGCGGAAATCGTTATCGGATGCCAGGGCAATGGCAGGCAAGACGGGTCGTAGTGTTCACGAGAATGAAGAAATGAACGCCATAAAGCAAGTCAGCCGTGTGGAAGGCATACTCCAACTTATTCCTGCAGAGATTATTTCCCGAAGAGCTGTAGAGTGCGGTTCATACGCTCGGGCATTGTTTCACTGGGAGCAGTACTATCGCCAGCAGCGAGATGTAAAGGCGGACTCAAACCAACCCTTCTTAGAGAAGGATGAACTCTTGCAACATCTGCAGATGATCTATGCTCACATCGATGAGCCTGATAGCATCGAGGGAATATCAGCTCACCTCAAGGTACTCAATCCAGAACAGCAGATAATTGAAGATCGCAAAGCCGGTCGATGGACGGCGGCCCAAAGCTGGTATGAGATTGCACTCGCCGAGAAACCAAACGACGTCGAAACCCAGATCAACCTCCTGATGTGTTTGAAAGAGTCCGGCCAACACGGTATGAAAGGAAGCGAGTTTGTAGAAGGCTTAGCTAATAACAAACTTAGATTCGATTCTCAATTATGTGGATGGGTTTCGCGCCAACAATTCGTTCTCAAGCAAAGCGCTGCCGTTTGCCGCCGAAGCAGCTTGGTCGGCTTGCAAATGGGAACAACTCGAGCGCCTTCTTGGTACCTCACATGACACAGACCCCAGCAATTTCACAGATTTCAATGTTGGGGTAGGCCATGTACTCCTAGCACTTCGTCGGAACAACAAGGCCACTATTCAATACATCATGGCAGAGCTCAGAGAGCTTGTAGCAAAGAGCTTAACACCTTCAACAACTACTTCTGTCCAGGCTTCACACGAGTATCTGGTCAAACTTCATGCGCTATACGAAATCGAGGCCATAAGCAATTCAGAAGGTGCAAAGACCCGTGAATGGATCCTGGAAAGATTAGACCAGCGGTTAGACATTATTGGGGCTTATACATCAGACAAACAATACCTGCTAGGGATTCGCCGCGCTGTAATGACATTGTCTCGGTAAGTACAATTCTTGCCCACTGCCGGACATCTTTACTGACTCATATCAGTGTCGAATTCACTAAACTCGATATTGCATCTGCATGGCTTACCACAGCAAGACTTGCTCGCAAGGGTGACTTCATGACGACTGCATTCAACGCTGTACTCCATGCCGAAAAACTGGGGGACAATGCATCGAAAATCGAGTACTCGAAATTGTTGTGGAAAGAAGGACATCATCGCAAAGCGATCCAACATTTGCGTGGCGCAATTGATGGCAACGCATTCCAGCAAGACGAGACTGTACCTGTTAACGTTTCGGTGACCACTGCCGGTCGAGGCGACGAGCATCCCGTGAACAAGGTTAAGTGCCATGCTCAACTGCTGCTCGCAAAATGGCTCGATCGTGCTGGTCAAACACAGGCAGTTTCTCTGAAAGAAGAGTATGCGACTGGTGTCAAAACCTATCCTCGATGGGACAAAGGTCACTACTATCTCGGACGGTGGTATCTGAAGCTATTGGAGTCTGAGAAGAAACAGCCAATTATGAAGCAAAGTCCGGAATATCTTTCTGGAAGTTTGATAAAGCTTGTCATTGAGAACTTTTCTCGATCGACGGTCTATGGGACCAAATACTACTACCAAACTTTACCCAAAATACTGACGTTGTGGTTGGACATGGGCATGGAAGTTATGAACAACCCGCCACGAACAGCAAAAGACAAGGAATTCCACGAACATCGCGTTGGCTATCTTAACCATCTCAACGATTACCTCAAACGCTACGCTGTAGAGCGAATGCCTGCTTTCGCATGGTACACCGCATTCCCTCAGATCATTACACGCATCAGCCATCCGAATAAGAACGTTTGGGATGCTCTTCAGACGATCATCATTCGAGTTGCTTCCTCCTACCCGCAGCAGTCTCTATGGGCTTTGTTGGCTGTCCTGCACTCAACGCAAGACGACCGCCGAACCCGTGGGTCTGCAGTATTGCAAAAATTACGGGTAAGTTTTCGACCTGGTTTACGCTAGGAATACACTGACATAGATCAGGAAACATCCAAGCGCAAAGGATCTGCTCTTGATGTAAAGAATCTTATCATTCAAGGACAGAGACTCACTGATGCACTACTGGCTGCTTGCGATGCCCCGATTGAAGCGCGAGTTGCGCGTGTGAGCCTAGCAAGGGATCTTGGATTTAGCCACAAACTGGCTCCCACTCAACTGGTTGTCCCCATCGAGGCTAATCTTCTTCCAAACTTACCAGTGGGAAATGAAAGCCAGAGCATTCGTCGTCACAACCCTTTCCCAGCACAGGCCATCACGATACAGTCATTCGATGACGATGTATTAGTATTGTCATCACTTCAACGTCCGCGAAAACTTAACGTTCGTGGGTCTGACGGACGTTCATACGGACTCCTGTGCAAGCCAAAGGACGATTTGCGCAAGGATCAGCGTCTGATGGAGTTCAATGCCATGATCAATAGGGCTCTCCAGAAAGACATTGAATCCAGCAAGCGACGGCTGTATATCAAAACCTACGCGGTGACTCCATTGAACGAAGAGTGCGGAACGATTGAATGGGTCGAAGGCCTCAAGCCAATGCGCGACATCATCTTACGTTTCTACCGCCAGCGCAACATCCAGATTGATTACGGTGAGCTCCGTCTGCTACTCAACGAGGCCTCGTCGTCTCCCTCGAAGATCCCCATCTTCACCAAACAGATTCTCGGTAGATTCCCACCTGTGCTGCATGAATGGTTTGTTGAAACCTTCCCGGAACCAGAAGCCTGGTTTGCCGCGCGTCTTCGATACACACGCTCCTGCGCAGTTATGAGCATCGTAGGCCACGTCTTAGGACTCGGTGATCGCCATGGTGAGAACGTTCTTCTGGAACAAGGCGACGGAGGCACCTTCCACGTCGACTTCAACTGTCTCTTCGACAAGGGCCTCACATTCGAGAAACCCGAGCTCGTCCCCTTCCGCCTGACACACAACATGGTGGATGCCATGGGACCTCAAGGTGTTGAAGGCCCGTTCCGCAAAGCAGCAGAGCTCACGTACAAGCTACTTCGCCAGCATGAAGACACGCTCATCACCATTCTCGAGACTTTTGTACACGATCCCACGGCGGATTTTCTGTTTGGAAAGCGCAGGAAGAAGGTCTCGGGCGTCCCGGACACGCCGCAGGAGGTGCTGGATATTACAAAGACAAAGGTGAATGGGTACCTCAAGGGGGAGAGTGTGCCGCTGAGTGTGGAAGGCTATGTCGAGGCGCTCATTGCCATGGCAAGGGATCCACAGAACTTGGCGGCTATGTATATTGGGTGGTGTGCCTTCTTTTAGGTTACGTATGTGGGGAGCTTGCGGTGCGTTGTGGTGGTAATATTAAGATTCAGAGTAGAGCGATTTTCTCTTCTTCACCTTCTTCTCCTGTCTCTTTTCCAACAGTAGATAACTAACTAACAGATTCATGAACGTGTTTGATGTCACAGATTTTCCAATCATGCATATTGCACACTTGATCGCCAAGAGGAACGGGAAGCAGAGAAAAGTTGCATATACAAAATTGGCATTACAATACGTAATGTAAAATCGGTAGGTTACTCCACCATTCTCTCAGAACGCCAAAGCAAAAACGGACCTACAAGGAAAAGAAAACAAGCGGGGTGCTGTAAAGCTCACCCCCAAAGAGACTTGCTCAAAGCAAGTTTGCCTACCATCATGTGCCATATATATCATCATGGAAAACTGTCTTGCAACTCGTTCTGTCATGGTCATGGGGCTAGGACAAAGCGCCAAAACGAGCCAGCCGTCTCTTGCATTAGCCAGTCACCGCAACTCTTGCCCCTTCTCCATCTTCAAGATAGCATGTGGCCTCGCCCCTCAAAACACGCACCCCTTCTTACAACCCAAGCTCGCAAAAGCACACATATGCTCCTCTCACTCTCGCTCACTCTCGCTCACTCTCTTTAACAACACTTTCCACCCATGCCTGCGTTTCCACTGTCCTGTCCGCTTACATCCACCTTTGGAGTGTTGGTCTGGTCTGTCCTCGCCGTGTCGATCAACCTCTTCTTGATGTCACCAGCCAAGCTGTAGAAGGCCTTGTCGACATTGATGTTGCTCTTCGCCGACACCTCGAGGAAGGGAATACCAAGCTCGTCGGCGAGGGCCTGGCCCTGTTCTGTAGAGACGGCGCGCTTCTCTTCCCAGTCGCACTTGTTGCCGATCAGGATCTTGTTGACGCCTTCGGTGGCGTGTTGTTCAACGTTAGCGAACCATGTGCGAATATCTGACGACGAGTGTTAGTCCTCTCTTGAATAGGATTGATGCTGCAACCTCTGTAGCCTGCTATCCTCCAAAGGAAGACGCAACGCAGCTCTCAGAAGCGGCGGGAATAAACGTACTGTTGAAGCTCCTCTCATCCGTGACGTCGTAGACCAGCAGGATGCCCATGGCGCCCCTGTAGTAGGCCGTCGTAATGGTTCGGAAGCGCTCTTGCCCGGCTGTGTCCCATATCTGCAGCTTCACGCGCTTGCCGTCAAGCTCAATCGTGCGGATCTTAAAGTCGATGCCGATGGTGGTGATGAACGAGGGGGTGAACGAGTCTTCGCTGAAACGTAACAGGCAGCATGACTTGCCTACGCCTGAGTCGCCTATAAGGAGGAGTTTAATCTACGCGGGCGGAGTGAGCAGTCGTGTTAGTTGTGGGTCTTGGGATATAGGCGGTGGAGGGGTGGCTCAGGGCCCAGCAGCGAGTGTGGGGGATACTGCGACCAGGGAAAGCAGGCGAAGATAGGAAAGACAAGGCAAGCTTACAAGGAAATCGTAATTTCTGGAGCCGGCCATGTTGGTAGAGGGTCGCCGTGTGCGTTATCGTGCGCGAGGGTGGATTGCGGAGTTAGCACCCGCTGTTTGGCGTGGAGGATGGGGAGGCTGGCAGTTGGCTGGCGGTCGCAGGAGAGAGAAGACGGTGGCGATGTATGCGAGTTGGCAGCAGAGTTTGGATACAGGCTCAGGGCACACTTGAGTGGGTTGGCGGTGTTTTGGGAGAACAGCCAGGCAGCGAGTAAACGGCGTTGGAGGGAAGCCTTCCCACGGTGCCAACGTTGGAGTTTAGCGCCAATGGTCCGCACGGGCTCACCAAACCTTCGTCACTGTCACCTGCAACAAGCGACAAGAGGCTCGGTGGCAACTGCGCATTCAACGTGGCTTGACTCGGCCATGGTTGCCATCATCCCTGTACTTGAGACATGGCGCACTGCCACAGTTGTATACACGGTGCATGTTTTGTATTGGAGTGAGATAGATGCGTCTGCTAGTTGTGGGTACAACAGGTACTGAATCACCCTAGTTACGACGGGAGCGGCTGGCTCAAACAAACCATTTTGAGTATGCCCACCGTATGCGCTCAACTACCTTCTGCTGGCGCTGCAATCCACTCCTGACGTCCACAAGCTCATCTATCTCCACCAGGAAATCCTGGAATATGCGCCGAGGGAGAACCCCACTCGCAGTCTGTCGGAGAAGGTGCACCTCGCACAGGAGTAAACCATGGTCCTTGTACGATATCTCACCGTCTTCTGTTGGGGTTGCGCCAGTGAGGATGCGGTCAATGTTGCGCAGAATAAGCAGCATGCGACCCTGCCTTGCCCACTGCTGTACGCCCTTGCGGCTGCTAAATACGCCCCGAAGCCATCGATAGACGCCGATGCTTACCAGCACACCCGGTGTTAAACCAATGAAGCCAAAAAGCAGCTCCTGGCTCTTGAGAATGCTGTCAATACCACTCATGGCAACTTCGACATCGACCTTGGTCTTCTGAACCTGTATGAGTAGGGCACTGGCCAGGTTGCCGACTATGGCGCCCTTGACAGGATTCTGGATGTCCTTCTCATAAGACTTGAGAACCGTGGTTAGGTCGCCCTCGCGCACCTTTGCCTTGATGTCAGCAATCTGAGACTCGTTCAATGCAGGGCCTTCGGAGTTCTTGACGGCAAAGTCTACAACCATGCGCTCGAGGCTGGCACGATCTGACTCAAGGCTGCGTTTACTCATGATTGAGACCTCGCTCTCCTCATTGTGGCGAATGGTACCAATTATCCTTTTAGTTGGCTCTATGACCCAGTTTGACCAAAAATCGATGACGGTTTGCCCCAACTCACGAATCCAGGTCAATAGTGCTTCCTTTCGATTCACGATGATGCGCAGGATGGTGGTTGAGGATACCAGTAGTAGCGTTGCAGGGAGCCAGTAGCGGATGAGAATGGAGGGACGACCGTTAGCTTTGACGACCGCGTTGAAGTTGGCAGAGTACGTAGGCAGGGCGGTTTGGAGCAAGTACTGGAGACGCTCTGCGACTTCTGCAGGCTTCAGCGTAGTTGCAGTCCGTTCGCCAGTAGGCTCGTGTAGCGAGTAGAATTGATCATCTTGGGTGATGCTAGCAACCGCGTCGTCGAACTTATCGACGGAAAGCTCTGCCGTGTTCACACTCTGAATGACGGCGTCCAGGAGAGCAATGTTCTTGGACATGACGCTCTTCCATCTTTGTCCGCCTTGTGTGCCAAGTAGAGTGGGTGTTTGTGTGCCATCATCGTGTACGCTAGCCAATGTCAGTAGGCGTCAATTCGGCCTGACGGTTGACATACTTTTCGTTGCCCAAGCCCTCGCCAAGTAGGACACCGAGTGCATTGGCATTGACCATTCGTATCTTCCTTAGGGCTGCACGCTTTTTCCTGCCCTCGTTCCTCACGAGCGCCAGCGGGCTTACTACCCTGCGCTGGATATTTGCAATGCTGCGCTCCTGGACAGCATCCTTGACCAGGCCATAGAACTGACTCCAGCCGTTAGCCAATTGAGGGCCTCGGGAGCGCACATCGTGGTATATCTCTTGCGACCATTTCCACAGCCGAATTGGCGATGTCTGAACCGAGTACAATCCGGCGAATCTGTAGGTCGAGAGGATGTCGTCCCAGTACCAGAGATCGTCCTCGAGCGGAATTGTCTGCTCCAGTATGGTGTTCAAGACCTGTCCGTAGGCCTGTGTGGTTGCCTTGCTCACAAGGAGCCATTCCAACTCATGCTCGTAGCTTGCATCATCGTAGGTGGTAGCGATGTTGGCACGCTGCAAAGTCTCTGATATTCTTGCCACGGGGACTAGGCTGTGCTTGGAGGATGCGGTCGTGGAGAGCGACTTGATGAGGTTCTGCAAGTACGCAATGCGGCTTGTCTTTGCGGGGTCGTGTGCCTCCTCGGCGGTGATGGAGAAGGTTCGGGTGCTCGTTGACAGCTGCAGCCGATCGAGCTGGGCGTCTATTCGGCGCACCTGGCTGAATTCATGTTAGGTGCCAATGGCTTTTGGTCCATTGAGTCGACTTACTCAACCACGAAGGACATGGCTACCAGCGCGTTGACATGTTTGTGTGGGGGTGGTGCGGCAGGCTTACTTTGGTGCGAGGGGATCTGAACCAGGATGACGCGCGCTTTCCCGCACCAGATGACGTTTGCTACTGCTGTTTCCGCCAGTCTCTACACAACACGAATCACTCAACCTGGGAAGACGAACAAAATGTATATACAGAATTTTGGATTGAGTGTCTATAGTGCGACGATCTAAGTGAACATGGCAGCAAAGGAAATGCAACGCTCCCCAAACTGTCGTCATATGCGTCATGAATCTAGCTATGTGTGACGTCTTTGGCTCATGAAAAAGACCGTCAATGAAATGCAATGTTGTGTTAGTTGTTACAAAACAAACTGGCAGTTGGCCGTATAAGCAATCTACACCTATCTACGTGGGCGTTCTGTGGCGTCTAGGGATGAGGCGCAGGCGTCTGGCCAGACGGGTGATCGGCTCACCCAACCCCAAGACGCGTGGACAATTTCGGTGCCAAACTAACAAAGAAGCGAGGGCTTGGCCTGGACCCAAGAACCAGTCTTTGGGAGTCGGAGGATTAAAAAACAATCTGCACAGCTCTCCTAATAATCCTCCTAGCTGCTAGCACTAGGGGGCACGAGCAGAGCCGCAATGTTTACGCTAGGACGCGAGCGCCCATTCGGACCGAGGGCTGATCTGCAATCTCGTCCATGTCCGTGGGACGCAATGCGCAGGCATCGTCGTCGTCTGACAAGCGGGCGCTCATTGGTTCGAGTACCGGACTGGGTGAACGGGAGAGGTCGAATTGCGGCACAGTCAACCTGATACCGTTGGGTTGGGCCTCGGGGGCTAGCAAGGTGCCCTCGTCGACTAGCGAGTCGCGTTTCTTGGGGAGTTTCTGCCGCATCCCTACCTCATTACCGACTCTTTCAATACTCTTAAAATACTTTGACCACCATGTTAGACGGGCGCCCTCGCTTGGAGAAACAAGCCGGGGTTACATACCTTGACAGTCTTGACCTGAAGTTCTAGCGTGGCGTCCTCGTCGACGACAATTAAGGGGTGCGGGTGCATCTGCAGACTGGAAAGCGTCCACATGTGATTGACGCCTCCCTCGATGCATCGCTGGAGGGCTGGGGCCTTGTGCGCACCCGTGATGATGATGACGACCTCGCGCGCCTGCCGTGTGTGAGTGTGAGTGAGAAGGTGCTACGGGTCGGTACAGCAAGGGGCACCACTTACGTCGAGCACCGTCTGCACGCCGACGGTCAAAGCCATCTTGGGCACACGGTCCAAGTCGTTGTCAAAGAACCTCGAGTTGGCAAGGATGGTTTCGTAGGCGAGCGTCTTGACGCGAGTGCGCGACTTGAGGCTTGAGCCTGGCTCGTTGAAGGCAATGTGGCCGTCAGGGCCAATGCCGCCGAGGAACAGCTCGATGCCACCGACTCGCTGGATCTTGTCCTCATAGTTCTGACACTCGGCCTCGAGGTCGGGCGCATTTCCGTTGAGGATGTTGATGTTGTCTGGCTTGACGTCGACATGGGAGAAGAAATGCTTGTACATGAAGCTGTGGTAGCTCTCGGGATGGTCGCGCGGGATGCCAACATACTCGTCCTGATTGGGTCAGTTTCACGACTTTAGCGCGGCTGTGCAACATTGAAGCCAAGCGGGGAAGGAAGGCGCTCGCACCATGTTGAACGTGACCACATTGCGGAACGAGACGTGGCCGGCCTTGTGGCGCTGGACCAGGTGTTTGTAGATGAGAATGGGGCTGCTGCCAGTAGGCAGGCCCAGAACAAAAGGCCGGTCGGGAGAGGGATTGAAGGCATTGATACGCTCTGGTGAGGCGTTAGCCGATCAGTGTAGAGGTGCAGCTACAGGCGCGGGCCACGGACCAATGATGTAGTCGGCGATGTACTGGGACGCGGCCTGGGCGTCGTCTCTGATGATTAGGCGCCTAGGGACAGTGAGCTGGGGCACGTCTGGTAATAAAGGAGTGCATGGTAGTACATGTTGGAGGTGTATATGTGAGTGTGTATTGCCTGTAGTGCTTGCAGGTCCGATCGGGGGTTGGGAGGGGAAGGCAGCGGGCTTTTACAGCGGACTGGGTGTGATTTCTATCGCGGCACAGCAAAGTTCACGTCACAGTGGTATCAAGCTATCGGGGCAAGAATTTTCACGATGCTCGGCCTGGTTTGTCACGGCTTGACGGCGGCCCAATTCACATGATGGAGACGGAACGTCTGGGGCAGTTGAATGGCAAGCCGGCACGGCGGGCATGTGGGCAGTCGACGAAGGGCTACTCGTCGACGCCGCCGTCACCATGCAATCATGAAGTTACAGAGCGAGGGACCGAACAACGCCCGGTTGCAACCGTGGTACAGACGAAGTATGCTACGGGAGCATGCGTTATCTCGTCGACGCCCCGCTTGCAACGGCGATGGAGAGATAGCGGTGGGCGCGTGGGTCGCGTGCCGTCATCGGCGAGCAGCGAGCAGGAGCATATCACGATGACGGTGGTGGTGACCTGGGAGCGCACGCGGGCGGCGATGTTACATTGGTCGAGCGTGTCTGGCCGTCGACGTGGTGTTGGCTGGGATGGTTGGCTGGTGCAGTATGGGGTGCAAGCGGGTGGATGGCGGGGTGCCTGGTGAGGGGCATGGAGCGTTACAGGTGGGTAGCAGCAGTTGGCGTAGGCATTGCCATCGCAGCAGCAGTAGAGCAGTTGCAGTGCTCCATGTGCCGCGTCCCGACAGGGCTTAGCGCGCGCACAGGGTGCAAGCAGGCGCGCCGCGATAAGCAAAGCGCTCGGGTCCAACGCCCCGCTAAGGCGGAGAAGCAGGCCCACCAGACCCTTGGCCTGGTTTCTCGTGTCCTCCCAGTCACCCAGTCGCCGGTTATCTGCGCATGCTTGGCCCGCCGCCGCTCGATGCACCGCCCCCACCCCCCTTTGCTGCGTGCCTTCAACCTTCGCATGGTCGCGTGCTGACGGCCGCCTCGTTTGCCCAAGTCCAGACAGCCTGGCCGGCTCGTATACGGCGGCGGAGGGACCGTCCAAAGACCCCAGCTGACTGATGCTTAAAATGAACGCCGCCCCTCGCCCTCACCACCCCCGGACCCTCACGTAATTGTACGAGCAGTCGCCTGTTCAGCCGTCGTTGTGGTCTGAGCGTCGCGATTCGACATCTTTATCGGCTCCTGCCCGCGCTCCTTCCGCTCCAGCGCCAGCCTGCCCTCGCCATTGCGCCCGCCCAGCGCGCTCAACACCCACCCTCTCCCTCTCCATCGCTCCCGTGCGCGCCGCCCAACGGTGCCGCCGCCATCATGTCGCTCACTGAGAAGGACCAGCTCGCCCACCACGTCAATTCCGCCGATCACTCGCTAACCGACACTACCACCACGCTGGATCTGCCAAAGTCCTGGAAGTACCGCCGCCTGTCCATTGCCGGCTTCAGCCTGCCATGGTTCGCCTCGCCCCCCGTCCAGCTCGTCATTGTCTCCTTTGTCTGCTTCATGTGCCCCGGCATGTTCAATGCCCTTAACGGCATGGGCGGCGGCGGCCAGCTGGATCCCACCGCGAACAATCGCGCAAACACGGCCCTCTACTCGACCTTTGCCGTTGTGGGTTTCTTCGCCGGCACCTTTACCAACAAGCTTGGCATCCGTACCGCCCTCTCCTTCGGCGGTGTTGGCTACTCCGTCTACGTCGCCTCCTACCTCTGCTACAACCACACGCAGAACCTCGGCTTCACCACCTTTGCCGGCGCCCTGCTCGGTGTATGTGCTGGTCTGCTGTGGTGTGCCCAGGGCGCCATCATGATGTCCTACCCGCCCGAGGCTTCCAAGGGTCGCTACATTTCCTGGTTTTGGATGATCTTCAATTTGGGTGCTGTCATCGGCAGTTTGGTACATCTCCCTCTTTCCTTTTTCTCACGGCTAAGCCTAATTCATCTGATCAATGACTGACCCTGTTAGATCCCCCTGGGTCAGAACATCCACACAAAGACTGCCGGAACCGTCAATGATGGCACCTATGTCGGTTTCTTGGTTCTTACCATCATTGGTGCTGCTCTCGCCTGGCTCCTGGTCGATGCACGAGACGTCATCCGTGAAGATGGCTCCAAGGTCATCGTCATGAAGCACCCCTCGTGGAAGTCGGAGATTACTGGTCTATGGCAGACCTTCTTCACCGACCCTTACATTGTTCTCTTGTTCCCCATGTTCCTGGCATCCAACTGGTTCTATACCTACCACTTTACTGAGATCAATGCTGCCTACTTCAACGTCCGCACACGAGCCTTGAACGGCGTCGTCTACTACATTATGCAGATCATTGGTGCTTACATCTTCGGCTATGCCCTCGATCTCAAGGGCGTCCGTCGCACAATGCGTGCCAAGGGCGCCTGGGCTGTGCTTTTTGCCAGCACCATGATCATCTGGGGCTTTGGCTACATGTTCCAGAAGACCTACACCCGTGAGTGGGCCGAGGACAAGAACAACGAGAAGAAGGACTGGTCCGACCCAGGCTATGCTGGTCCTTTTGTGCTCTACATGTTCTACGGCTTCTTTGATGCTGCGTGGCAGACTAGTGTCTACTGGTAAGTTTTCTATGTGGGCTCTGTGCTCGAGTCATGTGCTAATGCAGGACAGGTTCATGGGCGCTCTGACCAACAACGGCCGCAAGCTTGCCAACTTTGCTGGTTTCTACAAGGGCATCCAGTCTGCCGGAGGTGCCATTACCTGGCGCTTGGATGATTTGAAGATCCCATACATGACCATGTTTGCCTCCAACTGGGGACTGCTCGCCGGTAGTCTGTTGGTGGCCCTTCCCGTCATTATCTGGAAGGTCGAGGATACTACTGCGCTTGAGAAAGACTTGGAGTTTACAGACGAGACGGCCGCCGAGGTCGCCCCCCAAGCCCGTACCGACGCTGCGCATCCGGAGCCAGAGAAGGTGTAAAGCACAATTACATGCAATACTCATGACTGGGGCATAATGGGTAATGACTGGGGTTGGCGTTGGGAACTTGCTTTGTTTATGATACCTCAGACGGAGTTGCATTGCGCGGTTCTTTTAGGTACATCGTTCTGTAGTTGCGCTGCGGATTTTGCATGCACTGACATTCGAGTGTCGCGTATAATTTGTTTTTTCTCTACATCTTTGTCTTCTACGTGATAGTGCCCATTTTCTCTATGCAGAATAACATGCCGACTCGAGATAACCGTCCTAGAGGCTGGACGTGGCGAATGGGCCCAATACTTGTGCCACAGCATATGCAGTCAGAAATTGGTGCGCGATATCAAGCTGCATTAGGTAGTAAAGTCGCACAGGAACCTGAGTTGATCACAGCTGGGCAGACAAGCAGCAATCGGCCCATGTCCGCCCCGGAGGCCTCTGCTGTCTGGACACATGGCAGACGCCAACATCGTATTGATGCAGTGCTAAGATAGCACTTCTCGAAATCCATGGCAGGCTGTCCAGAGTCACGAGGAGGCCTGGTGGGTTGCATCTTGTCCAGCCACTCACAGCAAGGCTCGAGCCGGAGCCACGTGCCTGGCTCCAGGCATATTCTGGTAAGCGCCGTACGGCCGCGGCGCTTGTCGTGCAGTGTCAGATGCTAGTACTGGAGAGGCGACGTTGGGAACATGTCGCAATGTGCGTCTAGATTTAGACCCGGCCCAGAAACCGAATCTATTCTTGGCGCTGGTCCGCACAAGGCACGTGCCCAGTCCCAACGTTGCGTCTTCCCTCTTTTCTCCAGGCCTACTAGCATCGCTCCATGTCCCGTCCCGCGGATTGGTTACAGCCATACATATGCAAGCAAGACATGGCGGTGCGATGATCGCCACCGCCGCATCAAGCCTGCAGTCGCGTTGTATCATGATGCGGCCAAGTCATCCGCCAGAGTCCTATCACGTCCGCTGACGGCTAGGTCCGCTGTCCCGATCTGGCCTAGCGGGCTTCAGCGACTGTAACGGTAGCAATGGCTCTTAGGAAACTTTCTACGACACCCCACCGACGCTCGCCATGACAGCTACGCCATTCTTTTGCCTACTCGCTGAGTGTGCCTGGAGCCTGCGGCACGCCGTCCACTGCTGTTTTGCGGCCGCTAACTGGCGTCTTCTCCACGCCTGTTCTGTCCTTGTTTCCTTCCGGCCACACTCAACCTCCCCCCTTGTCTGCCGTGCCTCATCAGCACACTGTGCACGCCTGTCGCCGGACCCATTCCTTGCTACCTCTGCTAGTGGATACAACCCTTTCTGCTGTCCTGACCAACCGTAAAACCATGCGGAGGAGGATTTTTGCGACATCGGTTTACTAATGCTACCCGCCCGCCTCGCCTCCCTGTTCATCTCGACATCGACGGACTGACCCTTCACCATCCTTGGTCTCTACCTGTTTGATTTAACGCCTGCAATCAACCCTTCATCCAGAGACCTGGTCCCTCGTTGTCTCGCCCGCCTTACAGTCTGTCTCTCCTCTCCATCTCTTTCTCTATGCCCCCTCTGTTGCTTCACCGCTCCAAGAATCGCCGCGTCACCGTTATTCCGGAATCAGACCATTCCAGTGAGGTTTGCCGCACCACAACCGACAACAAACCTCGTTCTCGCAACTACAAGCGCCTCATGTTGGACTTTTGGCAAGGGCTCCTCGCAGCTCTAGAAAGACTCGCCATGTTGCCGTCGTTGCTGCACTCTGTGCTGCCATTATTGTCGTCACGAAAACGTGTCCGAGATGCATTGCGTACTTATGACCGTACCATGGACGACCTCTTGCGCGAAATTGAGCGCCTTCTCGAAGCACCCTTGGCTCCTGCCAAGCTGCTCGAGATGTCGGGAGCATTGCAAAGGCAATTCGCCCCAAAGCTTCAGTCTAGCGACATCTGCATGTTACCTTCTTACAACCACAAACTGCCCTCTGGAGTTGAGAAAGGTACCTATCTGGCTCTCGATGTCGGCGGATCGACATTTCGCGTTGCGCTTGTCGAATTGAACGGCAAAAAGCCGGGTGCCAAGAACATGCGTATCGTTTTTATGAAGAGCTACAAGATCGACGAAAAGGTCCGACAGCGAAGAGGACATGAGTTTTTCGAATGGATGGCCGACAAAATTCAGCAAGCGCTTGCCGACCCGCAATTCCAGCGCATGAGTAGCACGCAGAGTTTCCCCATGGGCCTAGCATGGTCGTTTCCCGTTGAGTATGTGTGTTGACTCCGTCGCTTCATGTACTGGCTGACTTTGATTAGACAAACTTCAAGTCGTAGTGCAAACTTGTTAGACATGGGCAAGGGCTTTCGAGCAACCGAAGGCCTTCTTGGCCAGGACTTGAGTGAATTGATCATGGCGCCTTGCAGGAAGAGGGTAAGCTTTGGCTCCCGCCAATAGGCGTCTCGCAATTACTAACAGTCGCTCAGAACCTGCCTGTGCACATGGATTCTATTGTCAACGACTCGTCTGCGACATTGCTATCGCGTGCTTACGAAGACCCATCAACACGCTTTGCTGTAATTCTTGGAACAGGCTTCAACATTTCTGTTCATCTGCCCGTATCTTCGCTTGCAAGCACAAAGTACAAGGGCTACCCAAAGCAATGGCTTGACGAAGCCACCCATGTTCTCGTCAACACCGAATGTAGCATGTTCGGAAAAGGCGTCTTCCCTACGACTAGGTGGGACGACCGACTGAACGAGACGCATGTTCGACCAGACTTTCAGCCTTTTGAGCACATGATTAGCGGTCGCTACATGGGTGAGATCGTAAGGCTGATCATTGTTGAAGCCGTATGCACAGCCGGCCTGTTCAGCGGCGAAATGCCGGCCCGCCTGAGCGAACCTTATGCTCTGGACACGGGTACCATTGCGGCCATGGAGATGGACGACTCAAAGTACCTCACCCAGGCCACTGCCCTCTTCCAGTCTCAACATCCCCTCAGCAAACCACCCACTGTGAGCGACATTCAGTTTGTTCGCCGAGTGTCACAACTCGTTTCTCGTCGTGCAGCCGCTTTCCTCGCAACTGGCATTCACGCATTGTGGGTCCTCCGAACAGAATCAGAAGGCTTGACGCCTGCATCTGCTGGTCGGATGAGCATTGGTTGCAACGGCTCAGTAATTGAAAAGTATCCTTTGTTTAGGGAGCTCTGCCAAGCTCATCTTCACGAGCTCACCGCTGCATCGGGGGCAGAGGCCAAGTCAATCTCATTGGAGATTGCCATGGAATCGGCCATTTTTGGGGCAGCTGTCTCTGTCTGCTGCCTCGAAGGACAAGCATAGGATCATACTCTTTCTTTTTTTCATCACGTTTTTTTTTTCTCACGCAAGATTATTGTATATACACATGAGCGCTTGGCTGTTTCATTCGACCATCTAGAATCCGCCTTGGACTAGATATGAGAGACTTACGGAGGCATATGGGAGCTTTTTTTTTGCAGGGCACACAGTTCCCTACGGCGTTGTTGAGGTATCACTAGGCGGCATGAGTTTGAGCATTTTTGATGACCTAATGAAATGCACATTTTTTTTCGGTTATCCACATTTCCGTGCTCAATGAGAGAGACGTAGTATCCCAATATCTCACCGTGACATCCTCAAGTCACACCAGAAAGCCCACGCCAACCAATAGTAACCGTCCCCAAATCATCGTCTCCAACTCGTTCCCGCCCTTCCTTTGCACCCGTCATCTCCATCTCACGGGCGTGCCCTAAGCCCAAACCAGCCCTCATCTCCCGCGGACCCGCAGTGGGCCATTATCATTATCTTTCACCAAACCTCTTCTAGCGTACATGGACAGACCCAGACCCGCTGAATACGACGCGTTCACGCCACACACATGCCCCAAAGAGTATACCCACCGTCTCGGGAATTGCCCACGTAACGTGTTTCCAGAAACCAAAGAAAGGGAAAGATTAGAAAAAAATTGAAAAACATGGTAGCATATGCTATGTTACGTTACGTACGTACGACCAGGTGGGTGGTGGGGGTGCGGTGATGTTAGTGGCGTCCGAAGACGGCGAAGAGAGAGAAAGGGACTAGGACTAGGACTAGGACTAGGATGGGCGGGGAGAAGAGAGAAAGAAGGGGAAGGGGAAAAAAAGGTTTATTGATGTTGACTTGGGGAGGCGACGGTGGAGAGTAACGGTCAACGTAGCAGTGATGGGTGACAGGTACAGTGGCAGTGGTACTGGACAGGGATCGAGACGAGGGAGAAAGAGATACAGTAGTAGTAGTAGTAGTAGTAGTAGTAGTAGTAGTAGTAGTAGTGTGTGTGGGTAGGTGTGGGGAAACAGTAGTATCATCTAGTACGATGAGAGAGGCTGGAACCAAAAGTGTACGATACGGTACCGTCGTTCCATGGAACATGGTTCAAAAAGCTTCCATTCCATGAAACGTGTGGGTTGGGCCGTCGTTACCTCGTTTTGTTGGCCCCACCTCATCCTCCCGTAGTCTTGTTTTGGCCGAGGCAAGGGGTTGGGGGGTTGGGGACAGATGATGGTGTTACAGTAGCATTGCATCGTTGGGGCTTGCCGTCCGTCTTTTCAGCGACAGACGACATACGCCACACGTCACATGCGCACTTCTAGGCGCGCCGAGGGAAAGGATGCTCTCGGCTTTATACCTCTGATTGCCGGCGTTAGTGTGGTGGATTGCCAAGACGAGCATGTCAGCTGGGAGAATGCGTCTAGATTGCCGCTAGTTGGAGACGGTCGAGTCGGACGGTCTACGTCGCAGTCAAGTGTGCTGCTTACCTGTTTCGAAGTAGATGCTTGGTAAGATTACTCTCGTTGCATGCTTCCCGTGATGGGTTCAACAGAGCCTGCCAGCTCACAATATGCCAATAGTACTGTGCATTGATTAACAAACGTCATACGAGGTCTTTGCTACTACGGCCCACTTGTCAAGTGAAGAAGTAAAGGAGGGTGAGGGTAACAGCATGCAACATGGAAGCCACAAGGGCAATATGCGAAGAGTCTGGGTAGAAAAACAGAACTTGTAGTGAATTGGCATGGACAATACGGTGGCATAATTACAATAACTGCCAAAAATTATCCTCATTTCCAATGGCCTATCATGTATTGGCGCCATCGTGTCGGTGGTGTAGATGGAGGGAAATCGTGTCATCGTAAGTCGAACGGCAGAGTTGGGGATGCCGGTTCTGATTAAATGGGAACCTTGCCCCTTGCTGACCCTCCAGAAAAAGGTGAGCGGTAGTCCTGCTCCTCTTTCCGCAAATATTAAATACTCCTTCTTTTCTTTCTTTTTCTCCTTCATTCCCTTCTTTGTTCGCCCTGTAAGAATGGAGTGTGGATATCCGCCGGGGACGCAGACAGCACACGCGCTGTCCTGGCTCAAGTATATGAACGAGGAAAGAGGTTGGCCTCGTCACCATGAACGCGCAACTTTTGACTGATCCGTGGCAGCGATCCACTGGGCTCGGGACACAAGAAAGACAAAGGACTCGGAGCCGCTCTCCACTCGTTGACAGGAAACTCGTCTTGACAGGGTTACAGAAACAAAAACCAACGCATGGGTATCACAAATCGCAAACCAGAGCTCACCAAGCATCCGAAAAATACCGCTTCGACCGGCTCCTCCCAGCATCTGCTTTCCCGTCTTGGGGAAACGGGGTAATATGGTGGACGACATGGGGTCGATAGACGGCGTCTACAGGCGGCATCCAGTCGTCCAGGCCTAGGGGGAAATATTCATACAACAGGTCAGCGCTCTCATCTGGACTATTGATGATGCCAATGGAGAAGGAGGGTGGTCGCATCGGTGTGGTGCGTTTTCTCTGCTGGTCATTGGGGGAAGGGGCCTTTGTCGGCTCATCGTCGGTAAGAGACAAGGTGACGGGGGCTATGGATGTCTTTTGAGGCGGAGCACTCCTTGAGATGTCCGGAGTGGACTGGGCATAAGGTGTGGCGTGCTGCATTTGGGATGAGGGGGGATCTTGAGGTATGGCAGTCTGGGCACCCGTGGGCATCTTCCAGGCAAAGTCTGGTGACTGCGGCATGTCGTTTGCGTTGAAGTCGAAGGGCATCTGCAGCAAATCTACAGGTTTGGATGGGACCCCAGATTGAGCCTGAGGCTGGGGTTGAGGTTGAGGTTGGGTTTGGGTTTGGGTTTGGGCTTGCTTGGGTGTGCCTTGGTTTGTATCGCCAGTCGGAGTTCTGTTGGACTGCTGCGGCGTGTGCACCTTGCGTGCGGTAGTGCCTCCGCTTATTGGCATGTCCTTGCGAGCTTGGAAGTTGCGCGGGCTTCTGCCTCGCACAATGATGGCTCCCGAGTGGATCTCGCAAATGGGCACTTTGGCACCGCCATTGAGGGTAGCGACTACCTTGAGCCGGACAACAAAATGCTGCTGCAGCTCTTTCCTTCGGCCGTTGTTTGCGGTCGCTATTCGGAACTGCAATCGCTTCCAGCTAATGGGGAAGTTGACGTACTCTGAATCGACGTCCTGGCCGGTGGATAGATCTAGTGGGTACGTGGGCGGCTCCTTCTCTGTCTTGTCCTCGACAGGGACATTGCCCGTGGCCGGCGTCTTCCAAGGCACGGATATGATCTTGACGGCGTTCCCCTCGAGGGATTCTGTGGCGGCTATGGTGAGTTCGAGGCCGTGTATGGGTATTTGGTCGCCTTGGTCCGTCATGAGGAGGCGCAGCGATCTGGGAATGGTGACTGTGCCGGTGATCTGAAAGAGATTCCTTCGGTAGCACGTCAGCTCGGCTACCTGGACGTCGGCAGCGGTGGCCCAGGGCGATTCGGCCAGAAAGAACATGCCGTGCAGCTGGGCAGACATGGATATGGACAGCCTCTGCATCGAGTAGTTGAGAATGGGGTAGGGCACGGTAGGCAGTGAGAAGCTGAGGAGCTTGTTGTTGCTGTCGTTGATTGGGCTCTCGGGCATGCCGTTCTGCTCATGCGGGTGTATCGACTGTTCGTAGCCGCTCTGGACGTCGGAGAAGGGGTCTTCATAGGTGCTTGGGTAGCGCTTGAGCTGGGGCGGCATCTGCTGGAGGTGGTAGGTCGAGTATGCATCTTCGCTCCTAGGCACGGGTGTTAGCGGGCGCGGCAGTGCGAGGCAGGGCGACGTTGGCGTACCCGATGAAGGTCTCGGCATCAAAGGCGGAGCGCTGATCGTACTGGTCCACGGGCACCATGGGCATGGCCAGCTGCTGGTCGGGCCCCGTGACCGTCTGCATGGGAATGGCCATGGGCATGTAGGACATGGTGGTCGTGTCAAAGTGCTCCATGGCTCGGGGCGGCGTGGCCGTCGTCGGGTTGGGAGGCGTTGTGGATTCGGCGCATACGCGCGGCGCAGGCGGAGCGGACGCAGCAGAGACCAGGCGCTCGCGTCGGGGCGAGGGCGCGTGTTAAGGCGCGGCGGGGGCGGCGACGGCAGCGGCGGTGGTGGTTGAGATGGCGATGGCGGAGGTGGGAGCTGCGTGGGCGGGCCCTGGGGTTGGAGGTGGAGACCAAGGGCGCGGGCGGCCAGCCAGCGGAGAAGATGGGGGAGTGACAGCGGGTGAGGGCGGATGGCAGCAGCGTCGACAGCAGCAGGCGGCGGCGGCGGGGGAGGGCTGCTGCGAGCACAGAGGACGCACCGGGCGGAGCGAGTGCAGCGACGGTCTGGCGGGCGCGGATGGTGAGGAAGCTGTGCGACGAGGGAGCATCACATGTGCGGCTGGCCTGTACAAGTATTGCAGCCCGCGTCTGTTAGGGGTGAGGGTTGGCGGCGGGAATGGCGCTCAGCTGCGTCCGTCGCTGCACCCGCGCTGCTCTCCAGCCTGCCCATTGACCGCCGCTGGGGGCTGCCGGGCTCTATACACACACGTCTACCTACTCGGCAGCTGGACGCGCACATGTCGTCGTCCACGAGCCCCGTTTTTCTGGACCGCACCCGACTTCAGGGAGGCGAGCCTCATGGGCAGGGCCTCGCTCCTCCAGGGACAAGCCCAACGGCGATCAGCATGCGCCATCCCCCAGCATCCCCAGGCCCGCTCAGCTGCCGTTAAAAATAACGTGTCGGTGTCGGCCGCGTCTGCTCTGACATACACATGTACATGCTCCCCGCCAGCTGAGCGCCGTATCTTGCACACGCTCCTCCATCTCGAGTCGCGCGCGGCGGGTTGGCAGCCATCCGAGCCCGTCTAGACGCAACTGAGCTAAGCGTCACGCGGGAGGCGGCATGCGGCAAGCGATCCTCAGTCGCCCTTCAGGAAAACCTTCCGATACCCACATCCGCCGCCCGCCCGATGCGCCTGTGGCACGACGTCAGACGAGGTCAGAGTAGTCAGCATAGTCGTCTCACTCCGCATGCTTGTTTCTTGTCCAACACTGTCCAGCTCGCTGCAAATAAAAACAGACTCCCAACAGACAGGCCCCGATCAACGCCCAGAACACCCGTCTCCCCCATGCCTATCCCAAGTAGCCCAAGACGTTGCCCCGTTGTACGCCCACAGACACAAAGTCACCCAGAATCAAGCAGGCGGTATCATTGTCCACGTCGCTGCATCGCAGCTCACTTCCTCAAAGTTGTGCATGACATCGAACCCCATGGCCGAGAAGCCGTCAAAGTTGCCGTCTCCATCCATCTGCCTCTGTCAGTATCACTATGCTGCCAAGCGGGCCAGCGGGTACTCACATAGTCGAGCAAGCACGCATTGCACCCTAGCTGCTTGATCTGCCGCATCCCCAGAAGGATCAGTCCCTGCAGTAGCGTCGAATACTCCCCAACCCCAGGTGATATCACCGGCGATGAAATGCCTCCTGCCGTCTCGTTGAGGTCCTTGAGCGAAGGAATGTACTCGGCCAGCCGCGAGTGACTGTTGTAGAGCACAACCGTGCCCACCAGTGCACCGTCTTCCGGACGCTTGGCCCGAATAATTCCACAGGCCGTGGGATCCGTGAGCGCAAGCTTGTACACCTCGGCCAGCCCTTGCCGATTACTCGTTTTGATGTGATCGAGTACCGGTCCAGCATAGTCCCACCCATAGACCAGATCAAACTGTGCTCCCGCGCTGGCTAGACTCTTGGCCATGCCTGCAGGTGGTGCCCATGTCTGGAGGTTGCGGGCTACCATGTTGCACACTGGACGTGATAGTGCCGCGCCCCATCCCAGCTGAGCAAACCATGATCGTAACCGCTTCCGCTCATTGCCATGCCCGGTCGGAATGCCGAGATAGATACTTGGAAGGCGTGATCCCAATTGAAACCGCTTGATGCCTTCTTTCTGCAGCAAGGTCCGTATCGCCCGGTTATGCAGAGAATGTCCAATCGACAGCTTGCGTCTTGCAGGATCCACAAACAACGCGCCAATGACTCCAGTGCCGGTCGCCTTGAAAAAGTATGTCGAGCAGAAGCCATAGAGTGCTTGCGTACTGCTGTTGCGGACTACAAAATGTGACTCTTCCACCTCCGGGTGATGGAGAATGAACGAGCTCGACGTTGCACTCGAAAGCTCAGCTCGCTGGTTGGGTGCTGTGTTGTCAACAACGGCGGCAATGAGCGTGTCTAATGCACTGCCATCCCGTTCTTCATTGAAAATCTCAACCAGCCAATGCTGCTTCGACGGGTGCAGCTTTTGGCTCTTACTGATTGTGCCCGGTAGTGTTCCTGAAGGCGACAGCTCGCCATACAGGACTTTTACTAGCGAGTTCAGCGCAGTCTCGGTGAAGTCATACGTGCAGATATAGGTTCCAATCGTGTTGTCCATGGCAAAGTCGTACGGCGAGCTCACAGCAACCACAATCAGCGGCTTTTCACGTCTCTCTCCGCCAGTCGTGTACTGCATGTTGCAAATCATAGAGACGTGTTTTGTGAATCCGTGTTGATAGAGATTTCGGTTGGCGTCGGCTGTCAGCACAATAATCGCACTGGCTCGGCTGATGAGATTCTCATGCACTGGGCGAACTCCATTCGCTGTATATGAGGTGTGTAACAGTCGCCCGTTCCGCTGCCTTGCTAAAGAGCGGCCCAGCTCCCGGAAGACCCGTTCTCCACTCATGACAGAGGAATTTTGGTCCCAGGAGGCAGGGCCTGGAGAGTGACTAGCCGCGCCATTAGCAGCGTCAGATATAGCGCGAGATGCAGCCGATGCAGCCAAAGGCTTCACCAGTGGTGTCAGCAAAAGGAGCTCTTCCTCGCTGTCGAGGATGTTGGTCAGCGGAAGCAGTCTGTTCTTGTCGCGTACGACTGTAATGGAACTGTTGTACGCTTTAGTAGAGAGTGCAGTATGCAGAGGCTGGAGTTTCTCGAGATAGTTGATGCCTAGCGGGTTCAGCGCCTTTTCCCACGACGTGCACTTCTTCTTCATGGCTAAAACACGCCTGAGCGAATTGAAAATGCGCTCTTTGGAGACCATCTCGGTTTCTATGCCGGTCCTCAACCCTTTCAGACCTTCTAATTGTAGCGAGAGCGCACGACACAGAAGGACCACGTCACAACCGGCGTTGACAGCCATCACAGTACCACCGCCAACGCCAATGTTGTGACTGAGCGCATCCATCTCAAGACATTCGGAAACGACTACGCCATCGAACTTGAGGTCCTTGCGGAGTAACTCGTCAACCACCTGCTCAGAAAGACAGGCGTGCATAGCATTGAGCCCTGCTGACGACATGGCACAACCACCGACCATCATGGAATCGAGGCCTCTTTCAATCGCCTTCTTAAAAGGAACCAGGGCGCTGAGGCTCAGCTGCTCTAGCGATTCCGTGATGATGGGCACATCCAGTGTAGAGCCTAGGAACTCTAGGTTGCCGTACGAAGGGAAGTGTTTACCCAATGTTACTACACCGCCGTCTTTGTACCCTTGCATGAAGGCACACCCAAAGGCCGACACTTCTTGAGGGTCATCCCCTGCAGTTCTGACACCCAAGGGCTGATTACGTGCATTGGTCAGGACATCGAGACACGGGCCAAATATCCAGTTGATACCACAGGCCGCGATTTCCTGAGCCGTTGCTTTGGCGACTTCGAATGCTAGGTCAGTGGATCCGGTTGCTGCCATGCCCATGTTGCTAGGGTACTGGCGAATGTAGATGTCGTCGAACAGACTGTTGACGCCGCCATTTTCTTGGTCAATGCCAATGGCCAGCGGAACTGGATGGCCGGCATCGTGGGCAATCTTCTGCAGCTCATAGATGAGGTTGGTTGTGTCCTCGGCAGCTGGGTGGGATCAGCAGGGGCTTGGCTCGCAGGTAGGTTACAACAGTGCACGTGATGTTTACATTTGAGATTTTTGGCAGTCAGGAGGATGCAGCCAACGTGATGCTCCTCGATAAGCGTCCGGATGTGGGGAGTCACTGAGGTGCCATCGAAGCCCATCATGAACAACTGGCCCTGCACGGCCCGATGTCAGCGAATGTGATCGCGACAGTACTAGTGAAAGCAGCCTACCATTGTTCTGCATGGCGGAAGCAAAAGGCATACACGTCAGCAAGGGTCATTGGTTGCATTGCGCATCTTGTGGGTGAGAGCGTGCTGCGATGCTCACCTGTCGAGGTCGTCCCATACGGGATCGAGCTTCTCCACCTTGCCCATGATGACAAGGCCCGTCGCGTGGCGCCGCGTCGAGTCGTGGATGCGACGTGAGATTCCGGGGGCGCTCCGACTCTTGGGTGCGGTTCGCAAACGGTGTTCGGTCGGGCGGTGGATAGAAAGATGGGGAAGATGGCACCGTAGCATTCACGTCGTCGGAGCCGGGGGTGAGTGGCTAGCAAGGGCCGCTAGTGACAAGCCTCTCTGCGCATCGTTACACGTCCTCGGTCCCTCTCTTATCAACAACCTGCGCTTCAAATCCTACCTCACATGGGCCCCCGCCAGGCTGCGGGAACTATCGTGGTAGGATCGAGTAGCCTGATGTAATCGTCGCTGTGTCACTTTGCTCCTTGTATCCACTCAGCGTCTGCGAACCGGCGGCGTGCCCTTCGCGGCGCCCATGTAGACGTTTTCCAGAGGCAACTTTGCCCGCTGTTGATGGAAGCATGGCATCACCGATAGCCTGTGGCCCGCCATAGAAGTAGCAGGTAGGGCGCTGTCTTTTTTGTGAAGGGTGTTGAGCCTGCTCAACCGCGCACAGCCAATCACTCCTTTGTTGTCTACTCATCTTCACATTCCCTAGTCATCATCTATACACACAAACTCTTTGATACCCTAGCTCACTGGTCATCATCTCATTACCTCATCATTCTCTATGCCCTCAATCGCCCCGATGCCCTCTGCCTTGGCAGACTCTTCTGGTGTCATCAAGTTCACCAACTGCTTGCTGGTCAAAGGCAATGCTCTGGTCAACGAAGACCTTTGGGTGAGCTCCAAGAGCGGGAAAATTCTAAACGGTCAAGAGCTACTCTACGAACATCGAACTGCACCAGATGAGATTGTCGACCTGGGTGGCCGCATCCTGTCACCGGGCCTCATCGACACACAACTCAACGGTGCATATGGCTTTGACTTTTCCGTTATACCCGATGAAGGGGCAGTGGCTTACGGCAAAGGAGTCCTTCAAGTCAACCGAAGACTGGCGTCGACGGGTGTCACATCCTACCTCCCAACACTGACTTCGCAACCACCTGAGGTTTACCACGAGGCTCTGCCGTTCCTGGGCCCGTCCGGTGCTGCCCGCGATCCATCACTTGGATCAGAGTCTCTTGGTGCCCATTGCGAAGGCCCGTTCCTGAATCCGACCAAGAATGGTATCCACAACGCGTCCATCCTCCGCGAACCCACAAAGGGCATTTCCGACCTAGAGGCCTGCTACGGTGCTGGCAATCTGCACTCATCTTCGTCCGTCAAACTCATCACACTTGCCCCCGAACTTCATGGCGCCCTCGAGTCCATCCAACCTCTCACGGATCGAGGCATCATCGTCTCGATTGGGCATTCCGAGGCAACGTACGAAGAAGCAAAGGCAAGCATCAAGGCAGGCGCAGGTATGATTACCCACCTGTTCAACGCCATGCAGCCCCTGCACCACCGGAACCCAGGAATTTTCGGCCTATTGGGCACGCCGTCGTCGTCGATCCGCAAACCCTACTTTGGCATCATCGCCGATGGCATCCATCTCCATCCCACCTCGATCAAGATTGCATGGAACGCCCACCCTGAAGGCCTCATTCTTGTCACTGATGCGATGCGCCTAGCGGGTATGCCAGATGGAACGTACGACTGGACCAACGGGTCGCGCATCATCAAGCAAGGGCCGCTGCTTACACTCGAGGAAAACGGAAAGATTGCGGGGAGCAGCATCCAGCTCATCGACTGCGTGACCAACTTTATCAATTGGACGGGCGCCAGTGTGCCCGAAGCACTCCAAGCCGTCACCGAGACGCCGGCCAAGATGTTGGGGATGCAGCATGTCAAGGGCACGCTACAAGAAGGCGCTGATGCGGATTTAGTGGTGTTGGATTTCCAGGAAGGTGTGGATACAGAGAAGAAGCTGGTGGTGGATCAAGTGTGGAAGTTTGGTGTCAAGGTTTTTAACAGGTCGGAGTAAAGTTGAGCAGGGCGTGTGGTTGGATCAAGCAGGACAAGGAGAGATGGTCAAATCTGTGAGTTATGATACTCAAGCAACCCACTGCATATCATCATGGGCGTTACGAATTGGCGTTTTGTTTTTTCAGTCAATATCAAAGACATGGTTATTTAGAAACTTGATGAGCATCATGCCGTCGTTATGGTTACATTAGAACCCCAAGAATTTGAATCTCAGGAATTTAAAAATTCGGAACCAGCCGTGAAGCAAAGTGCTAACAACCGATGAAGTGAATTTTTTGAACCTGGGAATCAACGCATGCTCGCTGGTACTTTACTATGCAAATGCTCCCTTGTACGCCGTAACCATGGACAAAAACAAAAACAGAGCAGAAAAAAACAGAAGCCGGGAAGTTTTCCGAAGTTGGGAGAGTGATTTGACCGAAAAGAAATACACACACATACACACATACACGCGTTGAAGCATTGGTTCATGCAAACAAAAAAAGGCCATGAAGGTATCGGGGTGGGTATCTCGAAACGAAGCTGATAGGCATGCTTGGAGTGTGCAGGCATGGGGGGTTAGTGGAGAGGTGGGCAGATGGCGAGATGAGGGCAGAGCTGCAGTCAGCAACACCTTCCGCTCTTAGTCTTCTGCGCTCGGGTGATGTCTTCCTCCCACTCTTGTTGGTGTCCAGTGGCACCGGGAGTGGTGGGAAAGCCAAGCCAGCTTCGTCTCTTGTCGGCAGCGCCTATACGGAAGCTACCGTTGGCAGCACCAGGATAATCAAAGTATCCCGTCACGTTCCCGTTGTTGTCAAGGGCGGGCGTGACACCAGCCATGGTCAGTTGTCGCTGCTCCTCGTCGAGTTTCTTCTGCTCCTGCTCGACCAGCTTGCGTGTAATGACGCGGAAGACCTCGTCTACGCCCTCGCCATCCTTTGCACTTATTTCATGACAGCAATCCCAGCCGAGGTCTTGCCCCCAGAACCCGCTGGACCTGTTGCTCTGCGGTGACGCCATGGAGCCGCTCTGGAAATTTGTTGGAACGGAGCCCCAGCCATTGGATTGGGGATTTTGCGACTGTGCGGACTGAGCGGGGTAGAGGTTCTCAGCAACGTAGGCAATGCAGCGCTCAAAGGGGACCTTGCGTTTCGAGGGATCGGCGGCGATGATGTCGGACTTTGTGCCCACAACGTGCAGAATGGTGTCGTCGCCCAGATTGGCCTTGAGCTCCTTGAACCAGCGGCCCATCTCGTCGAAGGACTGGGGATCTGTGATGTCATAGCACAAGACAGCGGCGTTGGCACCTGTGGACGAGATTAGCGGCGGGTTGGGTTGCTTTTTGCGAGCAGCGATCGAGGGCAGGCAGACGCGTACCTCTGTAGTAGAGCTTGGATATGGAGCGGAAGCGCTCCTGGCCGGCCGTGTCCCAGATCTGCAGGCGCACGACGGTCGAGGTGTCGATGTCGACGACGCGCTTGGTCAGGAACGAGGCGCCGACGGTGGACTGGGTCGTGGGCGGGGTGAATGCATTCTTGACGTAGCGGTGGACGAGCGACGTCTTGCCCACGCCCTGGCTGCCGAGGACGACGATTTTGGCCTCGAGGCTATTCGACATGGCAGGCGGTGGAGGAGGTGGCCTGGGACTAGGACGGGGGCTGGGCTGGCAACAAGGCCGTGGGGGCGGGTCAGGGTCAGGGTCAGCGGCGGGCAGCGGGTCGGACCAGGAGACGGCGACGACGCGGATGGGGGGCTGGCGGCGGCAGGGCCAGTGGCATGGCGTGTGTCGACGAGAGAGCAGAGCAGAGCAGCGCAGCGCAGAGCAACGACTACCGGGGCAGCCTGGCGGGCGACATTTTAGGCGCGACGAGCGTCCCCAGGCGGATGACTGGCGTGGGCGTGGGTGTGGGTGTGGGTGTGCACGAGGAGCCCTCCCGCGCTTGCAGCCCTGGCCTTGGCCGCCAGCACCATGTGACGGGCGCCGCTGGCCGCCATGACGTCTGCTGCGACGTCTGCTGCGCCGGCCGTTTGAAGCGTCGAAGAGAGCGTGTTGGGTGTGTGTGCGTGCCGTGTGCGGTTTGAGGCAGGGCGAGAGGGCAGGGCGAGGGCGCGGACGAGGGCGAGGGCGAGGGCGAGGGCACTCTTCCCCGCGTTTCGGCGGTGCTGCTCTCGAATCGGCCGTGTTCCAGTGCGTCCTACGACACGCCGGGATACTCGATGCGAGCGTGCCTTTGGGCCGGGCATACATGTACCGAGCTAATACGGCAGATACGCATTTGCGCGCCACTCCGTCACCATCCGCGGCCTGCCGCCTTCATATTCACATACCCATATATTTTTCTGGCCTATCCCCGTGCTCGCAATTGCCATCTTCCCAGCCATGAACCGCGACAGCAACAACACCCAGAAGCACAAGCTCTCCGGCGAGCAGGTCGCTGAGCACAACAGCAGCGATTCGTGCTGGGTCATTGTCCACGGCCGCGCCTACGATGTCACCGAATTCCTGCCTGAGCACCCGGGCGGCTCCAAGATCATCCTCAAGTATGCCGGCAAGGATGCCACCGAGGCCTACGAGCCCATCCACCCGCCCGACACGCTCGACAAGTACCTCGACAAGTCCAAGCACCTGGGCGAGGTCGACATGAACACCGTCCAGCAAGAGGCAAAGGAGTTCGACCCCGAGGAGGAGGAGCGGCAAAAGCGCATCGAGCGCATGCCCATTCTCGAGCAATGCTACAACCTCATGGACTTTGAGGCTGTTGCACGCAGGGTCATGAAGAAGACGGCTTGGGCATACTACTCGAGCGGTGCCGACGACGAGATTGTGAGTCCCCTTCCACGCCTCCCCCGACCCTGTTATTCCCGGAGCTCACAATGGCACAGACTCTGCGCGAGAACCATAGCGCATTCCACAAGATCTGGTTCCGCCCGCGCGTGCTCGTCGACGTCGAGAAAGTCGACATGTCCACCACAATGCTCGGCACAAAGGTCGACATCCCCTTCTACGTCACCGCAACGGCATTGGGCAAGCTCGGCAACCCAGAGGGCGAGGTCATCCTCACCCGCGGCGCACACAAGCACAACGTGATTCAGATGATCCCCACCCTGGCCTCGTGCTCGTTCGACGAGATTGTCGACGAGGCAAAGGACGGCCAATGCCAATGGCTTCAGCTCTACGTTAACAAGGACCGCGAAGTCACTAAGCGCATTGTACAGCACGCAGAGAGGCGCGGTTGCAAAGGCCTATTCATCACCGTCGATGCGCCCCAGCTCGGCCGTCGCGAAAAGGACATGCGAAGCAAGTTCGACGATGTTGGCAGCAACGTGCAGAGCACCAGCGGTGACAATGTGGACCGTAGTCAAGGCGCCGCACGGGCCATCTCGTCCTTTATTGACCCGAGCCTCAGTTGGAAGGACATCCCCTGGTTCAAGTCCATCACCAAAATGCCCATCATCCTCAAGGGCGTACAATGCGTCGAGGACGTCATCCGCGCCGTCGAGATTGGTGTTGACGGTGTTGTCCTCTCCAACCACGGCGGCCGCCAGCTGGATTTTGCCCGCTCTGGCGTCGAGGTGCTTGCTGAAGTCATGCCAGTTCTTCGCGCTCGCGGTTGGCAGGACCGCATTGAGGTCTACATTGATGGCGGCATACGGCGAGCGACAGACATTATCAAAGCCGTCGCACTCGGTGCCAAGGGCGTGGGTATCGGCCGGCCCTTCCTATATGCCATGTCTGCCTATGGCCTGCCAGGTGTGGATCGCGCCATGCAGCTGCTGAAAGACGAGATGGAAATGAACATGCGCCTGATTGGGGCTTCGAGCATTGCCGACTTGAACCCTTCTATGCTTGACACCCGGGGTCTGAGCATGCACACGGCGCCCGTACCGCACGACACGCTGGGCTTGAATGTCTACGATCCGCTGGTCGGACCTCAGGAAAAAGTGGTCAAAGAAAAGTCAAAACTCTAGACGGTCCGGGACTCGAACTGTACATAAATAATGTTGTTTTTAGTAGCGCAACTAGGTTTTAATTGCATACACCAACTTGGAACTGTCATCCCATGTTTCTGCTGTCTGAAGCGAGCGCGGCCACGTGAAAACGCGTCAATTGTGTGGAGAAGACGATGGGGAAGGGTCCGAGTTGCCGATTGTCGAGCGTCCCCAGAGCGCTTTTGAACTTCAATGCGCCATCCTATGTAGACCGCCCACCACCCCTCCTTGTCACGCTGCGTCTCTTTGTATCTCCCAAACATATATTTATTCTTGTCGCGCATCTCTTGCGATTTATCAGCTTATTCTTGTTTGACCAAATTCCTATGGAGGCTTCCGACGCTTCGGTGGAGCCGGGCACCGGCTGGGACGAGGCACAGTGTACGGCGGCGCTCGCCCAGCTGGAACAGCTACAGACACAGGTATATATGGGTCTGGATCCATTCTTGATCTGTGAACTGACGCCTCGCAGATTGACGACCTCCGTCTCGCGATCCCACGGATAATCGAACCATTCCACATGCCCCCAAATGCATCCACATACAAGTTATACGCCCAGGGCGTACTCAGTTCCCAGGCTGGGCTCAATGCGCTCAAGGATCGCTGGAAGCTTCCCGAAGTACAGAGCACTTTTGAACACGTCAAGCAGAGCTTTGACGCAAATGCCGACCTATCTGAGAGCGTTTCCGTCCCCTCCCACGGCTGGATCGAAAGGGAGCGGGAAGCGAAAAAGTCTACGAGCCGGACTCGTAGCGACAAAGTCGAGGATTCCGGAGCCATATTCATCGATAGCGATGTCTCTCGCGTGGTCGCAGAGTTTCGCAACGCTCACCCAAACCTCAAGGTCGAGATGAGTGACGACAACCACAGCATCCATGTATGGATTTCGCCTCGCTTGAATTGACCACTCTACTGACCTTTTGGATAGATGCGCTTTGTGGCTGGCTCTCTCACGCTCAAGTTTCGCATTACGATCGAGCGTGAAGCAAACGGTCGTCACAAACTCACTGCAGACTGCCTAGGAACAGCGGAGCCCTGCTTGGCAATCACGCGGTGTATGGCATCACGACCACAGGCTAACGATTTGAGGTATTTATTGGTACGTTGGAGTTACTATTGTAGCATCAAAGACCCCTTGTATACGTGTGCTGACTATTGTAGGATATGATTGCTGCATACAAAAGCGTCAAAGGAACCTCTTGTGAGAAATGTAAAAAGATGCTGGATAGTGCTGCACTACCGCCTACTGCACGAAGGAAAACGCAAGCAGCTGTTACAGATGAAAGCCGGGATACAGCCTGGGTGGCGCTCCATGAGAGCTGCCTTGAATGACCAAGTCCAATGCCTATCTGCTTGTCTTGAGCCGTGACTGAGTATGAGCCAAATTGACCGACATGCTAGAACGGGAGCCCAATCCCAAACTCGTTATCGACGTATCCACCTAAACACTCTGGTAGATATTGTGTGTCCTGGAACCAGACTCCGCTCATCGTCCGCAAGGCTTCTGGATAGCTGTTTGCCTTCCTATTCCTGTACGGCTCTTGCTGCCAGATAGCATCTGTCCACATCCACCGATTTGGTATCGAGTGTTTTCGAGTTCGGAAATCGTAGCTTAAGCCATATTCTCGTCCGCCAAACATGCGGCTCTTTGTCCAGGGGGCAAACTTCTCAGAGTTGAAGCTATATTTCATGCCCCGGTCGTCAAGATGAGAATGTCCTGCCCATTGGGACCGAGGCGGACGATTCGACACGCAGTCTGCTGGGCGGGCCCCAAACGCGACGTGCATATCAGGCCCTTTGTTTTGGAAGATGTCTTTGAGGCGGCCCCAAGACGAGCCATTCTTGCCATCCTTGGGCCAAATGAAAGCCTTGGAGGTCTTCACATGCCGCAGTCTGCGGCCATCCTGGTACCATCCTCGCTGGAATGAATCACGAACAAAAGTCGGTGTTTCATGTCTGAACCCGTCAAGCGCGGGTTCAAACATGGGACAGTCAGGCAAGGGAGCTCTGCCCATATTGCAAAGGCGGGCAGTGAATCTGAGGTGATGGGATGAGCCTTTGCGAGTGCCGTAACCTTGCTACATCTTTCCCAAGGTCTTATATCTATGTGTGTTTGCCGAATTGATCTGCAACTATACGTACGGCTTATCCGGGTTGAATGTGGTATCATAGTTGTTAGTACAGCTGTTTGTTCATGTCACCATTAAAGTTATAAGAATGTTTTCATTTTGCCGCACACAATCGCAGGTTCATGTGAGATCCCTGGCCTTCTCTTGAAAATGCACACTCATTACAATGCAGGTCGCACAGCACAACGCGCTTGAGCTTAGTTGACTATGCAATTTGCCAAACGCCGTGGTAGTGGGTAAGCCAACTGACGCGGTTCCTGAAGTGGCAGGGATAAAAGTGTCCGAGCTTTCCTCATTCAACGCGATCTCGTTTCTCCAGGTTTGTTTTCGGCACCATCAACAACACCGCTCGACACAACCACAATGTCGCTGTTCGGAAATCCTGGAGGCTCGCAGCCCGCTTCGAGTGGTACTTCGGGAGGAGGATTGTTTGGAACAGCAGGAGGTGCATCAAGCGGCACCACATCAGGCTTGTTTAGCAATCTAGGCGGAGGTACATCGAATGCGCAATCCGGCACGACACAAGCAACAAGCGGCAGCACTCTAGGAGGCAGTCTGTTCGGCGGTCTTGGTGGAGCAAAGACGACTGCTACTACGACGCCCTCGCTGTTTGCTGGCGCAGCATCCACCTCGCAACAGCAGCCACAATCGCAACAACAAACGGGAGGCTTCTCGTTATTCGGCAACACGGCATCGCAGTCAACTACGAACAACGCGCAGCAAACGAGCGGTCTTGGCCAGTCCTCGCTCTTCAATACGACCTCGACTCAGCAGCAGCCCCAACAGCAACAGCAACAGGGCGCGTCATTGATTCAGGCCAACGCAGGCTCTGGTCGCTCAGCCCATTTTGACCATCTCTTGGAAAGAGGGCGAAAGCGAAACGCTGGCGAGAATGGCACCAGCAACTTTGACGAGCTGCCATCCCTGCAGTTGGGTCTGGGAGACATTGCGCGCAAGGTGCGAAACCTGGGTTCTGGAGGGCCTTCGGCCGATCAGGTTCAAGATCGCGCTCAAGACCGGGCTGCGTAAGTCGAATATGCAAACGGCAGATTGATTTGTACTAACACCTGGTAGCCACTACCTTCTCTCCGCTTCTGGCGTGAAAATGGGCAGCACCCTCCGCGATCTCAACCAGTTTTCTTCCCAGGCAGGCCTCGCTGCTCCGGGCCAAGCTCAGAGTTTGTTCGATAACGATGTTGACGGCTACATCTCAAACCTGCATTCGCAGTCTACGCTAGCACTCATCCAAGAAGGCTTAGAGCAGTCTAAACGCGACTTCGACACGTTCCTCGAGGACAATGTTCAGATTGAATGGGACAAGCAGCGACAGAGGATCTACGAGCATTTCGGTCTGGGCAGACAAAGCGAAGACATGGCAGCTTCTCAAAGCGCCTTCGGCAGCACAGCTCGAGGGGCTTTCGGACGCGCCACAGCACGCAAGGGGCGTTCCATGGGCCCAAACAGTGCTTCGGTCAATGGACGATCCACTTTTGGGGCCTCTGCTGCTGGACCGCCTGTATTGGGTGCTTCTCAGAGTGTCCTGGGCGGCCGAGATACCTCTGACAAGTCCGTAATGGGCGGGCAAGTCGGGCTCCAGGATCGATATGCACGAGACAAGCAAGAGCGATACATGGACGAGGTCAAGAAACTCAACGAGGCAAGACTGCGAGAGGACTCGTTCTCAGTATTGCACTCATTCTCGGACGTTGAGCGAGTGGCTGGCTCCGAATACTCGGATCATTTCATCAACGCTTACGGCGCACTAATTTCCATCACTGGCGAGAAGACCGAGGTAGAAGCATCCAATCCAGGCTCGAACCAGCCAAAGGAAAGGAGCTTCGCTAAGGACTACTTGGACGATCAACCCAACTCTGTTGCCAGTGTGCGGATGCGCAAGCGCATACTGGACGGCTCTCGCAAGTATCTAGAGAATAAGTTCCTGGAACAAGTTGACGAAGTTCTGCGAAAGAATCCTTCGGAAGCGCTTGTGGGCGGAGTGCCGTCTATGCTTAACAAGATTCGTGGCTTTGTAAGAGCCAAGGCTGCGTTCAAGGAGCTCGGTGCGGACACCGAATCATTCCAAAAAATAGGCGAAGCGGGTGACGAGTTCCCATGGATCATAATCTTCTTCCTGCTCAGGGGTGGTCTCTTGACAGAAGCTGCCGAGTATGTCCGCGAGAAGAGGAACTTTTTCCAGAACACCGACAGAAACTTCCAATCAGCAATCACACAGTATGCCACGGATCCTGATCGTAGGCTGAGCCCGGATACGCAACAAAAGGTGGCCCACACGCACGCGCAGAGGACTCGTTTAAAGACACCCGAGGACCCCTACCGCATGGCCTGCTACAAGATTGTTGGCCGGTGTGACATGAGCAAGCGCAATTTGGAGCCTATCAAAGAGACCATGGACGACTGGGTATGGCTGCAGTTCAACCTGGCTCGTGAAGGCAACCGAGCTGAAGAAAATGCTGGCGAGATTTTCGGCTTGGAAGAACTCCGAACGACCATCAAGGACATTGGTCAACGTCACTTCATGAACGACACGGCCGAGTCTGCCGGCGGATATGGAGTCTACTTCTATCTCGCTACGCTTGCGGGTCTGTTTGAACCAGCCGTCAACTATCTCTACACCCACAACTACGTCTCTGCGGTTCATTTTGCAATCGCTCTCGACTACTATGGGCTGCTACGAGTTTCGGACTGGACAACAGCTGGAGGCGAGATCTTGACTTACACGACACGACAACAACCACAGCTCAACTTTGGCCGTGTAGTCGGCTACTACACCAGTGACTTCCGAGCTGCCCGAGCCGATGCTGCAGCCGACTACTTGGTGCTGATTTGCATGAATGCAGATCTCCCAGGCGAAACAGGCAGGCAACAAGCCGAGCTGTGCCACGAGGCACTGCGTGAGCTTGTCCTCGAGACACGCGAGTTTTCCACATTGCTGGGCGACGTCAAGTCGAACGGTCAGACGACGCCTGGGCTTATCCAGGAACGTGTGCCGCTGCTCAAACTTGATGGTGAAACCGGCTTACTCAACACCATTACACGGGAAGCGGCAAGGATGGCAGACGACAACGGACGCATCAACGATGCCATCTTGCTGTGCCACTTGGCTGGAGAGTATGACAGTGTGGTCACTATTCTCAACCGTGCGCTTGCTGAGGCTCTTTCGGTGGAGCTTGGCCAAGAGCCACTTCGTCTGGAACCACTCAAACCACGCCTGACAGCAGCTGAGTCGGAGCAGCAGCAACAGCAGTCTGGTGCATCATCTAGTCTAAGCATGCTGGGGACAGACGATCCCGTGGAGCTTGCCAAGAAAGTGCTTGCTTTATACAACGCGAACAGTCTGTGGTGGAGGAAGGTTTCGCAGGTGAACAGAGAGACGGTTGGTATTTTGTTCCAGCTCAACAACGCCAAGAAGGTGGTGAACGCTGGCGACTATATGGCAGCACTCGGAGTAAGTTTCCGGATCCTTGAGCCCGACTAGCTTCCACTGACAACAGCTCTATCAGCAAATCGAGAATCTCCGTATCCTACCCTTGTCAGCTGCTGGCAATGTCAGCGACATTCGGGCCGCAGCTAACAGCTTCAACTCATATCCCCAGGAGATCTCCCGAAACATTGGCAACGTGCTGCTTTGGTGCATCATGTGCTGCTCGAGGCATCGTGAGCACCTTCTTTCTGGGCAATTCGAGGACCAGATGCGCAAGGTGCTTGCAGACCAGCTGCTGCAGAAGGCTAAGGACCTGATGGTATTTGCTGGCCTGATCAAGTACAAGCTGCCGCCACGGGTATTTGAGACGTTGGCACGGGAAGGGTTGGAGGTTGGTGCTTTTTAATATAGAGGTGGCTCTTGTGGTGGAGGTATCTACAGAATAGCGGACTGGGTATGGCCCTGACGACCACACTGGGTATGCATTGGCATGTTGAACAGGGCGGTTCTGGCAGACATTGAGTGACGACAATAAACCATGGTTGCAGTTGTTTCAAGCGTGATATCACGTCTCGGACGGACCAGAGAGATGCATGGCGTGACCGGACTGGTGACGGAACAAGGTGGTTACCGTAGTGCCCGAGCCGCCGTGCCGCAGAGTCGAATCGAGGTCGGAACATGGCGACGCGGTGACGACGCGAAGGAAGCGTCTTGGCCCGCTGTGCAGATCGCCGGTGGTGTGACCCCACCTGGCGGACCGGGGGAGCTGTTTTCTTCTGCGGGCTCCCACGTCATTTGGCTCGCCAGCTGCGACAAAGGGGACCCATGGTCTTATCGTCACCGGCTCCGGACATGCAGGCATGCCTCTTCGCCAATGGCCCCGGACATGTGCTCGTACTTGTAGCCCTCTTCACCAGCAACAGACGCGTCGGCTCACCACCGCTGCCATTGCTTGCCATCGTTTCATGTCGTGACTGCTCCCGCCCGCACTCGGCAAAGCTACCCCTCCATCTCCCACCGTCATCCCACCACCGCCCAGCGAGCCTTCTCAACACGCAGGGGCCCGCTTCTTTTTGGCGTCTGTAAGTTTTCAGCTAGACAGGTGCATCCACTTTGACCTCATACCGACCCACGGCCAAATATCTTTTCGGCCCTGCACTCACCTCACCACCTGCTTTGATCCTGTTCTCCCCTCCCTTCCCTCACTGCCCCGTCTGATACCTCGCACACACTACTTCTACTATCCCAAGATGGCGCCCGCCGACATCCCCCCGCCCCTCGAGGGCAAGAAAAGGCGCATTGGAGTTATGACCAGTGGAGGAGACGCGCCCGGCATGAACGGCGCCGTACGAGCCGTCGTCCGCACCGCTATCCACAACAATTGCGAGGCCTACGCCATATACGAGGGCTACGACGGCCTGGTCAAGGGCGGCGATATGATCAAGGAAATGAAGTGGGAGGACGTCAGAGGCTTCTTGTCCGAGGGAGGCACACTCATCGGCACAGCGCGCTGCATGGAGTTCATGCAGCGTGAGGGACGCCGGACTGCCGCAAAGAACCTCATCACCAAGGGCATCGACGCCCTCATCATCTGCGGTGGTGATGGTTCCCTCACAGGTGCAGACAAGTTCCGCGCAGAATGGCCAGAACTACTCGAGGAGCTTGTCGAGGCTAAAGAGCTCACGCAGCAGCAAATTGAGCCTTTCAAACACCTCAACATTGTCGGTCTGGTTGGCTCTATTGACAATGACTTGTCCATGACGGATGCCACCATTGGCTGCTACACATCACTCGGCCGTATCTGCGAGGCCATTGACTCGGTCGACACTACCGCCGTAAGCCATCAACGAGCCTTCGTCATTGAGGTCATGGGCCGACACTGCGGATGGCTCGCGCTCAGCGCCGGTGTTGCAACAGGAGCCGACTTTGTCTTCATCCCAGAGAACCCACCACATGAAGGCTGGGAACAGGACATGTGCCGGCAAATCAAGAAGCAAAGGAGCATGGGAAAGCGAAAGACAATCGTCGTCGTCGCTGAAGGTGCCATCGATCGCAACCTTAACAAGATTACGTCGCAACACGTCAAGGACATCCTTTCCAACGATGCAAAGCTCGACACTCGTGTGACAACACTTGGACATGTCCAGCGTGGAGGCACACCATGCGCTTACGATCGCATGCTTGCAACACTTCAAGGAGTTGAAGCCGTCAAGGCTGTTTTGGAGGCTAGTCCTGACGTCCCCAGCCCCGTCATCTGCATGCAAGAGAACAAAATTGTCCGCCGTCCACTTCTCGAGGCTGTCGCTCAGACCAAGGAAGTTGCCGTGGCTATCAACAACAAAGATTTCCACAAGGCTATGCAGTTCCGTGACACTGAATTCGAGCAACAGTACCAGGCCTACAAGATCACCACAGCAGCCGACCAGCCAGAGCTTCTTCTGCCTGAAGACAAGCGCATGCGCATTGGTATCATTCACGTCGGAGCGCCAGCTGGAGGAATGAACGCAGCGACTCGTGCCGCCGTAGCTCATTGCATTGCGCATGGTCACACTCCAGTCGCACTTCACAACGGCTTCCCTGGCATCATTCGCCACCACTCTGATGAGCCAATCGGTGCGGTTCGAGACATCAAATGGGTTGATGCTGAGACCTGGGCGTCCAAAGGAGGCTCGGAGATTGGTACTAACCGCGGACTTCCTAGTGAAGATCTTGAGACCGTCTCATTTGTCTTCAAGAAGTACAACATCCAGGCCTTGTTTGTCGTTGGTGGATTCGAGGCCTTCACAGCTGTCTCTGAACTGCGGAAAGCACGCGAATACTACAAGGCATTCAAGATTCCGATGGTAAGTACATGATTCTGAACTCATGGATTCGAGCGTTTGAGCAGTGCGCTAATGAAAACTCAGGTTATCCTTCCCGCTACCATTTCGAACAACGTTCCTGGCACTGAGTACTCGATCGGCTCAGATACCTGTTTGAACGCACTCATTCAGTATTCTGATGCCTGCCGCCAGTCTGCATCCGCAACCCGTCGCCGCGTCTTCGTCATTGAGACACAGGGTGGTGAATCAGGTTATATTGCAACAGTTGCTGGCCTCAGTATCGGAGCTTTGGCCGTTTACACCCCAGAGGACGGAATTGATCTCAAGATGCTGGACCGTGACATTGACCACCTGAGCACTGTCTTCA
Source organism: Curvularia lunata (assembly GCA_005212705.1). Lineage (NCBI taxonomy): Eukaryota > Fungi > Ascomycota > Dothideomycetes > Pleosporales > Pleosporaceae > Curvularia > Curvularia lunata. The sequence continues at coordinate 138,777 of PELC01000012.1, forward strand.
GGAAGGACAAGGGCATCAGCAGGTCTGGCAAGGTAATTCTTGTCAACGAGAAAGCATCCAAGACATACTCGGTACAGATCATCGCACAGATGATTGCCGAAGCTGGCAAGGGCAAGTTCGAATCCCGCCACGGTGTGCCCGGTCACTTCCAGCAGGGCACAATTCCTTCACCCATGGACCGTGTCCGGGCTGTTAGGTTCGCTACCAAGGCTATGCAGCATCTTGAGACCTTTGCTGGTATGAGCCCAGAGGATATTGACGACGATCCGATGTCCATCAGTGTCATTGGTATTAAGGGCAGCAAGCTTCTCTTCTCCCCGATGGAGTCTGTTGAGAAGAGGGAGACTGAGTGGCACCGGAGGCGTCCCAAGCACGAGTTCTGGATGTCTCTCAAGGAGACGGTGGATATGCTCTCAGGCAGGCCCCGAGCCCCAAGCCACCCTACAGACATTGACACATTGGCCGGTCGCCCCGCTAAATGAGTGTGTACAAGCTGCTGAAACCAGTAGAGGCCTCTAGACGTATGAATGAGCAAGCAGGGCAGTACAGGGACTGTCGGGTGACATTCTAATCACGTAGATCCTAACCTATGATAACGACCTTTGAATGCTATGATGACATTTTACTCTTCTTGAAAAGCCTTCAGACTCTCGTCGTTCCAACTGAGAAACTTTCCACTCAACTCCTTTCCACCACTCACTGCAAGTTTGGCGATGACATGCCCTGGTTGTTCGGGCTTCAAAAGTCCTCCATTGCTCTTCAATCCGCTGAATTTCTCTCGATCCTTCTGGCTCATACGCTCGTGGTGCACCTCGCGAATCTCCCGCTGCATCTCCGTGTCTACAACACCTGGCCGGATGGAGATTGTCGTGACATCAGGCTCTTCTACGGAAAGAGTGAGGGCAAGATGGTTGAGAACCGCTTTCCCCGCGCCATAACAGCCCCAGCCTTGATAAGCCGACACAGCTGCTCCAGACGAAGTGAGCAAGATACGGCCCTTTGTTGCACGTAGTGAAGGAAGGGACGCCTGAATCTGCAAGACAAAGTCAGTATGCTCTTGAACCTGTGAATTGGGGAAAAACCAAATTCCATACCAAGGCTATAGCGCTGAAAACATTGACATCGAAGCCTTTTTTCCAGTCTTCGACGTTCGTATCCGCAACCTTTTGGACGGGATCCAGGCTCCCGTGGTTAATAATGACCGAGTCGAGGCGACCCCAGCGTTCGTTGGCTAGCTCAACAGCTCGTTTAGGAAGAGATGAGTCGACCATGTCGCCAGCGAGGACCTCGACTTTATCGGAGCCATACTGGTAGTGGAGTTGATCGAGGGCTGAGTGTGTCCGTGATACGAGGACGAGTTTGTGGCCGCGGGACAGCAGATGGTGGGCAATTGCTAGTCCAATTCCTGGGAGGCGGTGTTATTTTTTTTTGGTTATTTTATACTAGGGTGAGGGAATTGGCATGTGTGTTTTGTATTTCGCAGAGCAACTTATCGTGCACGTGCTCTGCTGGAGTAGATTGGAGGACGGGAGGAGGGGCGGGGGTGTAGTAATAACAAGAAAGCTGTCAAAGGCCATTGGCTTGCTAGAACTGGTTGCGGAGCCCGGGCTTACCTCTGGAAGCGCCTGTCAGTATCACTACCATTTCCTTTGATTCGCTCATATTGATTCTTTTTCTCGGCTGGTTATGCAGTTTGGATAACTGCAATAGGCGAGAAAAGTTGTGAGGGTACTGAAAGTGACGTCATATTAGTCACCTATCTTATGGTGTCTGGGCGTGGTTCTATCTCGGCGCCTTTTTTTTTTTAGCTTGGTCAGTTTTGTCCTAGCTGTATCATGGTATCGATTGTATACATGTGCATGAATAGGGTGCTTACGTTATTTTCACAGCTCGATGGGGCAACCACGGAAGTTTTGATATGTCGATTCTTCCACTTCGAAAACCATTCGAGAATCCTAGATGTGCATCCCTGGCCTCATGGCTGAAATGCTCAAGTGTTGCTGAACTTTCCGACTTGCTTTCTTATGACGGTAAAGAATAGAATTACGATTAGCAGTCCTTTATTCATAGACACTTGCTAGGGGACACTACAACATCAACAATGCTTGTTTGGTCCCCCACCTCGTTTTTGATCATGTCGAAAAATAGTATACCTTGAATACTCTGAAAATAATACTGATTAAGTAAGAGGATTACTGGATCCTCGTCGAGCTGCGCTGCATGGAATGATCTTACATCGGCACTGTAGCCAGATACGGTCCCAGCAGTAGGACGGGAACGTTTGTCTGTGGCAGACGGGTTGAGCGTGATTGTATTGGATGTTCTCGCCATGTTTCAATGATGGGCTATTTGACCAGGGGTTGGGGGCGAATGGCGATGAATTTGAAGCTAGTTTGTGCTATGATTCACGTAAGGGAAAAGTCGGTAGGTAACGCAATGACTAGGTAATAGCCTATTGGTTAGAGCCATGGAGATGGCATGCAAGACATAACACATGATTGATGTGTGGTTTCTGGTAGCACGCTGTCCTTAGAGTGTTACGCCACCATAGCATACTCATTTCGATGATTTAACCTTGTGGATAGGCCTGATATGATCCCTATTCCATGCCGTAGAGAATTGACGTGCTAGTATCTATTTACGTTCATAAGATCGCATTATTATTGAAATTAATGATAACGACTAGGCGAGATTTTGTCTGAATGTCAAGGTCTGTAGGAGCATGTTACCTCTGCGTAAGCGTCCACAGAGACGGTATCTGTTCTTGCTTCAGGAACGGGTATAAAGATGGCAATAGTGAAGACAACAGAGCAGAGAAGCATTCTTACTGACAGTTCCCTGCAAGCGTATTTGCTAGATCTGCAACGTTGCGATTGTGTAACTTCATTATTTCTAGCAAGGTAATCTAAGTGTGTGAAATGTCCAAAAGCCGACAACCCTTAAAGTTCAACTTCGCAGTTACGACAAGGGACTTTGTGAATGAACCTTATGGCCTCCCAGCCTTTATATTTGCTTGCGAACAGTTTTCCTGACTTTAAGGATGGTGGGGAAGACAGAATGTCCAACAGTTGAGGAAGTCATTTTTCTCACAAGCAAATAGTAAATCCAGTCTAATGTTTACTTTGTATGTGCTGCTCTTCCTTTGATATGTCAAGCCTCCGAACAACAACTACGTAACAAAATCATCACGAATTTGTAGCTGAAGTGGTTTGCAAATCACGGCACATGATGCAGCAGCCATCGGAGGTCACTTGTGTTGAAATCAGTAACCAATAAGTCATTATTTATTTATGTCAGATGTCTATGTCACATTGGTTGCTGCGCATGCTCTCAACGTAAGCGTGGGCACAACTCGATGTGGTCTAAGCGCCCCGCACTGGACCGCCTACTTCCACAGCTTGCTCAGACTAGTGGCCTTGTCGTCGTGCTTGTTCAGAACCTTGGCTGTTGCCAGATCAAAGTCTTCTTGTGTGACGTGCACTCTCCTTTCTCTCAGAGCGTACATACCGGCCTCAGTGCAGACACCCTTCAACTCGGCACCCGAGCATCCATTCATCTTCTCAGCGATTTTGGTGAGGTTGATTCCACGCGTTAGATTCATGCTCCTCGAGTGAATCCGCAGGATATCAGCACGCGCCTCAACGGTTGGCGGTGGGAACTCAATCTTTCGGTCGATGCGGCCAGGTCGTAATAGGGCAGGGTCGAGGATGTCGAGACGATTGGTCGCCATGATGATCTTGATGTTCTTGGTTGGCTCAAAACCGTCCAGCTGGTTCAGGAGCTCCAGCATAGTTCGCTGTACCTCGGAATCGCCCCCAGAACTGCCCTCAACACGACTTGATCCAATACTATCGATTTCGTCCATGAAAATGATACTAGGTGCATGTTCTCGCGCCATGACGAACAGCTCTCGTACCATGCGACTGCCCTCTCCAATGTACTTTTGAACCAGCTCGCTACCAGACACTCGGATAAACTTGCAGTCGGCGTGGTGTGCAACGGCACGCGCGAGCAGCGTCTTTCCGGTTCCAGGTGGACCATAGAGCAGAACGCCCTTTGGTTGAGCAATACCGAGCGACTCGAAGAGTTCAGGATGTTGTAGACCGAGCTCAATGACTTCTTTGATCTCCTTGATTTGCTGATCCAGACCACCAATCATGTCGTATGTGCTGTCAGGCACCTTCTCGACCATCATCAGAGAAACGAGCGGGTCGACCGAAGACGGCAGTAGCTTTTCGAGCTTGTAGGAATCGCTGAGCAGGGTAACGCGCTTGCCGGCGGTAAGTTTGCTGATGTCGACATTATCGGCGACATCGACAACTGGTTTTGTTAGATGCGGGCTCTAGTCCTGCATGGCGTTGACACATACCGTATTTGCCCTCGGGATGCACCTTGACCAGCACCTTCTTGGTGCCCATGACCTTGACCACCTCACCGACATAGGACCCTGGCTGCTGGAGAAGGCCAAGCTCCTCGCGCAGCAGTCGTACCCTCGAGTTGTAGTCGTTGCGTTGGGCTTCGAGTCGTCGCAGCTTTGCCTGGCCTTGTATGATTTCGAGTTTCATGGCCTCGATCTTGTTGTGGAAGAAAGTGTCGAGCGCCATGGCTGTGGCGGGCGCCGGAGGCGATGGTCGGGCTGGCGGGGGGAAGAGCAGCAGCAGCGCACAAGTCTAGACGGAGAAACAGCGAGGATTGGGATGGGCAGCGAGGGTAGGCACGTCGTGAGGATAGCGATGGGATGGCAATGGGGATGGCAGAGGCGTCAGTGTTTGTTTGTGGTTGGCGAATGTTGCACCAGCCGGTGTATGGACACGCTCATCGCTGGAAGCTTCCGAAGCTGCGACGCGCGGATTAATGGTTTGGCCGGGAGGGAAGTAGCGCCCGGGGCCCCACCGTGCCTTCTTGGCCAGTTCCTTCCCCAATGACGCCTGCCGCCGCCGCCGCCCCGGCCACTTGCACGTGCATACAGTGGTGAGCAAAAGACATATACAGACTCACAACACTGCGTTGCGCCGTGGGTGCAGGACAGACGGGCGGACAAAACTCAGCAATCTATTGCGTCATGTGACCCGCTTGCAGCGCTTGCATCGTCTGGGGTGAGACAGGGCCCGCAAAAAAAGCTATCAATCGGGAGCCGGAATGGTGGTGAGTGGCGGATGGGTGGCCGCTCACACCTTAGAGCAGGGTCATCTGCAGCTTCCGCCCACATCAGACCTCAGCAGACGGCATCGCGGCACTCTGGCATGCATGCCCTCTCCTCGCCGATAGCTGTCACTGCACGGCGACAGACTAGTGTCTCGTGCACATAAACACATAGCCTGCGCTGGGGCCATTCAAAGTCTCCAGTCTGCCCAAAACAAGGTCGGGCTGCTGATAGCCCACCAGCTCCTGCTATCGCATCGCATCGCACCGCACCGCACCGCACCGCACCCCAGACGCCCGCGATCTCGCGACACCGCCATGGAGGACCGCACTCCCACCCACAGCGGGGCCAAGCCGTCGCCAGAGCCGTCTCGCCAGGGCAGCGTCCATGGCACCTCCAGCGACGCGCCCGGCCCAGGCGCGACCTCTGCCGAATCCACGCGCAGGCGTTCCCAAGCTGCCATGCAGTCCTCGAGCTACGGTACGACTTTGTTCCCCGCACATGGACACTCCCTGGCTGCAGTCCTCATGGAAAACCATCGGAATGGCAACACGAACAAGCGCAAGAGAAAGCTAACAGGTCCCCAGGCACCATGTCCGCTCCAAAAGACCGCCGCCAGCAAAACCCACCCGCTCCAGAAGCTTCCGTCAAGCCCAAGAAGCCTTCCATGACCCGTCGTGCAACATCGTCCAAGTGGCCGCAGAAGGGGCAGGAGTTCAGTGTCGACGATGCAGAGGAAGAGGTAGAGCTCGACCAGGCTCAGCAAGATCTTGAAAAGAAGCAGCGACAAACGCTACGCCGCAAATCCTCCACAGTTCGACGAAGGACTACTGCACAGCCAGCACTCCTGACTCCTATAGACTCTACCGAAGATGACGATCTTGGACGAGATAGCGCGCGCCCATCAACAAGCGTCGACGCAGACGCGACGCCCGTTTCCTCTAGCGAAGAAACAGTGCAGGCCGAAGACGAGAGCGGAGGTGTCGACGACGACGAGCTGAGTGATGCTGAGAGCTTCACGCTACGTGACCGCCAGGACGCCATCAACGTGACACATCCCTTTGGTATCAGGATCTGGAAACCTGCGCTCTACAAGAAGGGGCGATCAGTCCAGCGCAACGCAGAGGCCGACATCCACTCGTCACCAGGCCTGTACGTCAGCAGGTGGTTGCTGCTCTTCAATCTCATCTGGACCCTCGTCTTCGGCTGGTGGCTCGCTGTCGTGGCTGCTGCCGGTGGACTGCTGTGCGCTCTGCTCGGCTTCAACGAAAGCTGCCAAGAGTATTCGCGCCTGCTGTTCCACCTCGCCTCATACCTGTTTTATCCCTTTGGTAAATACGTCAAGCTCATGCAAGACGAGGCCTATATAGACGAAGACGAAGGTGAGGGCCGCAGTATCAGCGAGTACGAGCAGTGGCAGAGCGGCGACATCGAGGAGGGGCGTTTGTTCTTTGGGCCTACGAATGCTGGTGAGAGCTCACTTGTTGGCCGGAGGCGTGACAGTGTCGACTCCGTTGGCAGCGAGACTACAAGTCTGCTCGGAAGACACGGACGTGGCAACATGACCCATACTGACACGGCTACCACCAAGAGGAGGCTGTTTGGCCGTGGCAAGTGGAATCTGGGCCGAGTCATCTTTTTCCTCTTCTTCTACGGCATCCTCACGCCTTCTCTCTTCTTTGTGTCGGTACTCTGCTGGTTCCTTGTCTTCTCCATTCCCATGGGCAAGACAACGATGCTCTTGTTGGATCACTTGCGTCGTCACCCTCTTGCTCTCTCCTTCCACTCCGATAATGGTAACGTACGCCGTCCAGGAGAGTCGTCTTCCATCCTGCTCTGTACCTATCGGGCAGTCGGCATCAAATACTGGAAGTACACGATTGATGGCACAAACGTCTTTCTCATCAACCTCCTTGGTTTGGTTGCTTTTACCATCTTCGACTACTTTGTCTTGGCTGAAGCCATGGAGCTTCACTTCTGGCTTACAGACCAGTTTCTTCTTTTCACACTGGCGTTGCTATCCATTATTCCACTGGCGTACTTTATCGGTCAAGCAGTAGCCTCCATCTCAGCCCAGTCATCCATGGGAGTTGGTGCGACCATCAACGCGTTCTTTTCTACTGTCGTTGAGGTTTTCCTCTACTGCGTGGCACTCAATCAGGGAAAGGCACAGCTTGTCGAGGGAAGTATCATTGGCAGCATCTTTGCAGGTATCCTGTTCCTCCCTGGATTGTCCATGTGCTTTGGGGCCTTGAAACGTAAGACTCAGCGATTCAATGTGCGATCCGCTGGTGTTACATCAACCATGCTTTTGTTTGCCGTTATTGGCGCCTTTGGACCCACACTGTTCTACCAGATCTATGGAAGCGTAAGAACAGCACCTTTTGCTTTTTGTTGGAAGATTCCGCTAACGAATTTCAGCATGAGCTCAACTGTCACCAATGCGTCAGTCCTCATCACTCTGCTCCCATGGCGCGAGACTGCCGTAGATGCTATTACTCGCAGACACCAGCACTTCACGACCGGTTCTACAATGAAGCTGTCAAGCCATATACATGGTTCTCAGCCGCGATGTTGTTCTTCTCCTACATTATCGGCCTTTTGTTCACTCTCCGAACTCACGCCGCGACCATATGGACGGAGCCAGACGCCCAAGAAAAGAAGTTTCTGGAGATGAGTGCAAGTAGTCTTAGCCAGAGTGGTCATGCCGAGTTCCCTCACTCCTCGTTTTCCAGGCAAGCCACGAGTCATTCCGTCAATCGCACACACGTTCGCGACAGTCAACTGTACAAGCGCATGGTTAGCCAAACTCTACAAGAGGTTGGCATCGGACCAGAGCAGTCTACGTCAAGCGACAAGCGACCTAGCTCCAAGGCAGACAGCAACACTCCTCACCTGGTGCCACCCAAAGATGGCTACGCAAACCCACATCACTCGTTCCACGTCGAAGGTCTCACGGACGATGCTGCTGAATCGCTAGCACGCCAGATTACCGAAATTGCGGCAACAACGACGGCACTGGCCACACGCGATGTTACCAAGGCTCCCCGTAGGACCGCGCACCTTGCCCATGTGCCAAGCAAAGGACACGCAGATCGTCCTGGTCACACGCGCGCCAGCACAGAGGCTGCGCACGACGAGGGTGAGACGGCGCCTGGACACACTTCTGGAGGACACGACGCACCAAACTGGAGTCGTCAAAAGAGTGCTGCCATTCTGTTGACAGCAACGGTTGCGTACGCTGTCATTGCCGAGATTCTTGTCAATACGGTGGATGGGGTGCTGGAAGGGTCCGACATTGACGAGAAGTTCCTGGGTATCACATTATTCGCGTTGGTGCCCAACACGACGGAGTTTCTCAACGCCATTTCGTTTGCGATGAATGGCAACATTGCGCTCTCAATGGAGATTGGATCGGCATATGCTCTGCAAGTCTGTCTTCTCCAGATCCCGGCCCTTGTCTTCTACAGCGCCATCCACAGCGGGTATATTCCGGTGAGCGAGGTTGCCAACCAGACGTTTACCCTCATCTTCCCTCAATGGGACATGATTACCGTCATATTGTGCGTCTTCCTCTTGTCGTACATGTACGGTGAGGGCAAGAGCAACTACTTCAAGGGCTCGATTCTGATTCTGTCGTACCTGGTGGTGATTGCCGGTTTCTACCTGTCTGGCTTCAACGACTTCCAGAGGATGGGGGTTGATCCCATGGATACGCTAGCGCTCGGCGGACTGGTGGAGCAACAGATGCAGTCCATGACGTTCAAGACGCCTGGGCGCGGGAGTAGTGGCATAGCCTACTAGTACAGCGCTATCCTGGAGGGTATGGGAGTCTGTTGTGTGCTTCCATGGTGACTACAGGGTCACCAGAAAGGGTTTCTTTAGTGTAAAAACAATGTGGCGCGCGTATTGAGCGCGCGTCAATGGCAGCAGAGCGCAGGCGTTTGGGTCGCTACGGTATTGTAATTGAATTTGTAATGGTAGATGTATGTAAAAAGCAATGCAGTCTCGATATGCAAGCATCAATGCAGCATGAAACATTGGAAGGGATACATGGGCATACGTGAAACTGTGCATTGGGTAGCTGGTGTACTACTCTTTCCGGCACGATGCATTGCCGAGATAGGACAGCCGGTGTGCATGATGCGTCGGGAATAAGGCGATCGACCAGACTAGGTTCTTGGCTGGTGGTGATGGCATGTCTATCTAGAGCGTCGAGGGAGTGGAAGCGATCAAGGTGTACAAATGGCGGCGGGGTCGGGCCGAAGCCATCCAGAATAGCTCAGCCATGAAGCTTACGCATCGTGCACACGGAGAGAGGAGCTGGAGGGCGGCGGACGATGGGGGTGCATCTCTGTAAGCCGGCAGCGTCGCGCCAGTGCCGTCGGACGGTGGCAGGCATGGGCTGAACCCGTTTCAGAAGAGCGCGAGGGTGAGGCGGGCAATGGGCGACGGACATTCGCTTCGCAACAGTGGGTCTGCAGCGTCAGCGGGCCTGGGGGAGGGTGGGGGAAACACAGCCCATCATCCATGCAGCCGCGCCTCTCCGTCGACGCTCTGCGCTCCATCTGCCATACTACTCGACATACTCCCACTTGGACCCGTCGCTCCCGGTCGCCCTAACTATGTCAGCTGCCCGGCGCGAGCATCGTCTTCTCGTCTAGCTGTCCTATACTTGCTGTCGACCTACCCGGGAACACCAACTAGCACTTGGAGCCAGCCGCCGTTGGATACACATACGCCCTCCCCCGCCTCGCGACTCGAAAACCTCCATGGGGCATCCGGATTGCTGTGCTGCTCATTTATAACCGGCACGCCGACAAGATGCTGCTTGGGCGCCTGCACCAGTTGCCATGGCAGTTGATCGGTCTCTTGCTTGCCACGCCTGCCTCAGCCGCCATCTCCGCCTCCAATACTTCGACCCTGCGCCCCGACCTGGGACGTAATACACTGCCGCTCGCCCACGCTGACGCAAACGGGCGCAAGATTGCCGATGTCATTCCGTTGACCCAGGAAGCTGTCAATTCGGTGCGTCGCGACCACAGCGTTGCATCCGAGTGCTTGAACTGACATGGATCACTAGGTCAAGGGCAACCTCTACTACGCAACCTACTTGAACATTGGCAACATCTCCGACGATGAAATCGCGTACATCAGCTGCAACCCGGCCGACTACAACGGCTACTACACTGCCCAAGACGTCTTCCAGCTAGCCTATGGACAGGCCAATATCTCAGCCGTCATCCTCTACAGTACCGCCACCGACTACTGCGACTATGTGCAGGGCAACTCGCAAGAAATGCTACAGCGCTTCGCCGTGTACTCAATGACCAACAAAGGCGACTCGTCTTCTGTCCTCGACGCCGTTGACAACCTACCCGCGCACATGAAATACTTTGTCCAAGTTCAAGGCCGATCAAATAGCGGCAACGACAACGGAAGCAGCAACTCGAGCCAGGCGCAAAACCCACTTGGCCCTTCACCATCGACCGCTGTCGCTATGATCATCCTCTATAGTATTACGGGCATCATCACGGCTCTGTTCCTGGTGATCATCATAACCGGTGCGGTAAGAGCCCATCGCCATCCTGAGCGGTACGGCCCACGGAATGTGCTTGGACGACCCAGGCAGAGCAGGGCAAGAGGTTTGGGTAGGGCCATCCTCGATACTATTCCCATTGTAAAATTTGGGGAGAAAGAGCCGACAAAGCCTGCCGATGTGGAACTGGGCCCGGCGACTGAGACGAGAGATCTACCAGGAGTTGATGCCACAAGAGAGATCAACACGAACCAAACAACATCCACAGACCAGACCGATCATGCTGCGCCGGTAGGCACGCAACATGTCACAGAGGCGCGACAGGAAGCGACGCCTGCTGATATTGAGGAGCATCAGTCAGGCATTGCACCAGCACAGCCTGCTGTTGTGGCTGCCTCCACTAGCTCAGACAATGCTTCGCCCGACGAAAGTTTGGGTTGCTCCATCTGCACGGAAGATTTCGAGAAGGGTCAAGATCTGCGCGTCCTGCCGTGTGATCACAAATTCCACCCTGAATGCGTGGATCCATGGCTGTTGAACGTGTCAGGTACATGTCCATTGTGGTAAGTTTGCCCATCTTTCACGATTTTCTGTTCTATGTCCATTAACAGCCTGCAGCCGAGTTGATCTCCGACCTGTAAACTCTCATGACTCGTCTGCCTCGCAAGATCAGGACCAACTTGCACCACCGCTAAACCCTGAGGCTGAAACTTCACATCGCCGCCGCGGTGCACTTCGTGATATCCTCTCATTCCGACACCTTCCAAATGCCTCGGCTGAAGACCGGATTAGGGCTCTGCGCCGTCTGAGAGAGCAAAGAGCCAACCAAAGTGGCGACTTCGCTGGAGGTAGCCCAAACCAGAGTGTAGAGAACGTAGCGGGTGCAAGAGAAAGGAGGAGTAGGAGGATCAGCGCACGTCTGAGTGATGTTTTTACGCCTAGGGCTCGGAGAGAAAGACAGGATGCAAGCCCAGTGCAGCAGGAAAACCAGACTCCAGCAACACCCCCAATTAGCGCGCCAACATTGCATAACAACACGGCATCTGACGCGCCACATACATAGTTGAAGAGAACTTATCACGATTTCTGTTGCATAACAAAGTAACCAACACCCTCACCCAAATATTGCGCTATAAGCATATGCGATTGTGCACATGGTTTCGTTGACTGGATACCTAATCCCAGAGATGGATGAATAAGCAGCCATTGATCAACAATGAGCAGAACATCCCTTTTCCGTAGTAGGTAGAAACCTTCTATTTTATACTTGCCCCTATCCTTCACGAGACAACTTTAGTATTAATGAGAGTACGACGTTTATAAATTGAAAATAATGTACCATATCTAATAAAGAGCCATGCGCTTTCAAAGCACTTTTTTCACGTTTATCATAGTTATATTTTACAAGATACAAAGTCGTTTCATATATAGATACTTGTTGAAGTCTAAGCCAGGCTCTCATCGAATAGCCGAATTGCAATGCCACCGACACAGCTGGCACCTCCGGCCATTATGACCATTCACAAGGCACTATATCGACCTGTAACTCGAACTTTACTTTCATGTAGAAACTCCCTTCAATCATCTTCTCTCGGCCAAAACTGCGAGTGGGCCTCGTCGCACGCTGCATCAGAAGGTAGCAACAATCATCTGGAGTTGTTCGAGTACACCTCTGACAGGTGGATGTATGTGCTGACTCAGTGCTTGACTAATAATATTTTTGATTGACTGGTATCTTATTGTGCAGCTACAATGAAACTCGCCGTCTGGCTGAACAACGTTTAGTATTCAACGTCGATGAACTCGAGAAAGCTGCCGCGAAGTCAGTCAACAGACCCACTTCGGACATCAAAAGCTTTCACAAAATCGCTGAGGGTGGTTTCAACTGTATCTTCGACATATCACTGAAAGACGGCTCCTCCATTCTTGCTCGCATTCCATATCGATCAACTTTGCCGCGACGCCTAGCAGTAGCAAGCGAGTTCGCGACGTTGGCTTTTGCTCGGGCTCATGGAATTCCTACACCTCGGGTACTGGGGTATTTCATAGACGACAACCATGTGGGCTCTGAATATATCCTGATGGAAAAAACACCAGGAAGGCCTATTGGGGATGCTTGGTTTGACCTCTCTGAGCATGAAAGACTCAAAATCCTCCCCCAAATCGTGCAATTAGAAGCTAAACTGTTCTCCATCCACTTACCTGCGAGCGGGAGCATATACTATCCGCATGATTTGTCTCCCAATACTCCTAAAATAGAAATACCTGGATCTAATAGAGAGTTTTGTATAGGGCCCTATGCGGCTCTACGATGGTGGTTTGGCGAACGTGGACAACTCAACATTGACCGAGGCCCACGTAAGTAGTATATCGATGACTGCCACATTTAATAACTCTAAAAGATTGACAGATGACGATCCTCGCCTGGTGCTTCAGTCTCAGCAGAGAAAGAATTGGCCTGGATCCGCGCATACGGACAACCTCGTTTCCCTTTCGAGCGTGCGTACAGAGAAACTTTCGATTACGAGAAGCAAGACCCCCAGAAACACGCCGAGTCGCTATTGGATTATATACAGCTTTCTACCCATCTTTTGCCTACATGTTCGAGGCTCGAAGTGCCTGTTCTTCGTCATCCTGATCTTCAGCCCAACAACATCTTCGTTTCAGAAGATCTCAGCATTACCGGTCTTATTGATTGGCAACACTCTGTAGTCGTTCCAACATTATTAGCCGCCGGTATACCAAATTCGTTCCAGAATTATAATAACAAAATGTCCGCGTCGCTTGTTCCGCCGCGGCTCCCAGACAACTTCGATATCATGGATGAAGACGAACGCGCTGATGTACGAGAGCGATTCCGCCGTCAGCACGTACATGTCTTGTATTTGGGCTTCACGCAGCGAATGAATGAACCTCACTGGCACGCGCTTGAACAAGAAACTGGACTTCTGAAACGTCGAATATTCAACGATGAGGGTAGTCCTTGGGAAGGCCTTAACGCACCCCTTCAGACAAGTATTGCCTAGGTGCTGCAGGATTGGCCTAAGATAGCTCCCACGAATCCAGATGGTACCACCACAACATGTCCTGTTGTGCTCCCAGAGGAGGAGACACAAAGAAGGGCTGCACTGGACGAGTCCCTCCGTGAGGTCGACTCTGAAATGGAACGAATCAATGGGTTCCTCGGCATTGCGTCTGATGGATGGACATCAAACGAAGCGTTTAATAAAGCGAAAGAAAGGGCTATCAAGATAAAACAAGAAGGCCTTGCCGCAGTTGACGATGACCCGTGGTTAAAGGAAATGACGGACAAACATTGGCCTTTTGATGACTATAGCGAGGATGAGTAAGTGATATGGAAGGTCTGTAAGATAAGGAATGCGAATGTGGAATTGCGTGAGCAGGAGGTATTATGCTATCTCCCCTTGAAATGGCAGAGCTGAAGCCCAAATTTTATGTAAAGCAGGATAAGATAAGACATGTATACCCCCCATCTTGGTATCTGTGATTTTCCCAGTAAGCTATGATCAGAGTTGTCAACAATTGAGCTGATTAGGGTGGAGTCTCTAGCTTGATTTGACTTGATAAGATTTTCTAGAAGCCTGGCTTAGTTTCACATAATCTATATATTGGCCGGCTTGACTTCATGAGTTTGATCTTAGTTTGCTTGTTGAACAATCTGGGTAAGATGATTGATTGAAATCATGGATGGAAATTTTATTACAAATATCTCAAGTATGGATAAGGTTAAAGAATGGAGGTAATGGTAGAACCCAGGTCAATGTGTACAAAATACGGGAGATTTCACCATTGCGTTCTTTGTAGCCAACTGTCCTCTTGTTTCACGACTTTGCAGAAGCACTGATACTGGTTTAGAGCATAGATTCATGGGCCCTCATTGCTTGTCGACTTGCAGACAATTATGAAAGCCATCTACAAATTGTCTTGCCGCCATGGATGCGACAAGACTTGGTCTATCGTTGGTCTAGCTGTCGGGTCCGGATTTGTCATGCCAGATATCATGTCTTGTGCCTCAGGACCAAGCTCCTCTCCCCAGTGCTTGAATAGTAACTCAGGTTGTTCCTCAACCACCTCTTCAGCCATTCTCGACGCTCTCTTTAGAGCGCTACACCAATTTTCACTATTGAATTGCTTGAGAAACCCTTCGGAAACTGGTCCAAAATAAGAGAATTGTCGAGTCAAGATCTCCTGCTCCGGCGTTATACCTCTCTATACCAGCTCCCGATAGTCTTTCAAAAATAGGAAATCCCTACCTCCTAGAATATATATGCACTGTAAATAGTTTAGTATGGACGTTTGGATTTGACATAGCTTGCTTACCACTAGTCTGTATGAGAATACATCTGACGCCTTTGTCACGCCCCTTCCCGTCTGTCCTTCTGGGCTTCGCCACATGGCTTTCCCGATTGCATAAGGGGTCTCACGTGGCTCTCCACGTTCTGATTTGAAAGGAATATCAAAATCTCCCAGTGCCACATCAGTGACTGTTTTGTTGCCTTCTTTGTCGGAAGTCCAGTTGACTAAAATATTATCAGGCTTCACATCTGCCAGACACATCAGCAGGAGATCTTCAATGATAATAACAATTTATGTCTTGAGGAGAGCTTATCAACGTGAATCCAGTCTTTGCTGTGGAGTTCTTGTATTGCCTCTCCTGTACGTCGTAAGATTTTCTTTCGTTCCATGACACGAAAATCTGGATCCTCCTGGATCAGGGCGAGGAGAGTGCTTCTGAAATAGTAATAGACTAGAATGCCCTCCTCCTTGTTGCAATCAATACGCAATCGAAGCCGATGGAAGCCTGCAAACTCGGCTGTGAGGCGTAGCGGCAGATCGTAAAATGGCCTAAGTACGTGCTTAAAGACAAAAGACTCATCCTCGGACCTGAGCGAAACGGGTCAGAGATACGGCTAAGCTGTGAGAAGGGCATGGAATTTAAAGCGTACTCGGCTTTGAAAATACTGAGCTTGTAGTCCTCGCGACGCTGGAGTACGTCCCGTTGAACATACACACGGCTGGATTCGCCTACTATCGTAGATATCATTCTGATACTTAGAAAGCGGGCGAGCCGATTGAATGACGTAGAGCGAGGAAGATATTTGGGAAGCATCGAATAGTAATTTGATCAAGCGGTTACATGAGGTGAAAGATGTAGAAGTATACTAGTGTCCGTCCTGGCCTAATTCGGGCATACCAGGCCTAGCCTGATCCGGTTAGACCCTGTTGGGCATATAAATACTTGGTAATCACTCGAGTAGCCTACTAGTGATTCGTCTCGTGAAGAACACGACTTTTTGCTCACGACCTCTCGTCTGATCTATCCCGTGCTGTGCTATTATTCAGCTAAAAGCTCACTGCTAAGATAGACCTATTTAGCTAGACCTAGTTTTATTTTAGGTATTATAATGATAGACACTGATATTATATCTTGAGAGCTACTAACGGAGAAAAGAGTTATAATGGATTATTTGGCTTGCTCTATATTATTCTAACAGAGTAAGTGTAAGAAGAAACTAGATAACTATCAGATGTCTGACCATATCATGTCACTGCACCGCCGTGCCATCTTGAAGTGCTCTTGGACATCAAATGACAAATAATATCAGCAGTGTAAGAGCATCTCTGGGCAGCCAGTAACTTGTGGCTTGCTGTCGCGTGGAAACATAGTCATATTCTACTGCAAAAGGACGCGTATATCCGAAACCCCAAAATGTGGAGACCAGAGGTCCGCGGAGGATGACTCGTCAAGCTCGAAGGCACGAAGCACATTAACCTCCGCCACCTTCCCCACCCTTTCAGCTTCCTGCCCGGTCAACCTTATTCGTCACGTCCAACACTTGGAACAACTCATTTCCTGTGTCAATGCCATATGCTTGAGAATTCGCACGTTTGCGGCCACGGCTTCGAGGCTTTCCACGGCCAATCTCGGCCTGCAAGCTACTTGCTGTACTAGTAGACTAGCATACAAGCGCATGCACCGCGGTTAAGATAGCGCCACATCATGTCCTATATGCCGCCCGGAAGTGTTCCTAGCGGTCTGGATCATACCAAGATGCGTCAAAGTTCGTGCAAAAGGGGTAGCTCGTCCCTACTGCCGAATTCTCTCGGGAAACGCACTCAGAACCTAGATCACGCCTCGTCTATCCATCCTTTTGCGTTCAAAATCTAACAACTGCCATGGTTAGCACACGCGTAGCTGTCCTTCCCAGCTAACTCTTATTTATTTTTTTCCTCCCGCCTGTCACTGTCTGTTATTATCATTTTTTCTCTCTTCATTCAAGACAGATTACCTGTGGGAACAGTCGAGCCTTTTCCATGCCGAGAATCAGCTTTTCCAGAGTCCGACTGGTACGTTTGCTTATGCCGCAGCAAGCTACTTGTCATATATTCTCCTACTCTCGCAAAGTGACCTCAACTCCGGCAGTCGTAATGACGGAGCACGCATCACTTGCTCAGTCACCGCGGGAGAGCTATCTTGCAGCGATGGTTCGAGAAATCATCAATTCTTATTGACAGTAAACGGAAATTCCATGTATCTTGGCTCTACCTTAGATGCGTCGGTTTATACCGAGATCATCAGCTTCAAGAGGGTATGCAACCAACCTGTTTGATTTCCTCACCTAGAACTTAGCTTTGATTCAAAGAACTAGTATCTAGCTTTCAATAACTTTCTACTATATAGACTACGTTCTGTATATTTTTAGTTAAAATATCTCTATATCTATTTTTAATCGAATATTCACTTGATATTCAAACAACAACATGGCTATAACTTATGAAAGGGCTATTTTTGGTTACTCTAGTACCTCTACGGCCCAGAAACGCGGTTGATTAAGCAATAGAGCGATGATCTTCCAGCTTTAAAACAGTGTAAAAGTAAAAGGAGATATCTATTCTTGCTACACAATACAGCAAATCTCTAGGGAGTTCCCGAGATTCAAAAGGTCGTTTCCTTCCCCTCCCACTTCAAGGCTCTACTCCAAGCTGAGCCTCAATAATACTTTCAGCTACTCCAGGATACCTATAGACTTGCAGGAACTCTAGCCCTGCCTTCTCCAGTATTGCCTTCCACTCATTTTCTGTTCTTTCGCGTACTGCAAAATGCGCCAACATCATCATGTCCATTGATGTCGCTGCAATGGTCGGCTTTTCTTCTGAAAGTACAATTTCATTCAGTAATACACGCGAGTACCCGGGCTTCAGCGCAGGCTTCAGATTCTCGAGGATTCTGATTCCATCTTCATCACTCCAGTCATGAAGAATGGAATGGAGCGAATAGGCTCTGGCACCGTGAATTGGCTGAGGGGTGAAAAAGTCGTGAGCTTGGCATTCAAAGGGGAGGTGTTCCCGATCTGGAATGCTTGCGATGACTGGCTCCCGGTCCTGAAGAACAATCTTTCCAGGATGGGCTTTGTGTTGCGCGACAAATTGTTTTACATCGTGCCCGCGGCCACCGCCAACGTCAACCAAGAGCGTCTCACTAGCGCTAATGTCGAAACCCTTGATTAGGCGGTCTTCGACTGGGTAGAAGCCCACGTCGTACCAACTCGCTTTTCCAGCACGATATGCTGACATGAAATTGTCGAATTCATCCAAATGAGGCGGTGTCGCTACTAACCACTCAAAGAATGGTAGCTTCGTACCATGTGCGTCTTGAAATGGACCATCTGTAAGTGATGTGGGCATTTTGTAACCAGTCTTGGAGAAGAAGGCGGGAAAGCCATTAAATGACGGTCGCGCGACATCATAGCAGAAATCCAGGCTTTCCTGGTAGTTTTGGGCCGCCAATCTGTTAGTAAGAGGGGTTCCATGGAACTTTCCATTCGAGAACGAAAGGACCTTCATGGCCACCAGATGGCGCATGATCCGTTGGAGCAGCATAGGGTCGACTCCCGTCTTTTGAGCAAGATCTCCCAAACTGATGCCTTCTAAACCCGCATCTTTGAGGTGTTGGAACAATTTGACTTCGACAGCGAACTTGCAGTGTGCGGACAAAGCAGGCTATATGGAAGTCAGCATAGTTGCAAAATAATCCAAGTGTAGCTACTAGCCTCCGCCCAAAAGCTTCTTTGTAAGAACTCACTCGGGATCTCAAGTGTCGATACGAGATCTCTGCCAAGCTCAATAAGTTCTTCTCGTGACCCAATTTCCCCTTGCTGGTAGGCGTCGCCAGCCGCCGCGATGCGCTGAAGTATCGTTGGTAGTGCTGTCATCTTTTCTTTGTACCAATGAGATGGGTTGCTTTCCTTGGGTGAAAGATAAGAGGTAGTAGATCCTCTCAAGTTGGCTGTGGTATATATATGTATGGGTGAGTATTTTCCCGCACCGCAGCTCCTGTAACTATCGTCGTCGACTATCATGTATAAGGATTAGTTCTGTCACTACAGTCCATTCCCAGGAAGCAAAATGCCGATGAGCTTTACAGGAGTGGTTACTTCCGCGGAGGTTATATCTTATCTGAGTTATGATTGCGAGGGATGGTTTAGCGGAGTCTTGAATTCATTTGATTAGTGTTCTAGTAACCAATATCTTGCTCAAAAGATGTCTATTTTTTAATTATATATGTAAGACCATGTCTAAAGAAGGGCCTACTTTATCGCTGTGTATGGAGCTGATGCTTTCTTACACAATATCTACAAGTGAGCGCGCCTATGAGCATGGCTGGGCAGTTCGTCTGCATGCAAGAAAGTAAACGATGGATGGCTACTAAAAAGTGTTGAACTGTGCCGCAATGTTCTTGGCCCAGGAAGGATTCGCCTCATGATCCGTAGATGCTCTTGTTGGATCCAGCTGGGTTCCTGTCACTTTTTGAGAGATAAAATGTCCTATGATCGATGGCAAATTCGCGCCACGTTCTCCCGCGGTCAAATTCCTTCTCCCATGCGGGTGCACCAACACATTGCTGAAGCTTTGCATGTAGAGGTAATGAGTTGGAACGAATGATTTTGCTCCACAATACGTAGTTGATACCCGTGCCACCTTGGCCTATTCCGCTTATGCAACTCAATCCGAAAGGTTTCGCTCGCGACTTTCCGAGGGGCTGTAAAGTATAATTATTGTGTTTGGTCTTGGGCGCCTAGAAGTGGTTGTAATCTTGATTCTAAAGCAATCGCAAACCGGAACGACACAAGAAGAACCAGTGCCATGGCAGACTTAGTGGATCTTACAGAGAACAGACAGACAGAAATCCTACTCGTTGCATGGATCATGACTGGGGCTGCCACTCTGACTGTTGCAATCAAGCTTTTTGCTAGAGTCAAACTGGTTCGAGTTATTGGTTGGGATGATTTGTTCATCATCTTATCGCTGGTAAAGTGTCATCGTACCCCATCGTCTTCAAGACGACTCTTAATGCTAAGACTGTTGTCAGATTTTTAGTATCACTGCCTCAGCATTTGTGCATTATGGGGTGATTATGGGATTCGGTCAGCATACGGTAGTCGTAGCAGCAGAGTTTGGTGAGGAACGACTCTTCAAAGGAGCTATGATTCAAATGCTTGGGTATCGTACGCTTTAAATTTTCATGTCCAACTCTCGGAAAGATCCAAGCTGACGCCTGGCAGCTTTCAATATTGGTACGTGTGTCGCACGTTACTCTCATAGCACTTGCTGAGCAATGACCATCGACAGCCGCTTTCAGCTTCCCGAACATCTCTATTGCGATCCTTGTCTGTCAGATTCTCTCGCCAAACCCTCTCCGTACGATTGCTCTATACTCCATGGCGGTGCTACAAGTTGTCTTAGGTATGATTACTATTGCCCTGGCATTTGCGCAATGCCGACTAATGAGCAAGTTATGGGAAAAGACTTTGCCAGGATCCTGCTGGAGTCCAGATATTCTCAATTACTTCTCGTATAGCTTTTGTGCGTATACGACATTTACCGATGTGGTATTGGCAGTAGTACCAGCACATACATTCTGGCGTCGCAGATGCCTTGGACTACCAAGGTTGGCCTCATGGTAATGATGGGTTTGACCATGCTATCTGCAGTAGTTACCATCGTGAAGGGAACATATCTGCCATTGTTCACAGACATGGAAGACCCTCGTAGGTGTGCCAACGGATAACGTCCATCAAACGCTCACCAATTGGTAGTTTGGAATCCCGTACCACTAGTAATATGGGGTTTGTAAGTCGCATGGTCTCGATTGTTGACCATACGTGATCTGCTAATAACTTTTATCAGGGTTGAGCAAAATATCGTTATCATGGCTGCTTGTGTTCCCACAATGCGGCCCTTCTTCGATCGCGCATGGAAGTACCGATTCTCGACAAGGTCAGGCTCTCATTTGAAAACGCCAACCCAAGGAGGCTGTCAATATCCCAACAAAAGAAGAAGCCTTCTTGAGTGCCGAGCCGGATCGACGTCTAATGTTGCTCTGAAAGACATGGGCGCGGATGTGACGACGACTCACGAAACATTACGCGACTACGATGCATTGAGCCATGAAAGCCAAGAGGGCATTTTGAAAACCATAAATGTCAACATTGACTGGCACGGAGATTTTGACACAACGGTGGAAGGGAAAGGGCCAAGAAGTAATGGAGGCTTGTGAATGAACGTGTAAGGAATCAAACGAATGAACGTGCAAGGAACCAAACGGATGAACGCTGTCAATTCGATTCATTCTGATGGACAAGCTGTTTTTTGTTGAGTATCGTAGAACATGAACCGAGACCGCCGTGATTAATCTGGATTTGAAGATCATTGTTGACACAACGTCGGAGTAAAGTGGTGCTGATTGACTCATACAGACTTCAAGTGACGACCTTGACTGAAGCTGCTACATGGGGATACATACAGGTTGAACCAGGCGTTCTTTATGTACCAAAGTACAGGGCTGCCTAGAAATACTGGGGCATCATGTGTTCCCGCACTTCATTTGGTCGAACACGTGATCGATCCTTGTTCTTTGTGCAGCTGTCTTTTTTACTAGTTATGATAGCCTTATGCACATCGAGAGTTGTTTAGAAACACTGAAATGTAATATCTCATTGGGGGTCTTACCAGGTTACTGAAATGGAGGTTGCAGTCATTAGCTTGGTCTAATCCCTCAAGTATGCAGCCAATCATCCAATGGCGGAATGATATCAGTTCCTCTAGTAACGTTACGGCCAACCAGAGGGATATGGGCGAATAACTTTGGTCAGCGGTTGGGCACGCCTTCTTCATCGAAAAAGGTTCTTCAGTTCCAAGACATGGGTTCTAGAGCCTGGCGGAGAAGGAAATGGATATGCGGAGATTGCCGAATCCGTTAGGTTTCCTCATGGACAATTTTTTGTCGGAGGCTAAGAACTAGGTTAACCATGAGTCAGGGGCGTTCTCAAACTCCGGCTACTGTAGTGCTAATTGGTAGGTCGATGGGTTTTTGAAATTGGGCATCAAGGGTTGTTTAGACGGCCGCGTGGCAGGGAAGCAAGACGATAGCAGGGAGCGCTGCGTGTTTATGCAGTCAGGGCATCAAGTCCGGCACTGACAGCGAACTACTGATGGAGTTTATTAGATAGGTAGAGTTCATTAGACAAGTAGTGGCATGGGCTGTGTTGATTAAGGTTAGGGCGGAAGCCGGGGAAAGGATCCGCTAGCACGTTGATGTATCGCGACGTCTTTGACACCTAGCGTCTGTTGCGGATCGGCGGAAGGCTAGGCGGACTAGACTTGGTGCTGTACCCAGCAACATGCTCATTGGCGTCGCAGAGGTGCGCTATGTTCTGATGTTGGGGTCAGCGTGTATTAAGGGAAATTTGAGGTTTTTAGGACAACGGTAGGACGAAGGCAGTGGCAACGCAAGGGATCGGTTTGGGGGGGACCCGAGACGAAACTTTGGGTCGAGGCTGCTTAATGAATGTGGCGTTTGTCGTAGACTGGTGTGGTACAGGGACAAGCCCAGGGGAATGGAGACGCAGAAGATGGGAGGTGCGGGATTCCCTGCGCGCAATTAGCGAAAGCTTGTTGTAGGCGAGGCTGAGGACTCTGCGCTGGCAGACGAGCAACGAGGACAGGGCCGTTGGTTCAGGACGGCATAAGGAACGACGGCGAGGGTTGGAGCCCAGCCGGCCAGAAGGACCGAGGCACAGTCGCTCAATGGGTGGGCAAGCATAGCAAACGTGCTGTGGCAAAGGGATGCGGCGGCGGCGGTCGTGAGAGATAAGGTTTGGGGTTCCTCACTATCGAATGACGTGCGTCCGTGCGCCGCGTCGCAATCCGGGGACCGGGAGCAGCAACGTGGGCTGGGGCGGGGGCTGGACGCTGCCATCACGCAGTGGCTAACGCCAACCTGGAAGGTCGTGTGGAATATACTCCGAACGCTTTCTGGCTACAGGCGACGTGAAGCACAAGTCGGGCCGCGTCAGCTGTCACTCGCTTGGCATACCAGCAGCCATGGACTGAGGTAGAAACAGCCAAGGGCCGCTGGCAGATGGGTGCTCTGCCCATTCGAGCAGGCATTGCGCGCAGTCCCCAGTCAGAAGCAGATGGTGTTTCGGGACATATACAGGTGCCATGGCTTTGTGGGTATACAGCCATGCAGCCTTGTGTAACCAATGGCTAGGCGACGGCAGGTTAGCCGGAGTGTCCTGGCACGTCGTTCACTAGTAGATACATACTTAGGTACGTATATGGCTGCTGGGCACCATTCGGAGCAGCTCCAGTGCCACCACCACTAGCACCACAAATTCTATCTCGACTTCCAAAGAGACTAAAGAACTCCTTCCGCCGTTCGATCCGGCCGCCTTGCACACAAACACTCTCAGGGACTTCAACGAACCTGTTCTCCGCGGAATCTAAGGAGCCGTCCCATCCTTTGTTACCGTTGGCGACTCCAACGGAGCTGCTGGCCGACGTTCACACAAGGCGGATCTGGCTGAACAGCTTAGTCTGGAGCCCAAATCCCGCACCCATTTCCCCTTTGGTCATTACACTACCATCTGTAGGCCCAGATCGGCCGGCAATACCGCTGCACACCTCCGTCAAAAGCTTGACTCTACTCCTTATTTCAGAGTCTGCGATGCTAGTTGTCCTCGCTACCACAAACACTTTATATACTACAATGCCCCAAAGCCATCTATAGGCAGCCGTCATCAACCGCAATTCTGGGCAACATTTGCAGTTCGTCAACTGTCCCGCCATGTTTTCGCCTTCTGTCGCCATCCCTACTCTTGTAGGAAGCCTCTGTTCTGCCGTTGCCACCTCATGCGTCCTCGTTTGCTATGTCATCTACGCCGACCAGCAACGCTCTTTCCGTCATGCACTGATTCTGAACCTCGCAGTAGCCGGTATAGTTTACCACAGTTACCACATGCATATCAGGCTGACAACTGCAATAGAATTCATAAATTCGGTCAACAACTCCATCTCCGGCTCTTACGTTGTTGCCAACCGTCGAGACATAACGAATGGTGTGGCATGTAATGTGAATGGCTGGGTAGGCCAGTGGTCTGTCCAGGTGAGCAATGAAAACTCAGATACCCACCCTCTTGAACCCTTTGCTAATCATGCCCCTAGGCGGCCGACTTCTCCATCTTAGCCATTGCCATTATTACCCTCCTCACTATTACACGGAAGACCTACATGCCTAATGTCTCTACTATCAAGAAACTGCTGATCTGCTCCTCGTGCTGGATCATGCCCACTATTTCATGTAATTCCTGCCATACCCTATGTCCTACTTACCAGAAGGCTAACTTGAACAAACAGCTTCTACTGCCCTCGGGCTAGGCCAAATCACCCCCGTCAGTGGCAATTGGTGTTGGATAAGCGCCAAACGAACAGATCTGCGCTACGGCCTGGGCCATGCCTGGCGATTCGCTATCATCGTCACCACTATTGGCATCTACGTTTACATCTGGGTCTACATGAAAAGACACTTTTCCACCCTATGGTTACACAGCCAGGGAATGTCATACGAGCCAGGAAGCTCGGTCAGGCGCCACAAATACCATCGACAGGATGAGTTCCCGTTGAAGAGCGAATCTCAGACAGAGCTTCATGAGATCAACGTCGAGTACCAGTACGAAGTAAAGCTCTCTGGCAGTACTATGGCACCAAAAAAAGGCGATGATACCTCCACCCACAAGGACAACAGCTGCAGGAGTGACATCAGTCGACAAAGCCCATCCTCCTCCAAAATCTCACCATGTATGTCACCCTCCTTCTCTCCTCCGTTTCTTTTTTCTCTTGTTTGATCCGTGCCCAACCACCACTTCCTTGCCCACTTTCCCTCCTGACTGACCTTTCCTGTTCCAGACTCAACTCCCGCTGCTGACAGCGAACACGACGTTGAAAGTGGCAAGACTACCACAGGAGTACAGGGTCCTACGAGTCACGTGGCTGGCAGGTCTGGGAATGCAGTCAACAAACGGAACGTGGAAAAGGAAATCAAGAGAATGCTGCTCTTGAACGCATATCCAATCTTGTACATCATCCTCTGGGCGCCCGGTATGATCAACCGCCTGGTAGAAGCCTCAGGACACAAAAGCCGGGTTCTGACCATTCTTCAATGCTCGACGCAGTTCATAGGGTTGGCCAACGCCCTCACCTACGGATTCAACGAGCATTTGAGGAAAACCGTCAAGGGTGACTTGATCAAGTGGTTTAAACGATGAGCATTGTTAACGTCGAATATTTCTTTTGTTCACTATCACGTCTATGCCCTTGTTCATTACTAATCTCAAATATGGCCTAGCGCCTAGCAAGGCTATGTAATTAATGCATAATAACGATACTCATATAAACAATACCAGGGTTCTGTCACGTTCCAGAGCCCTACAAGGCCATTGGGAGGTCACAGCAGTTGCCCTGTAATCTACTGACCTTATGCAATGCTCCCACCACTCTGGTATGCTGCTCTTTCATTCGCCAACATCTACCCTATTCTAGCTCTTTTTAGATGGCGTTTGAAGAAAAACAAGGTCAATCGAACTGGAACGTCTATTTCAACGTCATTTCTGTTGCACTATCTGCCGGTGTTATCCAGCCGCACCTCGTCGGCTCAAAAGTCTCGCCGATGCCCTTGCTTGCTCTGAACAAGTAGCGCGCCACATGCATCCAACGTCGCCTCGCTAGGCAATGCCATGCATCCCTTCGTCACGCGCCATGTAAATCGCTGCATTCTCTCTCATTCAATCATGTCTGAGACAGAATCTAAACTCGTATGATGGAAAGGCGCAACGGAGGATCATGATAATCCAACCATCTACACCGTGCTCAAACCTGTTTCCTACGTTTCTGTCACAACTTCACGTCTTCCATGATCAAGCTCCGCAAGCATTCCCTTCCGTCAGCAAAGCTTCAAGGGCTCGCATTTTCATGTGGAGTTTGCACACCCTTGGCATTGTGTCCACACCTACAACACTGCATGAACCATTCGGGAAAGCGACCATTTTAGGTAACGGACTTAGGGCTTGCTAAGCCCGAACTACCCTGTAGTCATGCGTGATGGATGTACCGCCCGGTCGAATGAATAATCGCAGCCCAGAAATGCCATGCACTTCATAAGACAGATAAGAGATTTCGGAGCGATTAGTCTTCCTTGTATCGAGATTCATCATATGACCGTGGATTTCTAGGCATGCAAGTAAGCACCTTTGGAGTACTTTGGCAGTTTTGGTTAGGCCTGGGCCCGTGCTGAGTCGCCACTACTTTTTCAACAGGGTGTATACTGGACATGGAAATCAAATCCATGCTATCCAAGGTCTTGGGCATGCTAGATTGTGTTAATTTGAAACGCACCCCAGTACTTGTACAAGATCACCATACAAAAGATCATATGATATATACCAAAGATCCTTATTAGGTGCTGATTTTCATGATAACTATATTTGGAAATGGAAGTGATTGCTCAACTTGCGCGACGATCCTACGCATGTCAGTAGGCTAGGGTTTCTACTATACTTTGGTATGAACAACATGTTACAAATCACCTCGATTGTCCGCAGGGATATTCCTCCTCAACTCGGCAATGTACTCGTCCGCTTCGATGTCCTCACAAGCATCATGAAGGAATTGAAAGCCAAGAAATCCCCCATCGCGACTCTGGTAGATGACCAAAGCCTTGGCTCGCGCTAATTCCTCTTTGTCAAACCCCGCGTCACAACCAGTGCCGCTCTCTCGGTAGGCAACATATGCATTCAACACTTCCTGGTAGAGCGGATGGTTTCGAAGTAGAGGCCCAGAGCCTAAACTTAGCGGCTCTCCAGCCTCCATCTTCTCCGCGAACTCATCGTACAAAGCATAGACTTCTTCTTCACCGCAGGCAGTGCAAGTCTTGTGCACTTTGAGGTCTAACAACTGCTCCAAAGTATCCGACATGAGGCTGGTATCCAGCCACTGGCGAGACTCCTTGGGGCATGCGTATTTTCCGGACACGTAAAAAGCACTTCCTCGAAGGAACTGCTCCGTCTCGCGTCCGGGCTTGAAAATCGTATCGGGGGTAAATTTGACCGTCTTTCTCCGGTGAGTTGTAGCCATTTTGATTTTCTTTACTTCACTGGTAGAGATTTACATGGAGCCTATGGACCTTTATATCTTCAAGAAAATGTATTTCAAGACGTTGGTTACACAATGTCGGTAGTGTCTTGAGTATAATGCACAGACTGCGACTCCAGCCCTCGTGAAACTGAACGTCACACTGTTATTGAACAGGCCAGCTCAAACAATGCAGGTAGTCCTGCGTTTACATTGGGGTAGGTTCACACAGTATTGTGCACTGCTTGAGTATAGGCTCGCACTATACATCTTCCGTTAACTAACAGCTCGCATTCGCTACTTTTCGACTTACAAATGCAGCTGTCAACTTTATTGGCAGTTTAGGGATTAGTTTCAATGTTCTTGGTCTTTCATCCTTCTCACAGGGCATAATCGAAGACTTAATCAGCCAAAATAGGGGTAGGACACCGTCATCCACAAACTATTCAAACCATGTGTGGCATCAAGATCACTCACCTCGAGTGCTTTCTTTGTCCACGTTACTCGCCGACATATCCAATCCATTCTTTTTCTCTTTTGACTTGTAGTCGAGTTGCCTCTCACTCATGTAGTAATGCTTTTGAAAACCACTACATAGCATTGGGATAAAGGTTGTGCAGACCTTGTTCATCTGTAGAGTATTCACCAACATGAACATGAAGGATATAACGAGTAACAAAAATGTTATTACACAACTTCTATAGTTCATCTATGTTGACATCTTGTCTATGTCTCTAAAAATAGCCATATACTTGCATATCATGGGGTATCTCCAAATACTCTTTACAAATTCGCATGCGTCGCCTTCCACTCCTTGCTGAACGGATAATCGATGTATCCCTTTTCGCTCTTAGGAATGTAGAAGCTGTCACGGTCGTAAGGGTTGAACTCAATTCCATTCTGAAGCCGGAACACGAGATCGGGCGTCGAGATGAAGTAGCGTCCAAAAACAGCGACAATGTCACGGTCCTTGTGCTCTTCAACCAAGCGCTTAGCAGAATCCGCCTTCAAACCTCCAGCGATGAGGAGTTTACCACTGAAGTGCGGTAGCAGAGGATCCAGGGAGTCGGCACTATCGACGTCGGTGTTACCAGCAATTCGCGACTCAACGAGGTGGAGATAAGCCAAGTTCAAAGCGTCCAATCTCTTAATGGTATCGGTGAACTGAGGTAGCGGGTCCTTCATCTTCATGCCCTGGAATTCAGAGAATGGGCTCAACCGGATACCAGTCCTGTCGGCTCCAACGGCGTCAATGACAGCCTTGGTAACCTCGATGGCGAAACGCGAGCGGTTCTCAACCGAACCGCCGTACGAGTCGGTACGTTTGTTGCAGTTGTCTTGTAGGAATTGGTCGATGAGATATCCGTTGGCAGCGTGGACTTCAACACCATCGAAACCAGCTTCCATGGCATTCTTGGCAGCTTGAGCGTATTCATTGACGGTCTCCTTAATTTCATCGACGGTCATCTCCTTTGGAACAGCATAACCTTCTCCTAGAGATGTTGCGCTGGAAGACTTGATGGTGATGCCATTCTTTTCCGCAAACTCCTTATTGGCTACACGTCCGAGATTCCATAGCTGAAGGTAGATGTACGAGCCCTTCTCATGGACGGCTTTAACAACGGGTTTCCAGGCATCGATCTGGCCCTGTGTCCAGATGCCAGGTACGTTTGGGTAACCACCAGCTTGTTTTGAGACCAAAGTCGCTTCGGTGATGAGAAGAGTTCCAGGTACACAGGCACGCTCGCCGTAGTACTGTGCAGCCATGGGCAGAACCTCATGGTCATCATTCACGCGGAAGCGTGTCAATGGAGCCATTGCAACACGGTGCTTGAGCTCCATTGTGCCCACCTTGAGCGGCTGGAAAAGGCGGCTTGCCGACATTTTCGAAGTGTGTGAATGGAGTACGAGTAGTGATTAGTTCAGAGCGGAACAGTTGAGGCGAATTGACGAGGCGATGAAATATCAGTATAGGTTTAATACAGTAGCCGTGGCGTGCCGGGACGCATTATATATTTGTATAGCTAGACAAATACAATTCTACTCGGCATGTACATAATTCAAGATTTCGAGCCCACCTGCCGGTTTCGATGTCAATCGGCCGACCTCGGCAATTGTACAAATCAGGCCGGTAGAAGTTTCGAACACGTTCTACATGGGGAGCTAAGTTCCAAAAATCAATATCCTGGAGCAAGTCTAAACTGTGGCAAGTATAGAGAACCGTCGTGTCCAAGAACAGTTTTCCTTTCCTTGGTAGCTGATTGGTCAGTGTCGCACTTCGGGCGGTGAGATGGCAACTCACCCCTGTGACATCATCTGCATTTGTCATCTTGGGTGCACTAATCGGCCCGGTCTAGTCCACCATAGACTGCCGCCGGAGTTAATGGATTAGCATCAGCGAGCCATTGTTCATACTGGAAGATAAAACACTGACAACGATACACAACGCTTCTAAACTTTACATGTAAGATCCACGCCAGCAGCCCTTGAAAAGTAGTTGCTATTTCTTCTGCTGATAAAGCGATGCGTTTCCATCATTGCTTTCACTGAAACAGCTGATGTTACGATAGTAGATGAAACTGAGACTCAGTCGTAGACAATGCACAGACAGGTAAGGGGGCTATTGTCATGGATTGTAGACTATGAAAGGCATGACAGGTTTGTGACAGCTCCCGATCGCAAATGATTTCCTACCAGTTTGGTCTTGGTGTTGAGGGGCTACCCTTTGATCACACCAGAGCACTCTCGCGCAGAAGGTCATCAAAGAATAGTCCAAAATTCAAGCAGACACGGATTTTTCTCCACAAGTAAGACAAATTTTGCGGTCATTATAAGCTATGTGTGCTAGGCCAGACTGATATACAACATAACCCTAGCAATGGAACATATCTGTGTATGGGCTGTTTGCTGGTGAAATTGAACTCACGCGTGATGTGCATTCACGCCGACTACTCGAAAGGTAGTTTCACCTCGGATGGAAATGGACGCAAGGAATAGCTTTGGCTGAACATCCTTCATCCTCTATGTGTTTTCTTGAGCATTCAACGTAGGCACATGATGTCGTCGACTGAGGAGAAGTTATCGTCGTATCTTTCATACTGATGTTTACTAAATGCTTGCTCATAACTGCCATACACGTTCACTTTTCCGATTCCATAATCTTCACTCTAAGCCACTACAGTTCACTAAGCACCTTTTCCCCTACGCATATCAAGCCCTTGATACAACAAATAATCTGTTCTTGGACGATTACATCACACCCACTTCTGCTTCCATAGCGCCGTCTCCAACACCCATCAACCTCAACTACATACAACTACGTCTCAAAAGTGTCGCCTCGCAAGCGATTTCTTACTATAATCAGCCTACTTTGTAGTGCCTTAACTCTATACTTATCTTCAAAAGGCTCCAAAAATGAATGTATTTTCAAAGTAACGTAGTTACTAGTTATACAACATATTTGAATTAAAATATTTTTCTTCGAAATTTTTAATTTTAAAATAACAAAATTTTGGTAAGGTTTGATGGGATTTTGGATCACTGAGGCGAAACTTTTGACCTAGTACTGTAGAAGCGCACACCATGATCGCATACTCTTTAATCTGCATGGCCACCCTCGTAACCGCATCCATTTTTCAAGAGTCTCTTCGCGATTCGGTCCCTTTCGTGGCACTTCGGCTCCCGCACAACAACAATACCAGGGCCACCAACTGGACCGACTACGTTGCATAGATCGAGACATACGCTGGCCTGGACTAACATGGCGCCACCGATGCTTAGAGAATTGAAGGTGGACTTATTTTCTGGCAGCTTATCGACAAGCATGAGTTCTTGATTCCATTTTGCTTCAGCCAAGCGTGGAACTTGAAATGGGGGAGGCTTTGCATAACTACCCTGTAAGGCACGTGTACAGATATGTCACGTGCTGGCTACCATAAGAACCCTAAGTGGACTAGTATACCTTCTTACTTTAAGCAATATAATAACTATTGGGACCTTATAGTTTCCTCGTAGGGCTCAACCCATAACAAAAACTATGGACATATCCGGTATGTAGTCGAAAACGGCATGGCCAAATAAATTAAGTATAAGCAAAGCCAAGACTTCACTCGATCAACTATTCCAGTGAAGCTCCAAAGTGGATAGGAGATGTCTAGGCATCTTGGAGACACATTGCTTGGAGTCATACATGGGCTGGTTTATGTCCTGGATCACTCCATCTCCTTTGGTAGTTACTGGCGTCATTGAAGCGGCGCTGGATGTGGGGAAATGGTAGAAAGAATAATCTGGTATGGCGAAATCCATTAGACATGGCTCACGAGCATAAATGCGTCTACTGCGATAACCACAGAAAGTTAAATCACAAACACCTAACTGAATGCTAGACGCGCACCCATCAACATGAAGGACCGCTGATTACTCTCGATAACCTTTGCTGATTGATTCACATCACCACTAAGTACGATTGTTCCTGTTCCGCTTCTGTCAAGAACTTTTTCGAGCCGGAATGGCCGATCAAAGCAAATTTGCGGCTATAATCTCCACAGTATTATGTACCATCGTAGCAGTGAGACGGCTATTCATACTATAAGTGTATCTCCAACGGTGAGGATCGTCCTTTAATGATTCATCGCAACCGCAACGATCATAGTGAGAGTGCTCGGTTGCCGAAGCAGGTAAGTAGGTCAAGTGAAATAGATGGATTTCCTTTGGGTGAAGAGCACAAATTCGTGGAAGCTGGAGTCCTAGACCTATGCGAGTCAGGGGAGACCGTCGCTCAGACTAACCTCGGTACTTCTTATCGTCGCCGTCTCTGAAGGATGTACGGATCCACAAAACTGTGTAAGATAGCTGCAGCAGTAGTCTATCCTAAGCATACGTCGGAAGTAGTATAACGCGTCGATCTGCCCGCAGTACAGAAACCCAACGGTTTATACATCCGCCTAGCGTACAATTTGACTCCTACATGCCGTCATACATCTCAACAAATGATGATTTAATCGTGTGTTTCATCTTCTCTCAACACAAACGATGTAATCGACAGATTGTTGGCGAGTCGCCTTGCATACGCTATACCCTGCGCGTCTAAAACATGATATGTACGAGCTCATCACGGCCCACATATATCCGACTTCATCCGAGAACCCGTGTTCCCAACGTGCTCAACAGCTTATGCTCATGCAGCTACCCGCTGCAGGGTCGCCCCAACCGCATGTTCCGATCCAGGTTCCTGGAGAAGGAAGCGGGGTACACAGGACATCTGTTTGTTGAGCTTATCGATCGTAATCCAAATCCTCCGGGCCAAAGATAAGCATGCTGTTTGTTGCGTATCACGTCATCTGAAGTCATGGACGTGGCTGAAGCTATTGATTTCTTGTCTCATTAGGGTGAAGACGCAGACCGTGGGAAATGGGTAGCAAAGTACTCTTTTGAATAATGGTATATTTGCATTACAATACATAATCTTATCATGACGCATTCATCTAACAAACGTGCCAAATCAACCAATATCAAGACACTCTAACCGAATTTCTGCGCTCGATGGAACAAGCTAGTGGAATGCCGCGTGTATTGACATAACCTCCGCAACAACATTAGTGCGCGTACTCTATTTTGCAAGCCATCTTGCTACAGCCCTTGATGTGCCGTCTAGAAATGAGCAATGGCAACTGAGACAGCCTGGTCGTCCGAGTGGCTGATACTAATGTTAATGTTCTTGACACCGACACGCTTAGCCTCTTCGTCAGCCTTTCCATGTAGCTGTCTTTTTGTTAGCATGTACTTTCATAGAATGGATAAGTGTATTGCATACCTGAACGGATGGCGCTCCTGACTCGTCGTTGACAATCTCTATGTCCTTCAGGGGAGCGCCAGCACCTTGACCCTTAACACCAAGCGACTTGAACACAGCTTCCTTCGCCGACCACTTGCCGGTGAAGCTTGCCTGAGGGTTGGGCGCCTTTTGGCAGTAGGCAATTTCCTTCTCGGTGAAGTTGCGTTGGATGAAGGTGTCGTTCTCGATGTTCAGGGCGCTCAAACTCTCGACATCAACACCAACCTTGGAGTTGGGAGAGGCAGTGGCTTGCGTAAGCTGCTCAAGCATCTTGGTCGTTTCCTGCGCTTTCTGGTCTTTCTTGGGAGCCGGAACAGGATTCTTTGGGTAGCTGTATGTCAATGTCTTCTTATCGACGGTCACGCGAGCCTGGGGGTTAAGGAAGATCTCCTGCATCTTCTCGTCCTCATATGGCGCCTTGTCCTTGGCACGGAACATGGTGTTGTTGATGAGGCCATCGTGGAAGTAGCGGTAGGCCTTCTTCTGGCGAGCCTCAACCCTCTGCTTGTAGGCAGCAAACTGATGGTGCTCAAGCGCAGCGTACAGGTACTTGGGATGGATACCGATAGCCTGGGCTCCCTTTTGTCCGAAACCGAACGAGGTAACAGAGAATGCCTTGATTCCATCGGTCTGGATAGACTGGGATGGGTAGACAATGTAATCAAACTTCTCCATGATCTTATCGACATTGTCGGCATTGCGATTTCCTGGGACAAGGCCACTGTTGAGCACCTGCAAGCAGCCGTTGAACATCCAAGCACCAGCGGCACCCTTGGGGTGACCAGTGAGGTATTTTTGGAAGATACCAAGCAGTGCATTTCCCTTCTTGCGGCCGAGATGGCGCATCTGCTGGCAAATGACGTCTGACTCGTTCTTGTCGTTGGCAACAGTCGAGGTACCGTGGAAAGAAGCAACATCGAGGTCGTCGATGGTAAGGCCCCAAGTCGCAAGGGCACCACGAAGAGGGGCAATGCGTGGGTCTTGCTTCCAGAAGTTGTTGCCCAAGCTATTGAGGGCATCCTTTTCTTGTCGCCTGGCTTCTGCTTCGATGTTTGCGACACGCTCTTCCAAGTAAGCTGCCTCGTCGAAATCCTCGTCAGAGGCATTCTTCATGGCTGCAACTTCTTCCTGCAGATAGAGGACTTCCGATTCCTGCCACTGCTTGATCTGCTTGCGTCGCAGGTCCATCTGGCGTCTCCTGTACTTGATGTCAAGGAGAGGCGATGGGAACTTGGATGGGTTCTCGCGAGCAGTTGTCAGTACACCCTTTCCGGGGGCAGGAACTGAACGACCAATCTTGTCAGTTGCAGTGGCAGTGAAACCAAGGATACCATAGATAGGAACACCCATATCAAGGGCAAGCTTGGCGTCCATGATAACCTGCATACCACAACCTTGAGATTCCATGAATCCATTTCTGGTCGTTGTAGTAGGGCGAGACATTTCCCTTGGAGTACGACCATGGGCGAATTCGTCTTCAGCGTTGCTAGTGGCCTTCATGTTGGCGAACTCGTATGAGCCTTCTTCCTGGAAGTCGTCAAAACCACCGACGAAGCAGACACGGGCCTTGCCCTCTACGATGGTGTCGTAACCAATGTCGATGGATTCGACAGCAGTAGCGCAAGCACCGACTGGGGTCTTGATGGGACCGGTCGACGACATGAGCAACATGTTGACCCAGGCGCTCATGGTGTTGATGAAAGATTCCTGGAGAATATCTTTCTGAACAGGCTTGTCCATGAAGCGGTCCTTGTACATTCCTCGAAGAGCGGTGGTACCACCAATACCGGAACCGACACAGTTTCCGACTTCGGAAAGATGGACGTATTTGTAGAACTCATAGGGGTCGGTAATACCACTCGAGAGCAGACACTCCGCAGTCGAGACGAGGACAAACAAGGTTACAGGGTCGACTTGCGAAATGATGTCGTCTGGCACACCATACTTCTTCGCGTCCCAACCAGTTGGGATCTGGCCAGCGACCAGACGGTCAAAGCGCAGAGCCTTGGGGATCAGGAGAGTGGCGCCCTTCTTCATACGGACCGTGTACTCGCCAGAGTCCTCGATGGCGAAGATTTCAACCTTGTCGCCGTGCTGCCTCTTGAACTCCTCTGCGAGCTCCTTGGATGCCTCGAAGGGATCAAGATCCTCTTCAATCTGGATCTCTTGCATGAGCTGCTTGTTCTTTGGATCGTATCCATTGAAGAGCTCTGGCTCAATGAGACGGATGCCAGAGTGTTCGAGGATGTACTTCTCATACTTTGGCTTCACGTCCTTGTCATCGATTGGCTCGTTGGTCTTTGCATCGACCCAACCCGAGTAGCTCTTGCCCTTGAGAGGACCATTGTGATTCTTGATGAGACCCATGATCCAGGCCATTTCAACACATCCTTCGATGGAAAACTCGCCATAAGCCTCCATTTCCCAGCGTGTCCTCGAGTTACCCCAGGGACCGACCTCAGCGAAACCGGTGACGACAACCACCTTCTCAAGGTCGACCATGCCCTTGAGGTTCTCATTGAGGGGCTTGACCTCTGTGTCCCAGTCAGGGAGCTTGGGGAAATCGAACTTCATGTTTGCACGAGGCTCAACCTTGGCGGTCTTGTACAAAGCCTCGCTTGCCTCGCCATTGACAACCTTGTTCTCAATGGCGTTCTCCTTGATGACGGCCCTGCGGATATCACTTGTTTCGGTGAGTTCCTTGCGAAGGTCGGTCATGAGGTCTTTGAGATTGGGGATGTACTGGAAGCCACCGTTGAGATCGGCCCATACAGGCTCAACCTGACACAAGTTGACGATTGGTGGGGCCATCAGACCAAGCAAGTTGAAGGCCATCTCCTGCTGAGAGAAGGTGCGTACACCATACTTTTCGATACCTTCGGCGACAATGTTGTTGGCGCCCATGAGTCCAGTACCACGTGTCCAACCGATGACAGCACCGCAGATGGTGAGATAGTTGCCCCAACTCTCGGAGTGCCATCTTGAGAACAGCGTCTCGAGCGAAATCTTGGATTCGGAGTAAAGACCATCGTTACCAAAGGTACCGTGGTTAGGCGACAAAGGCAGGATGACCTGTGCTGGGCGGGTTTCGTAGCCATAGGCCTGTTTCTGCTTCTTGACAGCTCCAAGCATGCGCAAAAGGTTGGTCAGCATGATGCGGTGAGCAAGCTCAGACTTGGAGTCGATGCTGTCAATCTCGCGGCCGTTTTCGGGGATAGCAGCGAAAGGAACGATGAGATCAAGATCCCAGCCCAAGCCCTTCTTGGTGTCGAAGATGTAGTCAATCAGGGCCTCGACATCCTGGTTGCTACCTTGGTTGAAAGGCACAACAATAAGCTGTGAGCCACGAGCACCGTATCGCGAGTACATGGCCTGGTAGTACTCGGTGACTTCACGTGAGAACCTGGAAGTCGTCACGACGACCTTGGCTCCACCGCTGATCAGACCCTG
Organism: Curvularia lunata; assembly: GCA_005212705.1. NCBI lineage: Eukaryota > Fungi > Ascomycota > Dothideomycetes > Pleosporales > Pleosporaceae > Curvularia > Curvularia lunata. The sequence continues at coordinate 175,230 of PELC01000012.1, forward strand.
GAGGACCTGGGCTCCAATGGAACCGGCACCAGCACCAGTCATGAGAGCGTATTTGCCTTGGAACGTCACACCAGACTTGGCAGCCTCTTCGAGACAGTCGAGGTAGACACCAGTCAGCTTCTTGCTGTACTCCCAGCCGTGGTCATCCTTTCGCTTCAGATGGAGGAAGGGAATGGTTTCAACCTTGCCCTGCTTGGAGGCATGGACGCGGCCGTTGCGGCCTCGCTTTCCACCAGCAGCCTTGCCATTTCCGTTGGGCATGATCTGGCCCTCGTTCATGGAGAGAGAGCGGATCACGTTGCTGTACAAGCTCTTGATCTGCAGTTGAGATGACTTGGAAAGCTTGTGTTGTTGCTTGATGAGCTTGTAGATGCGCTGCAGGTCGTTTTGGACCTTGGTGCGGTTGCCATACTCTGACAACTTTCCTCCTTCAGCCATCTCACGCACATAGTGCTCGAGCTTGCGGACGCTCGCCCTGGGGACTTCCTTGTAGTTCATGTTGCCCTTGGCGTCAATCTCGAGGTGAGGAGCAGTGGGTACTGCGACATCCTTGTAGACGGGTGCCTCGTTCAAAACCTCCTTGCAGTTGTCAATGAGCTGTTGACCAAGCTCCTTGGCCAGCTCGTAGGTTTCGCCGCGCTCGGTGGGGCAGTGGTCGATATGATACTGCATGAAGTCGAGAAGCAGGGGATTGGATCGGTTCATGATGGCAATGCAGCGGCTGACGATCTCACGATCGACCGCCTTGAGCTTGCCGAAGATGATGTCGTAAAACATGGTCAGGGCATCCTGGCGAGCCCAGTTCCATGACGAGTCGTAGACGCGCGCCTTGAGTGGTGTGAATTGAGGCTCAATGCCGGAGGCGTAGAACTCGCCGTGCTCAGTAGTCCAGAGATCAAGCTGGGCCTGCAGCGCGGATTGGGCTTTTTGCGAATCGACAAAGGACTTGTCGCCCGCGCGAAGGTCAATCTTGAGGTATCGCGCAAACAACTCAAGCTGCTGCTTGAAGAGTTGGCGTTGGTCCTTGGTCAAGGCGTCGATGGCCGCGGGGTCCATCATCATGCCGCCTCCCGAACCGCCAGCATCGCCGCCGGCTGTAGGGGCGGACAGATTGATGCCGGCCATGGCTGCGTACTTGTTTGCCTGGTCATCCAAGAAAGCCTTTCCGTCATTCTCGGAGCCGAGACGCGCGGGGGGCTCGTTGGTGAGAGCAAGCAGCAGCACTCCGTCCTGGCGACCTTGGGCCAAGCCCCATCTTGTCTCGAGGTGCTTTCGCACCGCTGTGATGTTGAAGCCACCAGGCATCTTGGAGGACACCATGCGGGCAATGAGGGAGGAGGATTGTTTTCCAAGCTGACCATTGAAGGTAGCCTGCATCGAGGCACCGAGCTCGTCGAGAGGGGTATCCTCGGGCTTCTCTGGGGTGGAGCCGAATTCCTTGCCCAGGTCTCCGAGGATTTCGTTCTGGAGGGTAGATTTGCCTAAGGGTGCGTGTTAGTAGGAGTAGTGCAGTGTGGTTGTGCAATTGGTCTTACCTCCGACGAGATCCTTGATGGCCTTGGACAAGGGAATGTCCATGAGGGGCTTCTTCAGCTTCTGGGCCACGAGCGTCCGCAGAATGTCAGTGGCTGTGACTGGGGCATCTGGGACCTGGGCTGCAGGCCCAGCACTTGGTGGTGGAGGAGCAGCAGCAGCAACGGCTGGTGCTGAGGCGGCGGGGGCAGCCGCTGGGGCGGCGCCGGAGGCGGGTGCTGGAGCCTCCTGCTCGTCTTCTATGGGGTCGACATCGTAGTAGATGTCCTTTGCGTCCTTGTTGTAGCACAGGATCTGACGCTGCAGCGACCGGGCGGCATCGTGTGCTTCGTATTTGCTGGCAAGAGTGCGCTTTGCCATGACGCCGAGAGTGTCTGCGGGGCCAATCTCGACGATGCGCTCCGTCGTCTTCTCGCCGAGGACGACATCCTGCGTCTCAATCCACCTGACGGGCGAGGCGAACTGGTATGCGAGCAGCTCGATGAGCAGCGTGTGCGAGAGCTCCTGCTCGACCTCGGGACGCATGGTGAGGTGAGGCGGGTATGGGAGGCAGGCGGGTGGATTGAGGCTCGACGGAGCTCAATGGGGGTATCTCTTGCACAAAATAAACGAAGGGAGCCGTGTGTCAAGGGAGGCAGCAGAGGGCCCGGGAGAAGAGACGCTATTAGGAGAGAGTGGGTAGTGTGTAGTGCGGTGAGGGCTGGTCTTGTCGAGACGGGGCAGGGTTCGGGGAGGGGCAGCTTATCCCCGCGGACGCGTTAATTCGACGAGGCGGGCAAAAAAAGTGATGGGCGGGAGTTGCAGGAACGACGGGCCCAACGCATTGGCAGGTTATCGGTCGGCTCAAGGGCAGCGTTGATGTCGCAGGGCCATTGAGGTTTTCTGCCGGCTCCGGGTGCTGGCTCGTAACTAAAAAACCTAGACCCCTGCACAGCACTGCAGCTCGTTACTGCTTTGGCGAGTACTCAACGAGCGCCCCCTCACCGCGCCCAGAACAGTTGGGCTTGCGAATACCGCGACGACGCAGCAGCAGCCCCATCTACGGGCGAGGCCTCGCAGCCGTACCGCAGGCAGAGCAACCATGACGGCAGAGCAGCATGCCGCCGCGTGCCCAACAGCTGCGTGCCATCGGATGAGCGCATAAGCGGCGCGAGTTGTTGAGTGACGCCCCCCAGCGTTTGTGTAGAGACATAGCGTGGACCCCTGCTGGCCCTAGCCACCCATGCACTACCCTAGTCGGCATTGTGAGCTTCTCGTCGAAAAAGTCGTCGACAGCGGCGCCATCATAACCCACGCCAGCGCACCGCCTCCGACTCATTCTCTGCCCGCCTGCCCGCTCAATTGCCCGAGCCCTCCCTAGTGACCCTCTGTCCACAATAACTCGGGCCCTCTTCTCTCCATCCTGCTGCCTGCGGTGCAACTTCCTCTCCGCTCGCAACACCTACCGCACACAGCACGGGAGCTGCTACACCACACCCTAGCAGTACGGACCAATTCCCGAGCACACAACTACACACAACCCACACCGTGGCCAGATTTGCTTCTGTCTCGGTGAAAAGGTACGCATTGCACCTTCTGGCGAGCAATTGGCAACCGCTCGTCTCTCCACGGCCTCTGCCTCGCGCTCGCTCTCGCTCTGCGGCCGCCATTGCATCGCTCCTTCCCCACCCGCCTCACACGAGTGCCCGCCTGCTCACACTGCCCAGGCGCTCTTTCCTGCTGGAATCCGCTCCTTCTGTAGCTTTAATCAGTCCCCAGGTATGCGCCTTCCACTTCTTCTTCTTCGTCTCTCAACCTCCCCTCAACTCCCTGCCCCACCCGCCACCCGCACCCCTCCACCACAACACACTGCTGACAGCCGCCGTTGGCAGGGCTCCAAGTAATCCCCATATCCACATCATGTACGGTTCCGGCCAGCAGACGGGCATCTCCACGCCCCGCTCGGCCGCAAACCTGCGCCCGCTCATCCTCTCCCACGGCTCGCTCGAGTACACGCTGCTCATCCCCACGGCCCTGCACTTCAATGCGCAGCAGCTGAGGGACACCTTCAAGACAACTCTTCCCGAGCCCACCGACGAGCTTGCTCAAGACGATGAGCCGTCTTCGGTGCCGGAGCTGGTCGCCCGATACCTGGGCTTTGTGGCCAAGGAGGTCGAGGAGGGCGAAGACCCCGACTCGTTCGAGGAGGTCCTTAAGCTGGTCCTCACCGAGTTCGAGCGTGCCTTCCTGCGCGGCAATGAGGTCCACGCCCTCGCCGCCTCCCTGCCGGGAATCACCGAGAAGAAGTTAGTGACGGTGCGGTCATACTATGCTGCTCGTGCCGCAGTAGAGCGGCCCATCAAGCACCACGAGTCGGCGCTTTTCCGCGAAGCGTCGGACGAGAACGCCTTCATATACGCTGTCCTCGGTGGGCAAGGAAACATCGAGGAGTACTTTGACGAGCTCCGCGAAATCTACAACACCTACCCCTCGTTTGTAGAGGACTTCATCGCAGCAGAGGCACAGCATCTCCTGCAGCTGTCGCGAGACCCGCGCGCGGAGAAGCTCTACTCCAAAGGCCTCGACGTAATGCGATGGCTCAACAGCAGAGACTCGCAACCCGACACCGACTACCTGGTTTCGGCACCCGTCAGTCTGCCCTTGATTGGTTTGACCCAGCTCGCCCACTATGTCGTGACCTGCAGAGTCCTCGGAAGCCACCCAGGCCACGTACGAAGCCGCCTGAGCGGTGTTACTGGTCACTCGCAAGGTGTCGTCACAGCCGCCGCCATTGCTGAGGCGAAGAACTGGGAGACGTTTGAGCGAGCTGCCAAGAAGGCCATCGAAATCCTCTTCTGGATCGGTACACGAAGCCAGCAAGCCTTCCCTCGCACATCGCTTGCTCCTACAGTGCTTCAGGATTCGATTGACAATGGCGAGGGCACACCGACACCCATGCTGTCCATCCGTGACCTCTCAAGAAAGGCGGTTCAGGACCACATTGATGCAACCAATGCTCATCTGCCCGAAGACCGCCACATTGCCATCTCCCTCGTCAACAGTGCGCGCAACTTTGTTGTGACTGGTCCACCCATCTCCCTGTATGGTCTCAACCTTCGTCTCCGCAAAGACAAGGCCCCCACCGGCCTGGATCAGACCAGGATACCTTTCACAGAGCGCAAAGTACGCTTCGTGAATCGTTTCCTGCCCATCACAGCCCCATTCCACAGCCCGTACCTCGCAGATGCAACCAAGCAGCTTGAGGAGGATCTCAAGGCCATCAAGATTTCCACGGCTGATCTCGGCATCCCCATGTATGATACTCATACTGGCCAGGATCTGCGCGAGACAGACACAGACAACATTGTTCCACGACTCGTCAGCATGATCACGGCAGATTCAGTCGAGTGGGAGAAGGCAACCGTCTTCCCCAAGGCAACCCACATTCTCGACTTTGGCCCCGGTGGCATCTCTGGTCTTGGTGTTCTTACCAACCGTAACAAGGACGGCACTGGTGTCCGTGTCATCCTGGCCGGTGCTATCGATGGCCAGAATGCCGAAGTTGGCTACAAGCCCGAAATCTTCGACCGCGACTTTGAACATGCTGTCAAGTACGCTGTCGACTGGGTCAAGGAACACGGCCCTCGCTTGGTCAAGACGTCCACAGGTCAGACATTCGTCGACACAAAGATGAGCCGCACGCTCGGTCTGCCCCCGGTCATGGTCGCTGGTATGACACCGTGCACAGTGCCATGGGATTTTGTAGCGGCAACCATGAACGCCGGTTACGAGATCGAACTTGCTGGTGGTGGTTACTACAACGAGAAGACCATGACGGCCGCCATCTCCAAGGTCGAGAAGGCCATTCCTGCTGGCAGGGGTATCACGGTCAACCTGATCTATGTTAACCCTCGTGCTATGGGCTGGCAGATTCCCCTCTTGGCCAAGCTTAGAGCCGACGGTGTCCCCATCGAAGGACTTACCATTGGTGCTGGTGTACCATCCATTGAGGTCGCCAATGAGTACATTGAGACCCTCGGAATCAAACACATTGCCTTCAAGCCAGGTTCGGTCGAGGCAATCCAGCAAACAATCAACATTGCCAAGGCCAACCCTACTTTCCCGGTTCTGCTTCAGTGGACTGGTGGTCGTGGCGGTGGTCACCATTCCTTCGAAGACTTCCACCAGCCCATTCTGCAGATGTACAGCCGTCTGCGCAAGTGTGACAACCTCATTCTCGTTGCTGGTTCTGGCTTTGGTGGTGCTGAGGACACCTATCCATACCTTACCGGATCATGGTCCACCAAGTTTGGCTACCCACCTATGCCTTTTGACGGATGCTTGTTTGGTAGCCGTGTCATGACTGCCAAGGAAGCACATACTTCTAAGATGGCTAAGCAGGCCATCGTGGATGCTCCCGGTCTTGATGACAGCGAATGGGAGAAGACCTACAAGGGCCCCGCTGGTGGTGTCATCACTGTTCGCTCTGAGATGGGCGAGCCCATCCACAAGCTCGCAACTCGGGGTGTCATTTTCTGGCATGAGATGGACCAGAAGATCTTCAGCCTCGACAAGGCCAAGCGCGTTCCCGAGCTGAAGAAGATGCGCAACTACATCATCGAAAAGTTGAACAAGGACTTCCAAAAGGTCTGGTTCGGCAAGAACAAGCAAGGCATGTCGGTCGATCTTGAAGACATGACCTACGCCGAGGTCGTTCAACGCATGGTTGAACTGATGTACGTCAAGCACCAGTCTCGCTGGATCGACCCAAGCTTGAAGCGCTTGACAGGCGACTTCATTCGCCGATTGGAGGAGCGCTTTAGCAAAACTAGCAGCGACTCCCTGATCCAGAACTACGAGGAGCTCAACGACCCCTTCCCTATGGTGGAGAAGGTCCTCAAGGCCTACCCCGAGGCTGACGAGCAGCTCATCAACGCCCAGGATGTGCAGCACTTCCTGTTGCTCTGCCAGCGTCGTGGCCAGAAGCCTGTTCCTTTTGTTCCTGTCCTTGATGATACCTTTGAGTTCTTCTTCAAGAAGGATTCACTTTGGCAGTCCGAGGATCTTGATGCTGTCGTTGACCAGGACGTTGGCAGGACTTGCATTCTGCAAGGTCCCATGGCCGTCAAGTACTCCACCAAGGTTGACGAGCCAATCAAGGAAATCCTTGACGGTGTCCATGAGGGCCACATCAAGTACCTGCTTCGCGATATCTACGGTGGCGACGAGTCAAAGGTCCCAGTCATCGAGTACTTCGGCAGCAATCTCCTTGCTCCTCCTCAGGGCTTGGACGTTGATGGCCTCACCATTTCAGAGCTTGAAAACAAGATCATCTACCGCCTTGCTGCTGCTCCTAACGCCACCATGCCTGACGTCCACTCATGGCTTCAACTCCTTGCTGGCACAAGCTACTCTTGGAGGCATGCTTTCTTCACCGCAGACATCTTTGTGCAGGGTCAGCGCTTCCAGACCAACCCAACTTCACGCATATTCGCCCCGACTCATGGGATGATGGTCGAAATCCAGAACCCCAAGGAACCTGCCAAGACTGCCATCATTGTGAAGGAGCTGCATACCGGCGGCAAGCTGATCAAAACAGCCGAGGTCAGCATGACACAGAGCAATGAGATTGTGCTCAACCTTTACGAGGAGCGCACTGCCCTCAAGCAAGCTGTTGCCTTACCTTTCCGCTTCACCTACCGTCCTGACGTTGGTTACGCGCCCATCCACGAAGTCATGGAGGCCCGCAACGACCGGATCAAGGAGTTCTACTACAAGATCTGGTTTGGTGATGAAGCCTGTCCATTTGATGCTTCCGTCACTTCGCGCTTTGATGGTGGCCGTGCTACTGTGACAAGCGAGGCCATCAACGACTTTGTTCACGCAGTTGGCAACACAGGTGAGGCTTTTGTTGACCGTCCTGGCAAGGAAGTCTTCGCCCCTATGGATTTCGCCATTGTTGTCGGCTGGAAGGCCATCACCAAGCCCATCTTCCCCCGCGCGATTGACGGTGATTTGCTCAAGTTGGTTCATCTGTCCAACGGCTTCCGCATGATCTCTGGCGCCGAGCCTCTCAAGAAGGGTGATGTTCTCGACACGACTGCTCAAATCAACGCCGTCATCAACCAAGACTCTGGCAAGATGGTGGAGGTCTGCGGTACCATCACTCGCGATGGCAAGCCCGTCATGGAGGTCACCAGCCAGTTCCTGTACCGTGGCGCATATGACGACTTTGAGAACACTTTCCAAAGGAAGGTCGAGAAGCCAATTCAGCTCCACTTGGCTACAAGCAAGGATGTCGCCATTCTACGATCGAAGGAATGGTTCAACTTCGAAGAGCCCGAGATTGATCTGTTGAACAAGACTTTGCTTTTCAAGCTTGAGACTGTTGTTCGGTACAAGAACAAGACGGTCTTCTCGGACATCGAGACTCAAGGTGAAGTCCTCCTCGAGCTTCCCACCAAAGAGATCATCCAGATTGCTTCGGTCGACTACCGCTCGGGTACTGCATTTGGCAATCCTGTCATGGACTACTTGGAGCGTAACGGAGCTGCGGTCGACCAGCCAGTACTGTTTGAGAATGCTATTCCCTTGCACGGAAAGACACCTCTGAGCCTCAAGGCACCCGCGTCCAACGAGAACTATGCTCGCGTTTCCGGCGATTACAACCCTATTCACGTCTCGCGTGTCTTCGCCAGCTATGCCAACCTCCCTGGTACTATCACTCACGGCATGTACTCCAGCGCAGCTGTCCGAAGTTTGGTCGAGACATGGGCCGCAGAAAACAATGTTGGTCGTGTCAGGAGCTACCATGTAAACCTCGTAGGCATGGTACTGCCTGATGACATGCTGGACGTCAAGCTTCAGCACGTTGGTATGGTTTCTGGCCGCAAGATCATCAAGATCGAGGTGAGCAACCAGGAGACTGAAGACAAGGTCCTGCTTGGTGAGGCTGAGGTTGAACAACCCACGACATCTTACGTCTTCACTGGTCAAGGTTCTCAGGAGCAAGGCATGGGAATGGAGCTCTACAACAGCAGCCCTGTTGCCAAGGAGGTCTGGGACCGTGCCGATAAGCACTTCATGGACAACTATGGTAAGTCAAAGACGTTGCGATGTTCGATGCGTCTGCTAATTCTGAATAGGTTTCGCCATCACAAACATCGTGAAGAACAACCCCAAGGAGTTGACCATTCACTTTGGTGGTCCTGTCGGCAAGGCGATCCGCCAGAACTACATGTCTATGACGTTCGAGACCGTTGCCGCCGACGGTACCATCAAATCTGAGAAGATTTTCAAGGAGATTGACGAGAACACCACCTCGTACACCTACCGATCGCCAGCTGGTCTGCTCTCTGCCACTCAATTCACGCAGCCAGCTCTTACTCTCATGGAGAAGGCATCCTTTGAGGACATGCGTGCCAAGGGGTTGATCCAGGTCGAAAGCACATTTGCTGGACACTCGCTCGGTGAATACTCTGCTCTGGCGGCCATGGCAGAGGTCATGCCCATTGAGAGTCTGGTCTCTGTCGTCTTCTACCGTGGTCTTACGATGCAAGTCGCTGTTGAGCGTGACGAGACAGGTCGCTCCAACTACTCCATGTGTGCTGTCAACCCTAGCAGGATTTCCAAGACCTTCAACGAGCAGGCCCTCCAATACGTTGTTGAGAACATCGCCGAAACAACTGGCTGGCTACTGGAGATTGTCAACTACAACATCGCCAACATGCAGTATGTCGCCGCTGGTGATCTTCGCGCACTCGACTGCCTCACAGGTGTAACAAACTACCTGAAGCAACAGAAGATCGACATTCAGGCGCTCATGCAAACTCTCTCTCTTGAAGAGGTCAAGAACCACCTGGTCGAGATCATCAAGGGCTGTGCCGAGCAGACCGAGGCCAAGCCCAAGCCTCTGGAACTCCAGCGCGGCTTTGCTACCATCCCACTCAGGGGTATCGATGTGCCTTTCCACTCAACCTTCTTGCGTTCCGGTGTCAAGCCTTTCCGTTCATTCCTTCTGAAGAAGATCCACAAGACATCCATCGACCCAAGCAAGTTGGTTGGCAAGTACATCCCCAACGTGACTGCCAAGCCGTTTGCGTTGACCAAGGAATACTTTGAGGATGTGTACAAGCTTACCAACTCTCCCAAGATTGGCAACATCCTGGCCAATTGGGAGAAGTACGAGGAGAGTGGAAAGGAGGATGCCAAGGCGGAGGCGGCTGCTTGAATCAGTTGACGTATGTTGCGATGGACAGGTGCATATAGAGAAAGAGACTGGGATCAAGAATGGCGTTTTGAGGGCTGATGAATGTATGTGTATGGAACTTTGGCTTTGATATCCTAGCTCTGGAGAGGCCTATATGAGCTTTTTTCTGTATGAAAATATTGAGTAATGCACTCGTTTTGATGTTAAGATGAAACAATATATGATATTGGATGTGCACAGTATCTGGGAAGTCTGGGCGCATTTGGTCTAATGTATATGACCTTGTGGTTTTCCTGACTGTTCAATCACCAGAAAAGTCATGTCGGAGATGACAATTTCGTCTTTATTGCAAGCAGCACAGAGCAGAAACAAGATCAAGCCCATGCTCCAAACGCCATTTTTCAACAGTACATACCCTTGAGCACCGGCCACCCCTACTCCAAAACCAAACCCCACCCTGCTTTGGGTCCTATGTGTCCTCGACCCTTTTTTTTCCATAACCCACAAAGAAAACGTTGAAAGATGAAAGAGTGATAGTCAAAGAGAGGGAATTTACAAAGACACCAAAGTTGGTGGAAGAAAACAACAAAAGAAAAGGACTATCTGAACACACCCCGCCTTCGACTGGTCTTGCTGCTACTTTCTAACAAGTGTGTAGACGAGGTTGGATCCAAAGAACTTGTCGCCGAAGGTAGTTGCGGCATGGTATGTGCGTGGATAAGCGGTGGGGCCGCTTCAGTATGTCTTTGGCCGGTATACGGTGTATGCTGAGCCTGAGCATAAGGTGGCAGTTGTTGCCAGTTTTGTTGGTAAGGGTTGTGGTAGCTTTGCTGCTGATGGTCCATGTACGAATTTGATGCTACTCGATGGGGTGTTTGAGGCATGTAGTCGTTTTGGGATTGCTGTGATTGTTGTGATTGTCGCTGTTGCTGTTGTTGCTGGGAGCGTATGAGGCCAAAGGCCCAGTTTGAGAGGTTGAAGCCGCCAAAGATGATGATGCCTGTGAAGATCTTTGAAGGTTGTTGTATTAGCGGTGTTTAATAGTCATTAGGAGAAAAGGCTTAAGTATCTCGTTGAACCCAAGAATTCGATCCTTCGATTTTGCTTTATAGGATGTGTCCATCATACTGAGCATGCTCGGTTTCTCTATGCCGCACACGTCCATCCGTGACCGCCGACCGCGTTTAAAGAAAATAAAGAGACTAAAACATACCATAGATTTGTAGCTGAACTCTTCCACAAAACTGTTGAAAATCATAGCAAACGTCTTCGCTGTGACACTCGCACGTGCAACCTTCTTAGGGTCACGGTTCATGCAAGTTTCCCACACCCCACAAGCTTTTTCCATAGCAGGCACTACCTCTTCGGGACGGCAGCGGTTGCGGTTGTATTCCGTAGCACATGCTGCAATCTCGACCATGACCTCTGAAGCGTGCTTGGAAGACTCGATGTCTACATCGGTCATCACACCCTTCCACGCTGAATAGACAATGTACATGAAGAGACTACCGAGGAACATGTTGACGGTGAGTTGGAGATAGTAGGAAAGTACGGAAGGAAGGTTCGGATGGGCTTCGACCCATGACAAAAAGCCTCCGAGGCTCATGGCGAAGGTTTGCTGGACAGGCCCCGCATCCTTTGGTGGGACAAGTGGGCGGCCTGGATCGTTGTCCGAATCGTCAGCGTCGTCTTCACGGAGGGCAATCGGCTTCTTAGATCGCGATCGTTCTGAGCGGCGCTTGACGATGCGATTCTCGGCCTTTTTGGAGTAGTATTTCTGGGGTTGGTCTTTTTCTCGTTCCCGCTCCCGCTCTCGTTCCTTCTCCCGATCCTTAGTTGGGCTGGGGGTTGACATGAAGGTTCGCTTGAACCAACTGTCCCGCCGCCCGCCTTTTTTGTCGGTATCGCCATTACCTAGTCGCCCCATCCTGCTCGCCAATTGTGTGTCTGGTGTGCCGACGTCGCTGTCCATCATGGGCGTGCCTGGTGTTTCGCCGCCCGAACTAAAGTCGATGTCGTGTGAAGGGGTGCGCATAGACCAAGGGCTGGGCTGGATGTGTGCAGGTACCGAAGATGCCGGTGTCGAGGGTAAGGGCTTGCTGGGGTCGCGGTTGAAGAATGTCATGCGGTTGTCGGGGTCGCGTAAACGAGTCGGCGTCGCAAAGCCGCCTTTGGAGGGGGAGTCGACAAGTGCGTGGGAACCTACGTGGCCCAACCAAAGCCATGGAGTTAGTATATGTGTTCCATGCCACACACGGTCTGCGGAGCCAAACAAGACAGGCTGGAGTGCTTACGCTTCTTCTGCTGGCTGGCGGCGAGGAACGGCGATTGTGCATCAATAGGCCCGGTTTGGTTTGTCCACTCAAAGTCCATGGGCGTAGTGGAAGGACGGTGGCTTCGCGACATATTGTGTATGTGTGGGCCGGCGAGGACGCCGTGGGGAACGACGAGCAAGGGATGTCACTGTGCAAGTGGTGCGGCGGTCGTTGCGCTGTTGTTGATCAACACATGTGTTCCTGGGTTCCCAGCTGCGGACTTCCGGCACTAAACTCAATTAGGTCGACGGCGGTTGGGCCCTGGTGTCGTGTGAGGCAACTCGCTTTCACACTGCCAGGTAAGTGTTGCTTAGAGTTGAGTTTAGGTGAATACAGTTGCCGTGCTTTGGAGTCATGCAAGGCACCAGTCGCTCTGTCCTGTGGTAACTCTCACTGACGACCCGTATATATATCAACCCCGCTCACGCGTCCCCTCTTTAGAGTTCAGTTTGCTTTAGATTCGCAATCATGACCTTAACCAATAATTGTACAAGTACAGTAGACGTGAATCGTCCAAGAGAGTATCTAAGCTAACTATGCGTGCCAATTGCCGTGCTGTTCGAAAGAAACAAAATTAAGAAGAAAGAAACGCAGCTGCTCTCATAACAGTCCAGCAAACGTCGGCAGCCCCAGTCATCTTCTACGCCGGTGTAAGACCAACCTTGACTCCGTTCAACGAGCAGAGAGTTAGCGTCAGACCTTCTTTCCATGGCTCGGGGTCTCTAGTCTCGATGGCTTTGAACTCCTGCACGAGACGAACCGTGACGTAGCTCGCTTCGACGAGCGCATACTGCTGGCCAAGACAGATACGTGGGCCTCCATTGAATGGGAGGTATTCCCAACCAGGGCGCAGCGTCTCCCAGCGCTCAGGCTTGAACTCGTCAGCGTCGGGTCCATAGAGATCCTTGCGACGGTGCATCGTGTAGGGTGAGTAAGCAACCATTGTGCCCTTGGGAACAAAGAGCGGTGCCTGGCCGTCAGGACCACCACCACGGGGCAATACCGTGTCGCGAATGCAGTAGCGTGAGTTTCCAGGTACAACGGGGTGTGTGCGAAGTGCTGGATGCAATTAGTACGGGAACAGTTCGACGTGGTCATGTCGGATAGAAAACTTACATTCGTTCAGGCACCACTTGACATATTTGAGATTCTTCAACTCCTGATATGTCGGTGTGCGTCCCTCCAATGTTGCGACCTCCTCCCTAAGCTTGGCAAATACTTCCGGCCTTCTGGCAAGCTCAAAGAACATGTTGCTTAACAGACTCGCTGTCGTGTCACGGCCAGCAAGCAAAATGTTGATGAGCTCCTCGCGTATCCTCTTCTTGTCGGTCGTTTGCTTTGCCACTTCCTGGATGAAAAAGTACTTGTGGTTGCCAGCCGCCTTCTCAGCATCCAAGTTCTCTCTGAACTGGAGAGCATCGTCGACGAACTTCTCAATATACGTGTGGCAGATTTCAATGGCCTTCTTGCCCTCTACATTCTTCCTGAAGCGATCGAAAAACCCGTAGCGTGCGCGGACGTTGATGTCTGCTTGGGCAAAGTTGAATGCTTCACCAAATACGGCGTCCTCATTGTCAGCATCTTCATGGCCAATCATACGAAGTGAGTTGGTGGAGTGGTTGAACAAGAACTCGGTTGCGGTGTCGAGCGTTAGGTGGAAGAAGAGGTTTTGCAAGTCAACTGTAGAGCCGTCCTTGGGAATGTGCTTGAGCATGAGGTTGAAATGGCGTTCGAAAGCCTCAATGTCGGCAACTTGGTCTCGTGCAAAGTTGGGTCGTAGAAGTTGGCGGCTGTTGGACCATCGTTCACCGTCCGCATTGAAGATGCCATGACCCAAGAGCGGGCCGAAAGCAGGCTGTCTGTGTGCAAAGTTGTAATCCTTGAACCTTAAGCTCAAAATGGCCTTGACGTTTTCCGGCTCACAGGTGGTGATCATGGGCATGTTGATGATTCGGCTGTGATAGGTGTTGCCGAACCTCTCGTAACGCTTCTTAGTCTCTTGCAGAGTGATGTGATGTTTGCTATTGTAGGCCAAGGCCTTCATAACATCGAGTCCCAGGATTGGGTCCTTGTTGAACTGCGCTTTGCATGGCTGGCAGCCGTGTTCTTTCTTGAAGCGTTGGCGTGCGAGAAAGAGGGTGATCCGGGTGTAGAGAAAGTAGGAAATGGTAGCCCCCACAATGACGAACAATAGTGGTGATTGTGCCATGCTGCCTGCAGGCAGGTAGATTCTCTCGTTGAATCTTGATTTTCGTCGGTGGAAGGTTGGCTTTTTGGGAATTTGATATGTGGGGGAGGTGGCGGGCGATAAGAAGAAACAAAGATCGGTGAAGGCAGCCTTTTGCAAGCAACGATCCCTGAAACGCTTTTTAGCGGTTGATGGACAGGCACTACCCCGACAATTGTGGAGTTAATGTTGACACTGGCGTCGGCTTCTCCGTTGGGGGTCCTCGCGCAAGTTCAGCCAAATCAGATATAGTGTAACCTTTTTCTTACGGCAACACTAATTTCCGCATGCACACACACGAAAAGGACTGCTGCTTCAGCGATGATGAAACGGCTGCTGTACGAATGTTTTGGCCGAGATTTGATTGTCTCTCCGTCGTTGCTCAATGCAAGTGTGTCTCGACCACTCCAAAGGGGGGAAGTTCAGGCTCCGGGCAGACGTTCACGCCTGTCGAGCCCGATCACGGGTATTCGCAAAGTTCACTTTTTTTGGCACCTGGATGGTTTCTGCAGCGGGGCCGAGAATTAGGACCTGCGTTGTCAACGGGGCAGATCAACCTCTTATAGCGTCGATGGTGGTCAGCGGGCGCTGGATCCTCGAGGCTACGAGAGGCAGCGACGGATGAGTTAGCCATTCTAGCCATAAGCTCCGGGCGGGGAAGGCTGAAGTTGCAGTCCCCGGAGGCCAAGTCATGGGCATCTCGGTGATGCCGTTGCTGACATGGCTTTTGTCCTCCGAGATGCGCTAAGAGGCAAAAGGCTGATTGGCTATGCGCGCCGTGATTGGTCCCATCAGCAGCTAAGCAGCCGGAGGAGGCGTCGTATCTGTATCTACTAGAGCACCCACATCCGAAATATCCACTTTCTGTAAATGCTCCGCTCCGTCCTAGACCGGCGTGGCCAAGCCCGGAACGCGTTTAGTGTCCGTTCCGGGAAGTTTTGTTACGCGTATCCTATGCGTGTACTATGATTAGACTAAATACTCTACACACAAACAAACATCCAGTCGACTAGGCGACTTGTAGTCTGGTAGACTGCTCCGGAAAACTACTCAGTTCGATGCTGCGTTCCGGTTGGCTAGGTTTAGCCATCATCAATGTGTCAGCAATGCTGATCGGTCTGTGGCCCTTTGCATACTGAAACAGTCCTTTTTTTGTGCGAAATGTGGCGCTTGGCATATACCTACGGTACAGGCTTCTTCACATGCTCCACGTCTTTGAGTAGATCTTTACAATACACACGTGCCGAGGGAATACGGTGGGTCTCCTACTCCGACGAGATCCACTTCATATGATTGATCGTCTCCCTCTCCAAGTACTCGTACACCTGCCCATAGTCTTTGCAGACGTGTTTTGCGTCCCACCCATCACTCCCCCCTTGGTCCTCGCCGTTTTCGGCACCTGGGAAGCTCGTGGCAGCACCTTCTAGTGCCACATCCCCTGCACACATAATTGCTTGTCTAATGTACTCGAAGCAGTGGTTGACATGCCATGGCTTCTTCACAGGATCGACCGGTAGCGCTGACGCAACCGTAAGCTTCATGGAATTATACGCTTGTAGTATCGAGTACAGGCAGTGTAGCTGATGAGTGACCGAAGTCGTAAACACGGTCTGGTTGGTGTAATCGTGAATCGGGTGGGGTAGATTTGAGTATTCTGAGGGGTTCTTCACGTTGACATAACCAAGGCCCTCTTCGACTCTGTCAGCAATGCTCGTATTCAACGTCAGTGGCCTCAGCTCATACCGGGAACGATGCTCAGCCACGCATGCTGCGTCTCATTGCTCCAGAAGTCTGCTGGGTCCTCAGGCGCAAACAGGGAACTGGGCTCGAACTTGACAATCTGCTGGGAGAAGGTTGGGGCAAACCCTGTGATATCGCCTGTAAGCTCGTACAAATGGCTCTTTGCATGGTGACGCCATCTCTTCTCTGCTAGAAGTCCAGCAATCACCAATAAAAGTACCGTGTCGAGCATCCATCGGCATCTCTTTAGCCATGTCCACATGGTCTTCCTTTTTCGCCTGGGCTGAGCGGCAATCTCGGCATCCCAAGCGTCATCCACTTCGGTACTGGAATCAGATTCGTCGACATTGTGCAGCGCGTCGTATCGCTGATGACGCTTCGGGCTCTCTTTGGGCGCGAACTCCATGGTCGACGCGTCGCGGCTTGATTTGTAGAATGTAATCACTAGTATTACAGGTGCAGTCTCTGCTTAAAGGACCAGATTCATCAAATGGAGGGAAGACGGCGTTTATGCGGCGTCGTTGATCATCGTTGACGCTCAAACACCTCCTGCGACACAACTCGTTGGATGCTACATATCGAGCCGCAGAGGTCCACGCGTCCAGTATCAGTTTTCTTTGTCCACTCTATTGGCCTGAATTCCATCAAAGCCATTAACTCTATTAATTTTATTGACTCTATTGATTTTGACCCTATTGACTTCCCCCTCTTTGTTGTTCGTTGTGGGATCTAATGCACTAGCTCGTAATCACTAGCAATAGAAGGTGTGGTATAGGTCGCATGGAAGCCAAGACACGACAGTGCTCGCATCAGCAGCGTGCATGACAGCGAGCAGCGGTGCGGTACGGAGAAAGCTCAACACAACGCGCCAAAGGCATGATGTTCATGATTCGACAGAGCGTGCATCTCACCATAGACACAGCAACACCCACTAAGCGCGTTGGAGTAGCAAGCTAATGAATTACAAGTAGACCATGTTATGAGTAGGGGGAGGTAACTGGAAGTTGGCGCTCTCACTGACCTTGGCAACCGTTGACCTCTACTACTGCGTCAGGCCCTTGCCACACCTAGTCACAGACCTACAACTACAAATTGTACAACTTATAGCATCAATTACCATGGTCGACTTCAACTCGATCATGAAGAAACTTCTCGAGAAAACCTTGCAAAATGGGGTTGCTAATCCTACCGTGTCTTCAGCCACGAAATTTACCGCTGATCGACATCAGTCCTCGAATCACCATCATTCCACGATTCGAATATGCTGCTGGTCGTTCGGACACTGAGATTTTCGAAGAATTGAGACCGGGATAATATTCTTTAGTGCATGTACAACATGCTCTTTGACCACAGGAAGTGACACTTCGGGTATGCCATTATCAATCTCAATCAACAAATCCTTGGATGAAGAACTTGCGCTGTCTTCTGGCACATCCCCATCTCCAGCATTCATCCGCTTTTTGGCTATCATGTACGAATCTTGGCGCTCAGATGGCTCAGGGAAGGCTCTTTTTGAACGGATGAGACGCGCATGGGATAGAGCAACAGAGTTGCGGTGACCGCAAAAGTGTGAATCTGCTTCATCGAGACTTGAGAGCTGGCGAACCGTTTCAGGGCACCTTTTCTTTCGTTCTTTGCGTTGGAGATTAGGAAGGTGTGCGAAAAGAGATTTTTCTGAAGGTTGAGGCAGATCTTGTGCAGCATGCTGGTGTCTTCCATTTACGAAAACTCCTGGTAGCATATCTTCACTGGAAGCTGTCCTAGTCAGGGATCTGCTACCTGGACGAGAGGTATGACGAGAAGAAGTGACACTGGTAACTTGACTATTCGGGGGTACTGGCAATGGAAGGTCTTCGATGATGCATTCGAAGCTTGTGGCTCGGCCGCCGTCGTCTGGGAACACAGCGATAGTGGGCGTGGAACTATTTGACGCGCTGTTCCCGGTTCTAGAACAGCCAGCGAGCTTTTTATCGACCCGTTCAAGGCCATACCTCGCACCGAAATTGACTATTCCAAAAGAATGGCTTGCAGAAGAGCTGCGCCGCGCTCTGACCCCGATGTGCTGCTCTGGCGGTACATCATCCCATACTACCTCGTAGCTACCAGTCCCTATCTCTATGGTCTGCATAGTTGGTGTAGCTAGATCAGGACCTTCTTCGTTGACAACGTCGCGTGCGTCCCAAGAGGGCGAAATAGCGATCACGTGTACATCTGTCCGTGTAATCGCCGGGTCTGCTACATTGCTCTTGACCGCCCACATAGCATTTGGAAACAATAGGGTATCTCTGATCACGGTTCTTTGTTTGTTGACTCTGCTGTGGTGTGCGTTGCCATCATGCGTCATGGACTCTGCGGAGCTGTTTGATATGGAAGTTACTTTATGGGCCAAGTGACTTGATTCGCGACTGTTCCGATTGTTTCTTTTGAAGCTAACAGTCTTGATGCGCGGAAGAGCTTTGGATCCAACCCCATTCGTGCCTCTTTGTAGCGCATTAGGTAGCATGGATGTGTCACTTTTTGCTCGCTTTTTGGTGCATGACTCCAATGTCGGATCGCGGCCGTGCAACTGTGGGATCGTAGATGCTCTGGTTAAATATGAGTCTGAGCTTGAGCGTAACACAGTATATCTGGTTGAGACTGGTCCTTTCCCTATGAATATCTTATTCTCTGTCGATCTACGGCAAGGCCCGTCTGGTTTTGAATCTCGCTGGAAGCTCACAGACAATTTGGCAGTCTTATGTTCACCGGACTTTAACTCGTTTCGTGGTGTTACAACAGGTCGCCCTCTTTGTGTGCGAGATGGCTGTAGAAAAGCATGCGATAAGAATGAGACTGCATGTTGCGAATGGTACATATCATCTTTGGAGCGAAATGCGTTCAATGCCACAACAGCAGTCTTTGGCTCATGCTGTAGTCCGCTCGACAAGGCCAAATCGCTCACAGATCTCTTCAATCGACGTTTCGGAATCGCTTTCAGAATCGAATCGGCCATATCCCCAGCATGATTTTTGATTCCTTCGATGTGGTTCACTACATGAGTAGCAGAGGCCAAGTGAGATTCTTCTGTCCCACTCGAAGCTAACGAGGATGCATCCGAAGTGACATGTTTATCAAACACAATGTACGAGGTAAGTTTGGCAACAAAGTTGTCGCCCGAAGTTGATCTCAGATTTTCCGTAAGCGCTGAGAGTGCCATTAAGCTCAACCGCTGCACGCCGAATCACGGGTCGCCAGTCTGCCAGTAGTGATAGTCTGTCGAGTAGGATATTAGGGGTCCAGCTGGGTGGGTGAGGGCTTAGGGCGGAATTGAGGTGGAAATGCAACGTAGACATGGTTGTCGTGTTGAATAACAAGATACGTTCATGGTGAAGGAAGGAGTGTAACGTGGTCGCTCCGTATCTGCTTCTCTCGGACTGAACCCGTTTCCTCCTGGAAATCGCACCTGGAGCATACGAAGCTGGCCGATACTGCAGTGCAAGGGCAGTAACAAAAAGGTACAACCCCCTCTTGCGCCACCACACAAAGTGGTAAGTCGCAAACCTCGGCAAACCTGCCGTCAGCCATTCACAGCCCGCGTACGAACAACGTGCGCTCCTATCCCCACGACTTCAGACCATTGACCAAGCAATGACTGGGGTTACAATTCCTAGGCTGTGGATTGCCATGGCTCGGAATGGCATTGCGCCAAAAGTATTCGTCCCCCACATCCCTTCATTTTGACGCTATCCGCCCACCCCCCCCCCACGGCTAACCCGAGCCGCTATGCAGACACCCCGGCAGTAGAACTATCGACTCATCTACAGCAGCCAAACAAACAGCACACGTGTGGTTCGAAAGAGGACCATGCAGCCAGGATGCTCTTCTGTACCTTACTGGCGGGTCGCCTCATCGGGTGCCGCATCTCATATCGCAGCTATTTATATAGCTGCCCCATGGCTCCTCGATCTCCCCTGTCCAGGCACACGACAGTGAGCTGATCGTCAAGATGTTGTTCGCCACCTCCTTCAGTCTTTTGGCTCTCCCAGTGTATCAGGCTGTTGCTAGCCCTGTTACCTCTCGCGACCAAGGCTCTGCAAGCCAAGCTGCTGCGAATATTACCACATGCAATGGCAAGCTCTACACCTATGAAAGGCTTGCTGGCTATGGATTGATAGCTAGTGATGCCCGCGACAAATTCGGAGACACCATTGGTGGTATTGGAAGCGCCATCGCCTTCGAGAAGAAGTCGTGGAAGTACAAGAAGGAGTCATACGAGGGTGTAGTATGGGGCTTACCAGATCGTGGCTGGAATACTCAAGGGACACAGAACACCCAGACTAGGATTCACAAATTCAGTGTCAAGTTCACGCCAGTCAAAGCCACGGTAGCAAACCCAGCGAGCCCGAACTTCCAGGTTTCATACCTAGACACTCTGCTTCTCACTGGTCCCGATGGTACACCATTGACCGGTCTGGACCCAACTGATTCCATTGCATATGCGGGATTCCCCAAACTTCCCTTGGCGAAATGTAGGTTCTGGATCTTGGCTTCAAGAACATGTCACTGACTAGCACAGATGTCGGAAACGGATTTGGTCAAAACGGTACCGGCGGTGCCCGTGTCCCTCTCGACACTGAAGGCTTGGTGCTCGGAGACGACGGGACGTTTTGGATCAGTGATGAGTATGCTGCCTATGTGTACCAATTCAACAGCAAAGGCAAGATGATCAAGGCCGTTCGTTCCCCTGATGCCTTTATTCCCCAGCGCAACGGCACCGATAGCTTCAGCGCCAATTCTCCACCCGTCTACGACCCGGACTTTGAGATTGTGCCTGGGGATCCTACAAGCGGTCGAGGCAATAACCAAGGTCTCGAGGCTCTGACCGCCAGTCCGGACGGCAAGTACTTGTACACGATGCTTCAAAGCGCTACCATGCAGGATGGCGGTAGCTCCTCAAAAAAGCGCCGCAACACCCGTCTTCTGAAATACCGTATCAAGGATCAAAAGACAACTTTGGAGGCTGAATATGCTGTTCAACTCCCAGTACTTTCGACGGGGCGCGTCGCTAGTCAATCAGAGATGCACTACATTTCAGAAACGCAGTTCCTCGTCCTCGCGCGTGATTCAAACGCAGGCAAGGGGGCTGAAAGCACCGAGTCCATCTACCGCAACGCCGATGTTATCGATATTTCGAACGCCACTAATTTGGCAGGAACGGCAGCAGATGCCATCGGTGGACAGATTGCGAGCAAAGATGGCCAGTTGAAGAGCGATATTGTGCCTGCTACTTACTGTCCCTGGCTTTCATACAACAACAATGGCGAGCTAGGCAAGTTTGGCCTTCACAACGGCGGCAACCAAGACTCCACGCTGCTCAATGAAAAATGGGAGAGCTTTGCCATGCTGCCGGTTGACAAGCAGGATGAGATCGGTAGGAGCAGCAGACAGCAAGAGGATGAGGGAAAGCAGTACTATCTCGTGTCCTTTTCAGATAATGACTTTATCACGCAGAATGGTAAGGCGACGTTCTCCAGGCCAGTTCCGTTTTGACTAACAGTTTACAGGCTACATCAACTTTGGACAAAACAAGTACGCGGATGCTAGTGGGTACAACATAGACACTCAGATTCTCATCTTCAAGGTTAAGCTGCCCAAGGGGGCAAACCCATTGTAGGCTTGGAATGGAGTCTGGTAACACAGTTAAGATGCCTCCCGATAGCTGTAATGGGTGGATATATAAGATATGGATTTTTGTAGATAACTAGTTAATGATTGATAAAGACAAACCCGTGAACTTTGAAAGGCTTTTTGCACATGCTCCACTTCAGTAAGCTAGGGAAAACAGAGGCCAGTTTTAAAAATCATTACATGCTAGCTTTGTGTATTCAATGCGGTTGTTAGGGATAAAGGCTTGAGTTGTGAGAAGTAGTGATGAGATGAGATGATGGTTACAAAGCGGAGGCGGAGGTGGGGATAGTGCAAGTGAGCCTGAGAGCCGGCGCACAGACAGCATCTGATTGGCCTTGAAGCTGGACCCTGGAACTATGTTGATGTGGCATCTCAACCAAGCTGTAGTTTCAAACTCCAATTCCTCTCGTCACACTGGAACAATGGGGAGAAAGCACGTATCCTCACTTGCCTTGATACTTCCCCTTCTCGCCAGCACGGCCGATGCGGCCTCAGAGCCCGCCCGGCCGCGAGGTGTAGGTCCGGAGTGTATGTTGCACCCGCTTACAGCTCATGGATAGCTGCACTGAATGAAGCTCTGCATGCTGACGGTCAATGTCTAGTTGCAAAGTACTACAAGGACGCCGAGACATTTACTTGTATCTCGAACCCTTCCATCAAAATCCCCGTTGCGCGTCTGAACGACGACTATTGCGACTGCCCCGATGGCTCCGACGAGCCTGGCACCTCAGCCTGCTCATACCTCTCACCACTCTCTCCGCCACAGCCTATAGGTGCCGATGGCAAAGATGTAAATACTACACCTGCACTGCCAGGCTTTTACTGCAAGAACAAGGGCCACCAGCCTAGCTATATTCCTTTTACTAGCGTCAACGACGGCGCCTGCGATTATGAGCTCTGCTGCGACGGGAGTGATGAATACGAACACGTGGGCGGTATCAAGTGTGAAGACCGCTGTGCGGCTATCGGCAAAGAATGGAGAAAGGCGGACGAAGCGAGACAGAAGAGCCTCGCAGCTGCTAGGCAACGACGGAAAGAGTTAGTAACCGAAGCTGGACGCCTGCGCAAGGAGGTCGAGGATCGCATCCAGACACTCAAAGCTCAAATTGAGGGCGCCACACTAAAAGTCGACGGGCTGACCAAGAGCCTGGCCGAGATTGAAAGGGCAGAGCGCGGCAAGGTAGCCAAGGGTGCTGGCAAGGGAGGCAAAGTCACCGTACTGGCTGGCCTGGCGAAGCAGCGGATCCAAGAGCTCACTGACAATATTCACCGCTTGCGCAACGAGAGGGACTCTGCGCGAGCCAGAGTTGCCGATCTCGAGGGTATGCTGACCCGCTTCAAGGAGGAGTACAACCCCAATTTTAATGATGAGGGTGTAAAACGCGCAGTACAGGCATGGGAGAACTACGCTGCACAAGAACGGCCTGGACCCAACGAGGCTCTGGACCGAGACCTTGATGAGATTCTCAAGCCAGACTCTGAGAGTGCTATCAATTGGGACGACTTTGAGAAGGTAGAGGAGTCTGACGTTGATCTCCGTGAGTCTAACTCGACCAATACTTTTGATTCGCCGGCTGACTAGTATGCAGTTTACCAGTTTGAAGAATACCTGCCCGAGTCTATCCGTAGCTGGGTCGACGGCAAGCTTCGCGACCTGCGCATCATGCTTATTGAGAATGGAATCCTTGCTGACCCAACTTCTGCGGACGCTCCTGAATCCAAGGCAGTTAGTGATGCGAAGTCGCAGCTGGAGGCAGCAAAGAGGGAACTCGACAACGACAAATCTGAACTAACCAGGCATGAAGAGGATCTCACCAAGGACTATGGCCCAGACTCCATTTTCCGTGCATTGAAGGACGTGTGTATTTCCACCGACTCTGGTGAATACACATACGAGCACTGCTTCCTGTCCAGAACAACACAGAAGCCCAAGAAAGGTGGCGGTCACACGGGCATGGGCAACTTTGTCCGCATCGAGTCGATTACTGTTGATGAGGAACTACCTGCAGATGGCAAAGGCTTGGGCAGTGGCGAGCGTATTGCTCTCAAGTACGAGAATGGCCAACACTGCTGGAACGGTCCCAACAGGAGTACGCTGGTCATCTTGGCGTGTGCAGAGAAGGATGAGCTCTGGAAGATTGTCGAGGAGGAGAAGTGTGTGTATAGGATGGAAGTGGGCACACCGGCTGTATGTGGTGTAGAAGTTCAGAAGGCTGTGCCAGAACACAACGAGTTGTGAACGGGGATGTAGGAAACAATGAGGTGTTCTGGGCGTACTGCGGTTGACTCGCGTTGCTTGGATAATCCATGACTAGATATGAGTTGTTATCAAGAAACTAAAAGCAAGATATACCCAGTCTGTGGCTTTGCAGTTGTTGGATGGATTCGAGAGCTGTATTGAAGTCACAGCAATAAATTCAGCAATGTGAATGTGGCAATATGTGTCTGTGTCATTGTGTCTGCTACACTCTGATTATCTGAACGGAAAGAGTAACTCGAACAAACAAATGCTCGACTAAACAGCTCTACCAAGCGACATGCAGCACTTTCCTAAATCGCGGAGACGTATTTCCACTATTTGTGCCGCTGTTATCGATAAACTTTTTTGTCCCTCCGTCCCGCAACCCCGCCAACTTTTTTTCGGTCAGCACTTGACGCGTCTCCGAAATCGAACTTTGACCCTATTTTCGCTGGGTAACGCAGTCGAAAAGAAAAAAAAAGACAGAAAAAACGAGAAAAAAAAAGCTGCTACAATGTCGAAGCCAAAGGACCTCTCCACCCTGATCGAAGTCACAAAAACCACCCAAACACTCATCACACACTACCAATCGTCGCTCACACCGAGCAAAAACAATGCCGTCTCCGCCGCCACCCCAGCCTCGTCGAGCGAGATTGCCAACCCGCTCGAGCTCCTCAGCTCTAGCACCACGCTGCTGAAATCGCACACGACGACGCTCTCGCTCCTCCTCATCAACCCGCCGCTGACCCCCTCGGCGGTAGTCACCAAGATGGGCAACGTGAGCGAAGGCCCGCTCAGCGGCATGGTGGCTGCAGCCAGCTATGTGCCTGGGCCCGGGCAACGAGGCGATGTAGGAGACATTATGCGAGCGGAGATGCGTGCGCAGGTGAAAGCGCTACTCGGAAGCTGGAGCGAGGTGCTGGGTATCGTGCTGCGGATTGCCGAGAAGATGAAGCAGGGGAAGAAGGAAAAACAACAGGCGGTCACCGAGGCAGAGAAGCAGGAGGTATTGGCTGCGACGGGCGTGGTATGGGATGCGTGTGATGCAGTGGGGAGGCTGTGCAGCGAGGGCGTGGTAGGGCTTGTGGTGAAGAAGGCGCAGGCGTTTCGAGCGGTGCTAATGGATGCGATTGAGGAGCTGAAGGAGTGGGGTGAGGATGTCGACGACGAAGACAGCGACGACGACAAGGCCGAAGACAGTGACGACGACGAAAACGAGCTCTTCGGCACCGAGAAAAAGCTAGGCAAGGACGATGAGGCGCTCAAGGTGCTGTTGGAGCACAGCCTCAAGAAACTGAAGATGATGGGCATCTTGTACCAGGCGCTGGTCAAGAGGAGGCTCAAGACGTATCCTGCGTCGTCGATTCTCGAGCCTACGGCGTCTGCCAACAGCAATAGGATTCAGGAGGTAACAGATGACGGCGGAGAAGAGACCAAGCAACAAACGCCCAGCCAGAAACTCAACGAGCTGATGCGTCTGCTCAAAGACATTCCAGAGACTGTGGACGACATTGCCGCCGCGTTCTACGATCTGGATGCTGATGAGGCGCGGGAGACGCTGGATAAGTGCTGTCAGGAGGCCAAGGCGGCGGTGCGGCTAGTGGAGAAGAGCTGGAGTGGCGAGAAGGACGAGTTTACTGTTTGGTCTGGGAAGTGGATTGGGGCTTTGGAGGAGGTTGCGTGAGGAAGTTGTAAGGAGAGCATATATTAAGTCGTATAGAACAGGCATGCGTGCGATGTGTTCACTGTCTCTAAGAGCGATATCCCTATTGACGGATTCATTTCTCATCACAGCAAGACATGGTCAATACACAGCAAAGCACACATCAAAGCAAACTAGCATTCAAAACATAAAAACATAAAAATTAAGGGTATTCGACATTCTTATCTTAAGTAGTGCGTGCAAATTCCCACAAGTGAATAGCAATACTCGTGTTCGCCTTTCTCCATATGCTAGAGGAAGGAAGCAAAAAAGAAGATAAAAGGTATATGTTTATTCCATTCTCATCCTCGTCTCATCCCCTCAACTTAACCCCCCCAAACACACTCCATGCCCCCGAGAAGGACAAAGAGGCGCTTACAAACCGAAAGCAGCGGCGGCGAGACCAAGAGCAACGGCACCAATGGCGGCAGAGTTGCCAGAGGCAGCACCAGTGGACTGAGGAGGGCTGGTGCCAGTGGTGCCAGAGGGCCTGCCAGAGGCAGTGCCAGAGGGAGAGCCAGAGGCGACAGGAGCAGAGGGAGTAGGGCTGGTGCCGGCAGCGGAGGTAGCGGAAGCACCGGCGGCGGCGGTGGTGGTGGGGATGTCGGAGATGCTGACACCGGCGGAGGCACAGAGACCTTGGACAGCAGGGATAATCTCTGTAGTGAGTTTGTTAGCACGCGTTTAATTCAAATTGAGACTGCGAAGGGCCGTGGGAAAGTAACGTACTCAGAGCCTCATCCTGGGAGCACTTGGTGGGAACGCAAGCCATGAGAGCGGCCTGGAGGGGCTCGCGGCCAGTAGTGCACTGGCACTTGATGTCGGTGGTCTGGCACTTGGAGGCAGGCAGAGCAGAGACGAAGCAAGGAATCTAACAGGTCAGTTAGTGGGTTGCTCATTGTTGGAATGTGATGGAGATGAAGCACTTACAGCGCACTGGGGGACTTGGGAAAGGTCCTGGGCGGCGGTGAAAGCGAGGGAAGCCGCGAAGGCAAGGACGGTAGCTTGGAAACGCATGTTTGCTTTGGTGGTGAAAGGGTGAAAGGGTGAGTGTTTTTATTAAGGATTGACTGGAATGGGATCACAGAGGATATTTGCGCAAAAAGTAAGATGGAGTCGAAGGCCACTGGAGAATTGAAGAAGGGACAGAGGGACCTTAATAAGATACACAGAAGGTGGGGAGCTAAGCTGAGAAGGGAGTGGAAGGGGTAGGGCAAGGTTTACGCAAAGGGCCGGTACCTCCACGATTAACTCGACCAAGAGGTGGTATCGGCAGCAATAGTGGCTCGGCGAAATCGAGAGTTAGGTCAACTTGCAGGGATCGACACCAGGGGTAGCGGCTGTTTGAGTCCTTGTTGGCGCAGGTGACGGTTCCTAGTGGCGCATTGTCCCAAGGTTCATGCCTACATGTGTCAGGCGAGCTGCGACTTGGTTGCTATGTAGTCTCTTCATGACGATTGTCTCCATTAGCAAACGCGCACAACTACGGCCGTGTTGTGATGCAAAGCTCAAGGCGGAGAGAAACACTTGTATTAGACCGAATTGCTTGTCATAAACGCAGACAGCGTAAGCACTTGCCGGCTGGAAAGTCGGGGGGGCCAGCCAGCTCCAGGCACCATTAAGGTTTGGCTCGTCGCGGCATCTTCGCACTAACGTGGTTAGCGGCCCTGGCCAGTGGAGCTGGGGTCTCCGCTGACGATAGCTGCGCTTTGGGAGTGTTGATCGATAATTTGGTTGTTGTGTGTGATTTGGCAGTGGCACGAGAATAATATGAGCAGAGTGGAAATGCATGCAGCACTGGTGCGTCGGAGCCTGTGGTCGTGCTGGGCTGAAAGGGTTGACGGAAAAAAGAAGGCTGTCTGCGACGTTGGGGAAAACGGGCGCATCGGCGACGCTTCCGTGCTTACTTTTTCTATATCAGATTGCTTTTGGTACTGTGTGCGGTGCCTCTTGCATACACCAAGGAATGCAGCACGGCGATGGCGCAGTTTTGAGACAGAAGCATCCACTTGCAAGATACGAGGCTGGCGGCGTGGGGCTGGCGTATGTACGTGGTAGAAGATAATCGACGAGGCGGGGTCCTAAGCAGACGACCATGTGGCGGAGGAGCTGCCCTACGGTGCTTCTCGAACAATTGGCCGCGCGGCCAAGGCTTACATCAGATGGGATTGGTTTGTGCGATGTGGTTGAGCGGCTCGTCATGTTAATATCGGCACAAAACAAAATGACTGCGTTGGCATTGCCGGTTGCTGTCTGGTTTGGAGCGTGGTGTGTAGCGAGGTGAGTAAAGAGAACGCGGCTAAGCAAGGTGGAGATGCAGGTACGCGCGATGGACGCCTCGTCGCGAACTGGCCTGGCGTATACCCATAGCCCCCACCTCCAGCGCCCCTTGCTCGTCAAACCTGCTGTTCTCTGCTTTTCGCGTGTATCGATTGATTGCTGGTGGCTGCTGGTGCCATGTCGGCTGCGTGGCGATTGCCGCTGCACTGTGTACATGTGTGCTTGGGTGCATGTCGCGCCGTGGCCCAAGGCGAAGCGCGTTGCTGCCGTTGATAGTGTAAGAGAGCTGTTCTCGATTGCCATGCACGGGCCACGTCAGCCTGCGCGCCAAGCGCCGGCGCCTGAAACACGGGCCTTGAATCAAGTGTTGCGGGTTTATGGACATGTCTCATTTCGGCTTAACAGGGCTGGCATATTATTTTGTTTTCTCATGTCTGGAGCGGTGTGAGGGCAACGGCAGACACGAACACGCATTCGGCATTGCGTTGAGGACCGGCGAGGGCCAGCACGTCGTGCTCTGCTTACATACATGGGCTTTTTCCCTTGTTCTTTTCCTCCAGAGTACACTTTGTCAACACTAGACCATTAAGCAACCAACCAACCAACCAACTAACTAACCCACAAAACAAACAAACAAACAAATGAACAGACAGACAAGCTTTCCAAAGGGCACCTGCTCCCACTTTGGTTGACAATGTCGGTATTACCTGTACGTTGGCCCCTGCATGTGGAGAAGCCCCGTGAACCCTTGGCTTTGCAACCCGACACTGGTGGTCTTTGCACGACCCGCCCAACGCCTCTCCATCACACACGACAACGGTACCCTCGAAAACCATGCATGCTACTTTGTTTTATTGAAAGCTACAGCCGTCGCCTAACTCACAGACGAAACCTACGAGCAAACGCGAACACATTTTACACGAAACCGACCTTGGCGGCCAGCAGTATATTTTCCACTGGGATCAACATTCAAGCTGCCTCCCGATCCGGCTCAGATCAAGTGCCTTCGAACCTAGCGTGATGCCATTGCAGCCCTCTACTAACACACCGTGTCCAGCCCGGTGCAGGGTCGCAGTCTAGCCCCAACCCTTCGTCCATCATGAAACAGGTCTTTGCACCGGAAAAAGTATAGAATCGAGAGGTATATCGCGAAGATGGTGCTAAGAAAAAGTGATCAAGGAAATAATCTGACAAATAACGCCGTGGTCACAGACATGGCAGACCGAAAATACAGTAGAAAAGAAAATATACCAAAGGAAAAAAAGGTCTTCGTCTTACAGACGAGCAAGCGTAAAATGGCTACCGCTGTGGACCGCAGGCGGAAAGAAAGGTGGGTTTAAGGAAAAAGTAAAATAAAAAAAGACACGACAAGAGAAGAGAAGAGAGAAGAAGAAAAAAAAACACCTCCCAGGAAGAAGAGAAGAGACGCCAGAGAAGGACCACACATTACTCCACGCACCCCACTTAGAACATGGCACCCTCAATAGCCCGTTGACCACGTGGAGGGGAGTCGTTGCGTCCGGGGAAGCCGTTCTGTGGCACGGGCGGGGATGGTCCCAGCTGGCCTTGGGCTACCCCACGCAGACTCCTGCCCTCGCTTGTCGCCTTCCTAAGCCCGTTTCTGGGGGGTGGATGGGAAAACTCAGACGCTCCGTCTGCTGAGCCTGTTCGAAGAGGCTCAGCAAAAGGGGCACGCGGATGGTCCATGCCAGGCTGCACAGCAGGGTCCGAACTCTCACCACGACCGAGTCCAAATCGCCGCCTCATGGGGTTGATGGGTGGAACAGGCGGCACGTCAGCGTCGCTGCCGTTCTTGAGAGAGGCGCCCGGGGGAAGATCAATCGTGTCAATCACAGACGTCGTCGAGATGAAGACGGGTTCCGAGATGTCGGACTTGGCAATAGACTTCTTCCGCAACACTCCTTGTCGGTTCATGGGCTGCACAGTGCTTGGGTTGAAGGCAGGAGCGTTAGGTGTTGTCGGATTGGGTGTAGTGGGGTTTGACACGGGAGGCGTATGGCTGTTGGCAAACGGGGGCATTGGAGAGCTGGGGTGCGAGTAGCCCGGGCCACTGTGATTGCTGTAAACACCGGGCGAGGGTCGAGGCGAAATGGGTAGCCCGGGTGAGAGCTTGCCCTGTTGAGGCGGGAATCGAGAGTTCTGGCCCGGTGTCAGGTTGGTCTGAATGGGATGGACGTGCTTTGACTCGAAGTAGTTGGAGGCAGAAAGCTTGCTGTTGCTCCGTGAGCGCGTGCGACCTTCAGATTCCAACGACGTCTTTCCAGCAGGTAGTGGTGGCGTAGGGTTTGCAACGTATCCTGGTAACGAAGGGAATGTGTTGGGGGGGTAGGCAGCTCGAGACCCTTCAGCCATAGCCTGCTCTAGGTCGTCGCGGTAATGGCCTCCACGGCTACGGGAGCGTCCGGACGAGGTGCCAGAGCTGGAGCGTTCTCGGGTTGAACTCCGAGTCGAAACCGGTTGCGATCTACCCACGGGGCGGCCCGTCCGGCTGCTTTCCGTTGCTGAACGCTGTCTGTTTTCGAGTTCGCGCTGGGCGTCCTGCTCACTCTGCTGCAGGATACGCGACGGCTTGGTTCGCAGTGGCGGTACTTCGGGACCCTGCATACCTGCCAACGAAGTGCTGCTAGCATTCACGGCAGACCCACCCAGAGCAAGCTTCCTCACCGACTTGTTAGACGAATCGACAGTAGCAAATGCATCGCCGTTTGACTTTGCACGAAGCATGTTCAACGCGTTCTTCAATCCTCCAGACGGTCCCGGTCCGGCACCAGGCCCAGGACTTGGTGACCGTCCTTCAGCCTTTGCACGAAGGCTTTCTTGGATAAGACGTTGCCTATGAGCCAGGTCTCGCTGGAAAGCCTCATGCTCGGCTTCAGTCTCGTTGCTAGCAATTCTCTCGTGATTCCTGCGAGGGGTGAGGTCCCATGGAGAGGGGCCATTGTGGTGGTGCTCAGAAGTACTCATGATAAGAGGTCTTATTCTAGTGGATCCTTCAATGGGACTTGACGCTTTGGCGGCGCCGTGGTCGTCACGATGTGGGTTGTCAATGTCGTCAAGGTCCCATGGGTTGGAATGGGTCGAGTTTGACGGGACAGGGGTGATAGACTCGGACTCTGGCTGTTTGCTTTGCAGACCATAGTCGTTGTTCTGGAAGGCCGAATCCATGGGCGGGCTCATGACAGGCGGGCCAGGCTCGCCATAAGTCGAGGAGACGTTGCTGGAGTTGCGCAGGTGCTGGCGAATCAACCCACTAAGTCCCCCGTTTTGAGGACCTAGGGTGGGAGAGTCGTCCTCTGCAACGCTCATCATAGGAGCCTCCGTGTCTGGACGGGAAGTTTGAGTCGCCAGGCCTGGCTTTTTGACGTCTTCGTGTGACGGGGCACGCGAGCGAAGTGCAGGATGCTCAAACATTGGCGGTGCAGGGCCGGTTGCAACAGGGAGATTCTCAAAACGACGGGCTAGACCTTGGGGGCGAGTCACGGCCGGCTTTGCAGCTTCTTGTAGTCGTTGCTCCTTTTCTTGTTGGCCTTGCTCATCGTCACTCGAATCTGGCGAGGCGAAGAAGGTAGCCTTTGTACAATCATCCCCAGATTTCTCAGGAAGCTTCTGCCTTGGCTGTGCCATTGCAGCTGCTTGGCCTGCAACCCTCATCTGGTTGGCGGCAGCCTGGAATCTGGAAAAAGCATTTACTGCAGGGCTCTGCTCTGGGGGTGACTCAGGTCTCGGCGTGTCCTTTGCATCGCTTTGAGCTCTCTTCCTCCTCTCCTGTTCGGCACGCTCTCTTAACGAGGGTTTGCGAGGCATAGACTTTGCAGCGCCTGATGGAGCTGGCGACTCGCGTGCACGACTGTCTTGGTTGAGCTGGCGCAGGCGCTCAGCGTACTGTTCTTCGCTGAAAGCCTCCTTTGGCTTGTTGAAGGTTCCCATGGCAGTGGCCTTGCCCCGGTCATTTGGCTGAAGCGCAGCAATGAGGGACTGTGCGTCGCTGGCATCGCTAACCACTGGGCTGGCCAGTGGAGGCGATTGTGGACGAGAGAGAACAGGGCTGGTTGGGCCAGACGAGTTGGTTCGGGTCATGCCCGAGGCGTTTGGGCTTTCTGAGCGCATGCCAGGACCCCGAGCGAAGCGATCATGGAGATTTGTTGCCGACCGTGCATGGCCCATGGGTATGGGCGGCGTTGATCGTCCTGTTGTGGGCGCACGAGCCCGCTGTATCGAGTTGAGACGGTTCATGGCTGAGGACTGCTGGTCTTGGATTTGTTGGTCCAAGCCCTGATCGTATAATCGCCGCTTGGTGGTGGACCGGCTCAGATCCGGGGAGGTGACGGGCGTCGAGGAGGCAGGAACCGAGTTGGCGCCCTGGGAGGCTATGGAAGTTGCGGCCGTCGAGGTGCGTGTGTTGGAGGGGCCAGAATTTGTGGAAGACGTAGTCTCCCTCTTCCGACTGAGCTCTGTGGGACTGGAGGGTTCTGACTGCTGGCTCTCCTCTTCGTACTCTTTTTCCTCGTCCTCTTCGGCCTGTCTCCGGATGCGCTCCTTTTCCTCTAGTCGCAGGCGTTGGTATGCTGACAGATTGACGTCGTCGTCGTAGAGGGTGCGGCCAGTGCCTTTTGAGTTTGTGTTTGAAATGACGTAGATCTTCTGACGTCCGCCAAACAGGATGTTGCCCTCGCCGGGTCTTGCACGGGTCATGACACTGGTGTAGCCTTCTTCGTCTTTGCCGCTGTGGAGGGAGTCTGTTGGTTCAGCGACCGACGTGGACGGACGGTTGACGGAGCTGTGAAGCGAGGATACCTCTGCAATGTCGGAAAGACCCCCAGGCACGAAACCAAACTCGTGGAGACGGGACTGGCGTTTGGGTTGGAGCACGCTGTCGTCGCTCGCCTTGCCGAGCAGGGATGAAGGGTCGTCCTGCTCTTTCAGCATGCTAAAGCGCGTGGACAGACTAGGCAGGATCAAACTGGTGCGGAAGTCGTCGGCCTTGGGGAGCACCGTGTTGAGATCGAACTCTGGCTTTGGTTCTTCTTCCTGGCCCTTTTTGCCCTTTTTGCCCTTCTTCGCGGCCGGCACATCGTCGGCGCCGTCCTTTTTCCTGTTCAGCCAGCGGTTCATGGTGTCCTGGCGCAGGGATTAGCAGGCTGTGTGGGGAGAGAGCAAGACACGAGAGGGTGACAGTGGGTGGTGTCTTACTGCTGGCAGCGATTACGCTGGTTGCGGGTGAGGAGCAGGCTGACCAATCGTCGCTAGGCGGAAGGAGCGAGGAGGGTGAGGGTGAGGCAAGTCGGAGTGGAAGCAGCAGGTGCCAACATGTAGTGGGGGAGGAGGACGGCCGTGAGCGGGTGTTTTGTTGATGTGGTGTCGTCTTGTGCGTGTGGTGAGGGCGGGCGGAGTCGTTTCCTGGTCCTTGTGGGTGGGTGTGAATAGGAGCGTGCGGGCTGGGGGGGCACGGGGAGAAAGTAGGGACGTCAGTATAAACAATAGATTAAAAACGGGCTAAGGAGCGTGAGTCGAGCAAAGGAGCGGATGCACAGGCGCGCAGCGAAGTGCGGCGTGAAGGAGGAAAGGAATGCAGCAGGCAAGCAAGCAAGCAGATCTCCCGACGACCGAAGAGAGGGCACGAGAAGCGGGTCGGCGTGGGCATTGGACAGTTTTTGCTCTGGGGGAAAGGGCCATGGGCGCGTCGCGCAGCAGGGCAGCGCCAAGGCGCAGGGCTGCTTTGGGACTAGGCCCAATTTCCGGGCCGTGCATGGGCCCGCGGTGGCTCCTTTGGCTCCTCGTGCCTCTGCTGTACTATCGACTAGACGGCGGCCGGCATGCGCACCGCGCGCCCACGACAAGCTGCCAGCGCGGTTGGGCAGGGAGGCGCCGCTGCAGCTGTTCAAACGCTCTGCCGCCCTCGCTGCACGCTGCGCTGACTCGGCTCGAGCCTGCACCTGTCGGAAGACGGCCTCCCGCCTCCCCTAGAGCGCCTCGACGAGCAGCAGCAACACTGGCAGTCGCAGCAGGCCATGGCGTGGCGCCCGCGCAAAAGCCGCCGCCGCCAATCAGCGCGCGCCGGTACCTTGCAGGCCCCCAACATGGCCCGGCAGCCCGACGTTGCTTGTTGTGCGCCCGCTGCTATTTTCTCGCCCGCCGGCCCTCAGCTGTGTTTCTTTTTGGGTAGCCGGCAGCCAATCACGCGCCCAGAGCGCCGTGGCAGCCGTGGGAGGAGCAGCATCACCATCACCACCACCGCCGCCAGCATCGGGACGCCCTCAGCATCAGCGAGGGCCAGGAGCCGGAGCGCGCTAGACCCGGGACGCACACCGAAGCGAACAAATCACCCGTAGCCCCGGTCCCGGTAGACTTTTATCGGTTCCCCTGGCCTAACCGCCTGCCGGCATCCCCTCTCTGCTGCCCTCCGTCGTACCTGCACTCCTGTACTCGAGGTCCTACGGCCGCCCATCACCGCGCCTCGAGCCTTGGCTGCCTTTGTTTCTGCTGTCCCTCTCCCCGCCCACACACGCCACCTCCTGCCGGCCCTCTGTGATGTGCATGCCCCGAGTCGCCTCGTCGGCCCACGCCAGCCCCGTGCCCTGGCCATGACGCTCCTGTCGTCTGCGTAGCCTGCATCCGGCCACGCTGCCCGTGTGTCATGGCCCCGAGTGGCTGCCTGCGTCGACTGCATGCTCGAGTGCGCCCGCAGGATAGGGCAAGAGCACGCCCTCGCGCCTGCCTCCCAAACCACCGTCCCAGCCCTGTGTGCACAGACCACCGCCCCGATCCAATCTAGTCGCTCCCGTCTGTCCTTCCTTACTTTTTCCACGCAGCCATGACCTCACCTCTCATCCGGCCTGACGCACGTCGACCCCAGCTGCAAGGGAAATTGCAAGGCCCTCCGGTCCCCATGGTTTCATCCTCATCACACGCCCTGCCCGAGTCCAACATCGACAACCATCGACGCCTCACAGCCCTGCCGCATCACTAATGCCTTGACAAGTGCCGCCCAACGCTCCGTCACACTTGGAGTTCTGGTTCGGCTTTTAGAGTTTAACGTCTAGCCTGGCCCACCCTGACACAACTGCTCCTTGGTCTGGCCCTCAACGTCGGCCGCTTCTCCGGTCCCACGAACAAACAACCCGCCTAGTACGCCGTAGTCTAAGCACCGATGCTGAATGACTGACCTCTGGTGCCATGGACAACACGGCCATTTTGCTTCACATCACCACTTGCTCAACTTGACCAGGGACCTGCAACACACCCAGCATCAACGACGTCAGCAACAAAAAAAAAGCACTGTGCTCGAGTCTTATCTTCCATGTTGCCCCGTTGCGGTTTCCGTCTCACGACACCTCCGGCCCGCACTCGCCATCGAGCGGGGACCGTTCAACGCGTGTCACAGTTGCATCATACCTCCCAGCCACTCACCAAAATGTACTCTACGCACACGCTGTACAGTACATGTATGCATGTGTCTGCCCCAACGATCCCTTCGCGCTCATTTCCGCCTTCTCATCAAATTCTAACACCACCACCACGCTGCCGATCGGCCACCGAGACGAGATTGCCACCTCAAATTTTTTCTTACCTCACACCTACCCATAGTTTCGCCTGCCACTACACAACATCGGTTCGTCCAAAATTGCCCTCGTTTCCCCACAGTGCCGGGAGATGAGCTTCAAATCTTGCCCAACCTGAAACGAGGTCTGCAGGGGTTCTAAGACCCCTACCGACGATCCTCAACCCCGGCTCACCATCCATGTTTTCCGATGACTTCCACAGTGCGGTTCCAAATTGGCTTTGATCTATCGTAATGAGGTTGCTCTAGCCATTACTACTGCTGAGGGGTTCATTTTGTACCCGATCCATGGGCCAGCTCCGTGACGAAATAGGGTTAGCACACCCACGTGCTTCTACTCTTTCTCTCTTCTCTCCATGACAAACATGTCGCTTGATCCATAAATACTACCTTCAACAGCCCCACGTGCACTGGCTATAGCAATACAAAACAACCAGACTACCCTCTAGTCCCACGCCCGTCATTGCCCGCCTAACCCGCCATGTGCCGCTTACTCCATCCCTCCCGTTCCCATTCCCGCGGAACCGAGTACGTCGTCTGTCCTAGGCAACATGACACACGCGGCCTATGCCCCCAACACTAGAACCAGAAAGGGACTACCTCTGCACAGTACCAACCTGCCTCTCTCTACCACTCTTTTCATCCACTTCCCTAGATCTTACATACGTCCATCTTACTCACTTGCACGCTTACTCCAGGATCCGTTGTCTACACCTTCCCGTTTCGGCCCGACCTTGCCACAGATAGATGATGCCACAATGTCGGTAGTAAGACTAGACGAGCAGTTACGTGTATAACCACTCGATACTAAGAACATGGATCAGCCCATGTGCAAACTGTAGACTACACTCATACATATAAATGGTCGGGAGATTGTTGCGGGAAGAAAAGGGGGGGTTAGGCAAGATCGGACCATCATAGTAGATGAGAAGGAGAAACACGGGAAATGAAGAGAGGTAGGTACGCGTCATGGAGTTGGAACGAACAAGTGAAGCAAAAATGGGAAATGAGGAATATCAGTCATGGAGTCAGAACATGAACAAGTCAAGTGCTCTTGTGTGTATGCCTGCATATTGACACAGAAAGAAATACACAAGATGAACAAGAAGAAACAACAAGATAATCATTTACACTAATTCCCAGGAAATCCAAAAGTCTTTCCACTGAGCCCACAAACTCCGATACAGCGCCCGTTTTGCAGACAAGACCATACTACAAGTCTTTCTTCCCTAATCAAGACAACCCAATACCATGTCATGTGTCCAAGAGCCCACCTAGTCGCCACATGATTTCGTATCTTGCCCATCAAGTCCAGACCCCCAGAAGAAGAAGAAAAAAAAACTCCCCACACGCAGTTGAACATCGTCATCACCGTTGTCCCCCATACCCAAACTTGCCAAAACCAAACCTCTCGTATCGACAGTCATCAACACCACTGCCACCACTGCTCGTAACAACAGCGCTAGGACCTGGCCAGGCATGCTACTCCTTTCCGCCTCCCATGCGCTCAATATTCGACATGAGCCGGCTCTTGCCACCGCTCGTGCTGCGGTTCAGCCCACTCGCAGCCTGGTACTTGAGACCACCCCCTGGTGCTCGCAGCCCAGACGGCTTGCCCACATTGCTACTGTTACTGCCACTGCGCTCGTGCATGGCTCCCGGCCGTCCACTTCCAAGTGCTGAGCCGGTCCGCGGTGGGGCGCCTGCAAGGAATCCCGTGTTACGCATGGCTTGCTGCTGTGGAGGCGCTCGCTGGTAAGCTGATTGCTGCTGAGGTGCGACTGATGGTGGTGGTGGTGGTTGTTCCTGTGGCTGCTGCTGCTGCTGCTGCTGAGGTGCAGCACGTGGTTCTGAGCTCATCTGTGAGCGACGCAGATCTTCTTGGTGTAGCTCCTCCATCTTCTCTCCGCACATGGACAACATTTGCTCCGCTGCTGCTACCAGTTCACCCTTCTCAACCCGCTCTGCTTCCAAGTCCTCCACAAGGGCGTCGTGTGACTTGCGGAGCGACTTGAGTTCAGACTGCAGACCCGCAAGTTTGGCCTTGAGGTTTTCAATCTCGGCTCTTTGTGCCTCAAGTATCTGAGCGTCTTCCGTGTTCCGTGTAGACTTTGATGGTGATGCCCCTTGGGCCTCCTCACCATCTTGTTCTCCGGAAACTGTCTTGGTCAAAGTGCCATCGCGCTTCCTCTCTGCTTCTTCGACTTGTCGTTCAAGGCCCACAATCTGCAACTTGAGCTCTTTGCACCGTTCGTCGGCCTTCCGCTGATAGTTGTCCTTTAGTGCCTTGATCTTCTTCTCATGCTTAGCCTTGTAGGCTGTATGGAGATCGCGCGCAACTTCATTGACCTTCTCGGCAATGGCAGCCTGGCATTCGAGTTCGGAGTAGATCTTCTTGTCCCCGGCCTCATCGCTACTGATAAATGTCGTCATATCCACGTTCTTGCTTTCCGCTTCAATGACCTTCGTCTCCAGCTCAGATGATCGGGTTTCGGCTTCTTCAGCACGCTTCTCGGCTTCGGCCAACCTTGCATACAGTTCCTCGCGCTCGGCGTCGTTACGAGCCATCTCAGCTTGGACGTCCTGCAGCAGTCTCTGGACCTCTTCACCCTTTGATTTCCAATCCACCATCTGTGTCTCGGCATACTCGCGAGCAGAACGCTCCTCACGCATTGTTTCCTGTGCTTCGCCCACACGGCGCTCAGCATCTGAGATGGCTCTGGAAAGCGCCTCAATCTCGGCCTCCTTTCCTGATAAGCTGGCGGTAAGAGATGATATTTGAGACTGGAATTGAGACTTGACAGACTCTAGCTCTCGGATAGTCACCGTCGGCAGAGACCGGGGTGTTGGTGGCGGAGGCAGCTCAAAATCCAAGAGATTGAGCATTTGGCGGCTCTGGTTCGGTGTCGCAGGCACGTTCGCTCCGCCCTTAGCAGGCGATCGTTGGTTTTGATAATAGGAGCGGAGGCTTGACTCCTTGCTAGACTTGCTAGGCGACGTCTGCGAACGACCGGAGGAACCGCTGCGGGAGCTCGAAAAAGACTCAATTTGAGCAGTAAAGTCCAAGAGCAGATTTGTAGTGTCATTATCTTTGTAGGTTCGGCGTGGTGTGGGACTGGGTGTTTGTTCGGTACGGCGAACAGTGGAAGGTGTCATCTGAGCCCGAGGACGTGGTGTAGCCTTACGTTTTGTTAGCATTGGCACTTGGTGACTTCGTACATGATATACATACATCCAGCGCATCGTGCTTTGTTGGACTATTCCTGAGAGCCGCAAATTTGGTCATGTCGATTCCTGGCATCTCGGAGAATGTGCTGAAGCAGGTGTCGTCGATATCCAGCGAAGTGGCTTCCGGGCCATCGGGATGCATGTCTGTGCTGTCCAGCCCGGAGTCGAGATCGAAGTCAGTATTCTGGTGGCTTTGCCTTTTAACGCTTCCGCTTTCCTTTGGTGTCTCCATAAAGTTCATGGCGGCAGTCAAGCCTTCATTGTCGCGCAACACACGCGTCTTAAGGGGAGAAGAAGCCGGCCGTTTCGATGGAGTGACTGATATCTCCGGGACTTGGTCTGCCAACGATAGTTTGCGCTGTACTGTTTCGGGTGACGAGGTGTGGAAAGATTTGGAGGGCGACCGGCTTTTGCGAGAGGTACTGCTCATTGGCGAGCCAGATCGCTCTGCAGCGGCTTCTTTGACGGGAGAGACACTTGTCTTGGGGCTTGCAGCACTAGGGCTGCGTCCGACGCCCTCGAAATCATCCATCAGGTTCTTCACTGGCGAAGTCTTCATGGGGCTTGTACGCTCTCTGAGCACAGATTTTTTCTCTGGTGAAACCTTGAACGCTGATTGAGGAACGTTGGTGTCCAAGTCGATCAGCGGCTTGACGGGTGTATGTGCTGCGTCTGGCGCAACGTTTTCGCGGTCGTCGTCTTCGATATGCGCAACAAAGGGAGAGGAGGGCGGGTCGTGGAAGGCCATGTCGATGTCGTCGTCGATGACTATCGAATCCGAGAATGTGTTTGACTTTTCTGGTGACATAGCTGGCATTGGATCTTCCATGTCTGCGACCGGGACTGTCGAGCCTGTGGGTGGTTAGTGCAGCAGTGTGGAGAGCGTTTGGGAATGTTGGTCTTGTGTTGTGGCGGCTTGTTTACATGTCCGTGCACATTGTTGCCCCTTCCCAACTTGGTAACCCCCGGTTTGACCGACGGACAGAGGGTTGGCAAAACCACGAACGTTGCGTTGAGCATTGTAACGGCTATGGCGCGAAATCAAGATTCATGCAGGGACTTCTTGGAAATGGCTTGACATAAATAATCTTCATGGTCACGCATCGAATATGTGTGTCTCTTACATCTCCCGCTATGCCTAACAGCGGGGTCAACATGTCTATAAATGGACCGTCTAAACTTTTCTAGCCAGGTACGGCATTCAACAGCAGAAATACTCAATGATTGATTGCTGTCCTCAATGCCCCAGCTAGTCTTTGGTACTCCTTCAGCAATTCATCTACTTCCTTTAGCTTCAAATCCTGTGCGTCTTTGGCTTCAAGAAAGCGCTTCACAGGCGGTGGCGTCTTCTTCAATTGATCTAAAGCGGCAATTGCCTTTGCTCCCTTTTCATCTGGCGCGGGCATTTCTGCTGTTGTCGTTCGACTGAGTGGTTCTGGCGAAGGACTTGTCTTTGGTGTTTCCTGGCTTGGCGAAGAGAGAACCGGCGTGCTGCTACTGCTGACAGCACGCGCAAAACGTGGCAGTACGTTGATACTGGAGAAACGATTCAGAGGGTTGAAATTATTACCCATGTTGCGAAGAGAATCAACAGCGGAAATATTATTTGGTGGGGTGGGTTCTGTTTTGGCTGGTGCAGGCAACGGTGTCTTTTCCTCTGCACTTTGTGTAGATGTAAAAGTGACTCGTCGTCCGCTGTTGCTACCACCTGACCTAGCCGAGTCGGCACTGCGATCTCTGATTTGTCTCTTGCCGCCAAAGATATCGGCCATCTTTGCGTCTAGCCCTCTGCTAATGTTCTCCGGAGCCTCCTCGCCTTGAATTGAACTCGCCGCGCTGACGCTCAGATTATCATCGTCACCATCTGCGCGTGTGGGAGAATTGACAAGCTTCCTAGCATCTTCCAACGTCTTGGGAAGTTCTGGTTGTACTTGCATGGGGCTGTTGGGGTTCTTTTCCTTGAGACCACCAAAGAAGAACTTGAAGCTTGTGTCAAGGGTGGTATTGATCCTCCCGAGGGCTTGATCCGCAGAGTCCAAGATAGAATCGCGCACCGCATCAGAGGCAGCTTCGATCTTGTTGGTCTGTGTTTGTATGAGATTGCTCAAGCGGCGTTGTGCTTTGGTCGTCGTAGGGCTTGATGGTTCCTTGGGTGCGGTTTTGCTGGTCGGGGTGGCTGGTGTTTGGATGAGATCTGGGGCATCTGACAAACCTAATGGCATAGGCGTTATCTCTGATTTGGGCGTTCCCGGTCTTGACTCTGGCTTTCCTGAAGCAGTCTCTTCGGAACGTAGCGAGGAAAGGTCCACAGTCTCTAGAAACGAGATGGCTGCCTCCAGGTTGACCAGACAGTAGGCTGTTTCGCCATCCATCCGACTCGAGGCACGGAAGCGATGAATAAAATTCAAATCACTTATGACGTTCAGGTGAACGGGTGGCATAGTGATGAGTGCATAGATCAGGGTTGGAAGAATCTCGTCTGCAGACGAAGTGGCAGGAAAGATCTTGGACAGTGCTTCGACAATGGATTTATGCGTTGCAGTTAGATGCTGCACCTTGCCGAGGGGATATTTTTCGTCGTTCATTTTGAGCAAGTCTTCTCGCGCTGCAGACAGGTACTCTCGAATCTCAGGTTCCTTTTCTTTTGCTTTCTGACGCTCTTCCTCTGTCAATTCCTCGCCAGTCATGAGGAGCTCCTGCAGACCGATGCCTACCAGCGAGAGAGCTGCTGTTCTTGACCGGAGCTTGTGGTCTCTCTCCTCGTCGTCGGTACTTCTGTGCCGCCATATCTTTTCGTAGACCTTCTCACAAACTGCCCGCTCGACAGCCTCCTCAAGGGCCAATCGTTTGACCTCGAGCGCTTTTCGTGCTTTCTTGCGGTCAGCCATCTCGGTTGCGCTAAGCATTTGCTGTTCCCCTGATTGATCACTGCCCTTGCGTATTGAGCCGGGCTTGCTCGACGGAGCGGCATTCTTTTTCGAATCGGCGACGAACGATTCACTCGTCAGGCGGGCTGATAGTGTTGCTATGTGCGTATTTATCTTGGAAGAGGCACGACTGTAGAAGTCCTGGAACAGCTCGGCGAGGGCGTCGGCGGACAAAGGGGTAGGATGTACTCTGGCGGTCAGGGACTCGAGGAATCTATATGCGCATCAGAAGCCCATTCAAAGCGTACGGGTGCAGAGGCGTACCTCTCCGTCAAGCTGCGAATCTCTATAGGCAGCTCTTCGAATGTGTCTGGGGCCTTGGACTCCTGGCCGTCTTCCTCTTCATCCTCGACTTTCTTCGCAAACACGTCCCCCTCGGCGGATTCATCCTCCTCTGGCAACACGGCCGCCTTGAGGGGGTCTAGCATATCTGACGATTGTGTTCCTTGTAGTGTGCTTGCGCGGCTTCGGGATAGTGGGCTTTTGGGAGCAGTCTCAAGACGTGTAAAAGAACGTGAAGGATGGAGGTTCTTGGGACGGTCGGCCATGATGACAGTCGAGGCAACGGCAGCGGTGACGACGGTAACAGTATATATTGCTAAGATGTATCAGGGGACTCGAAGTGTGTCGCGTGCCGGCATCGAAAGGAAAGATGGTGAAACTTGTGTCGACTACATACGCTCACGTCATGCGGCGGCACTTCCGCGAGCACCGGGCGGTGTCTGGATCCTGATGCGACGAGACGACCAAAAACATGCAAAATGACGGGGGATTGCTGTAGCGGGGAGAAGAGGGAGCACTAGCGAACGGCCGTGGTGAGGTTCGGCGGATTGGCGTGTGATTGGCGTGCGATAGGGGTGGGGGTGTTGAAGCTATCCGGAGCTTGCAGTTGCTATCGATTCCCCCGCACGTGCAAGTGTATGCAAGTGGCGGCCGCCAACGCGTCTGGGGTCAAGTGAACCACGGATCGTCATAGATGCTTGTGCTTGCATAGGAACAGCCGCAGGTCCCCTGCTCCGAGCTATCACGCGTCTGCATCCTTTCCTTCTTCCTCTTCTTCTTCGTCTCTGGATACTGCAGTCTTTACCATCGCTTTTCTTACAACATGCGACAACGCCCGTTATGTACACCAACATCACGCATTGCGGCTTCGCTCCTGCTCTCCTTCCTTGCCGCATGCGTCAGTAGCGCCCCAGACGTACCTATCCTGCCGCCACCGCCTCTCCCACCCAACCCTCACAACACGGACAAGGAGTTTTCTCTTCGACACATTTTCCACCATGGAACGTACAAGTATCCCGACTTGCATAGGCGACTCGATGTGCCGGAGCAGGCAGCCGTGTGGATGGCCACCGACGAAGACCCGACCAACCGAGAGCCAGTGCCTCAGTTGCGCGTCAAGTCCGAGGCCATGACCATACAGAGACTCGCGGACAGAAGCAAAGAGACCATTGACGGCATATTGGAATGGGGCAGAATGACAGGCAGAGCTGTGCAACTTGCGGAGGAGGATTGGACTATGGATGAAATTCCGGGGCCTA
Source organism: Curvularia lunata (assembly GCA_005212705.1). Lineage (NCBI taxonomy): Eukaryota > Fungi > Ascomycota > Dothideomycetes > Pleosporales > Pleosporaceae > Curvularia > Curvularia lunata. The sequence continues at coordinate 218,396 of PELC01000012.1, forward strand.
ATGTGACGGACAAGGAGACGGTGCTTAGTTTCGCGCGTATGGCTTCCAACGCCTACATACTAGAGCCGCACACCGGAGAATGGGAAGACGTGGGCGGGGGGTTCAACTACACCGAGGACTTTGGCTGGGAGTCGGATGGCCTGCGCGGACACATCTTTGCCGACACGGAGAACAGGACTGTCGTCATCGGCTTAAAAGGCACCTCGCCGGCCATGTTCGACGGCTCCGAGACGACGACCAACGACAAGATCAACGACAACCTGTTCTTCAGCTGCTGCTGTGGCCAGGGCGGGCAATACCTGTGGCGGCAGGTCTGCGACTGCCAAACGTCGGCTTACCGGTGCAACTCAACGTGCCTCGTCACTGCGCTCCGCGACAAGAATCGCTATTATTATGCCGCCCAGGACTTGTACCACAATGTGACTGCGCTGTACCCGGACGCTGAGATTTGGATGGCAGGTCATTCTCTGGGTGGTGCCGTGTCGTCGTTCCTGTCGCTGACGTTTGGACATCCGGCCGTGACGTTTGAAGCGGTTCCCGAGGCCATGCCAGCCTCGCGTCTGGGCCTGCCTGTACCACCAGGCCATCAGATAGGCTCGCTTCAACAGCGCAAGCATACGGGCGGGTTCCACTTCGGACATACAGCAGACCCTATATACATGGGCACGTGCAATTCAGCCACGAGTGTGTGTACCATTGGCGGGTATGCGCTGCAGAGCGTGTGCCACACTGGACAGAAGTGCGTGTACGACACCGTCAAGGACTTTGGGTGGCGCGTGGGCATTGGCACACACAAGATTGTCGAAGTGATTCGCGATGTGATCCAAAAGTACGACAAGCCCCCCAAGTGCGAGGCCTATGTTGACTGCACGGACTGCTTTACCTGGGAGTACTTTGAGAGCAACGGCACGGAGACGAGCACGACGAGCACCAAACACACGGCAACATCAACATCAAGAGAGACTAGTCGGACCAGGACCGAGACGTGCAAGACACCGGGGTGGTGGGGGTGTCTGGACGAATCGACAACAAAGCCACCCAGCAAGACGACGGTGACGACAACGCTGACGACGTCGACGTGCAAGACGCCAGGGTGGTTTGGCTGCAAAGACGAGGTGACGACAACAACGACTATGACTTATACGACGACGGTTGCGCCAGCACCGTCAGTGACGACAACGTCGACGTCGCCCACGTCGACGTCGTCGTGCAAGTATCCAGGGTGGTTTGGCGGTTGTCTTGACGGCGACGATCCGCCCAAGAAGACGCACCACCACCATCACAAGTCGACGGCGACACCAACAGCGACAAGCACGACGACGACGTGTACGTCCGAGGGCTTCTTTGGCCTGATATGTTACGACGGATCGAAGAAGCACAGCAAGACGAGTTCAACAGGACCGGTGACGGAGAGGATGGAGATGTAGCGGTGTGTAGGAGTGTGTGTAGGAGTACATGTGGGAGTGGTGTGGGAGGAGATGGAACGGGTGTTTTTGGAAGCAACGCGTTGCGACAGGCAAAGGGGTGATTGGGCGGAGTGGAATGGGTGCTTTTGTTGTTGAATGCGCTGTTATCGAGTTTGGGCGCAAAAAGGGACGCATTATATCCTGGCGTTGGTTTGCTTTTTTGCTTTTTGGCAGGGTGGGGTGGGACCATTGCGCATTAGGCATTACTGGAATTTGTGACTTTGGCATGTGCATGTTGACAATACCATGACGAGCCATTTGGACGACTATCCCGACACGGCAAGGTGTGATGGCAGTAGCGGTACACGTCGATACGAGACGCTGCATCTGGGCGCCGATACGAATGCTGACCAGTCAGTGTTTTGAAGCAAAACAAGGCACCGAGTGCTGGTACCAGGCCGGTACAAGCAGCGAGCAAGGTCAGGTCGAGGTGTTGACCATGTCACGCGCATCTTGTGGGTGCGATGAGCCCAGTCGGCGAGGTCGTCGTGACTGGCAGAGCCTTGGACTCGACGCCACGCAGGCAGAGGGCAGGCATCCAGGTTCGTCTTGGTGGTTGCTGTTCTTTTTTCCCATGTCGTCACGTACTTTTTTCTTCTCTCGTGCCGCAGCCAAGAGGGGCAGTTTGGCGAGGGCGTGCAGCGCGGGCCGAAGAGGAGCAGTAGCAGCAGCAGCAGCAGCAGAGTGGCGACCGGGGTCCGAGGGCGAGGCATTTTGGATTGGCGGGTGACATGGCCGGCGTGACGGACTGGCGGTCTGGCGGTCTGGGTGTGGTTGGGATGGGCGCATGGAGGCGAGGATGCGACAAGCACTGTTTCCGGCGAACGGCGAGCGCTCCCCACCTACCCTTTTGGACGGCCCAGCGCGGCGGCCCAGTGGTTTCAGTCCATCTCGTCATCACCATCATCACTCGGGCAGCCACCGCCGCGCCACTGCGGCGCCTCGCCCTGCCCTGCCCTGCCCTGCCCTGCCCTCCCAGGAGCGCCCCGTCTGCTGTCGCCTGCTGTCGTCTGCTGTCGTCGCCCGCCGTCATGTGCTGGACACGTAGGGATCCAGCTGGCCATGGAGCACCCGCAGCGTGACGGCCAAAAGGAACACGGCCATGAGCAGAGCAAGGCGCGCCTCGCAGCCGTTGGCCCTGGCCGGCGGCGCTACAAGGCCCAATGTCGCAATGGACAGGGGCGACAGGGCGGCGTTAGCATGCGATTGTCGGGCCCAGCATACGCGGGCTAGCCCCGTCGCTGTGCCTTGGAAACGGCCTCGTTTCCTCGATTGCCCATAAGACGCTCGATCGCCGATACATCGACTCCCTCTCTCTGCACCTCGCTCCCATCACCGTCCTCCGCCCGCCGCCCAGCACCGCTGCCACGCTCCGCCCGCCTCTGCTCCGCCGCGCTCCGTCTTTTTTTATCCCCTCAGCCCTACCCTGCCCCTCCCGCCTGTCACGGGACCAGCCCGGCCACGCTCCAGCTCTCCCGTCTCCTTTGCTGGTTCTGGATCCGGTCCCTGCGTCGGTGCGCAACCCTCGCCCGCCAACTTTTTGTCCCTGGCCGCCATTGTCCTCGACTCTCCGGCCCAGCGTCATCGCCCGCTCCTCGAGCACACCAGAAGGGCCTTTTTCTTCAACGGCGCGGCCAAACGGTTCGCTCCATCCAGGGCGGTGCCTGTCCATCGGTCGGGTGCCTGGCTGTGTGCGCGTGTGCTGCTGCCAAAGCGTATCGCCTCACACTTGGCCCCCTGGCTACGTCATAACGGCAATCCCCACCATACCCACGCACAGCAGTGCCCCTTCAACCACAGTTGCCTCCCAACGCGCTGACAATTGCCCAATACCTGCTCCGTCTGCGCCTGCAAATTTCATGCCCTCCCGTTCCGCCGCTTCTGCACCCTGACCGGCTTCCTTTTATTTTTCCCTTTGCACCACGTCCACGCCTCGTCCTGACGCGTGCGCACGGTCCCACGCCATGTCCACACCTGTCCTATCGCCACGCCCGCGCGGTCCATCACACACTTCCTCTCGCCCCCGCGGTTCGGGATCGACGCCAATGACCAGGCCAACAAACTCAATACACACCTCAAGCGCAATCCCCCCTCCCACGCCCCGCATGAATGGCGTAGCAAAGACGCCCAGCCATGTAGCGTCGCAAAAACCAAAGGAGCCCTCGACGCCCTCGCCCAACTACTTTGGCCTGGCCGTCAGCAACACTGACCACTTCTCTTCGAGCGCTGCCCAGCACATCCGTGGCAATTGGAGCCCGCCCAACTCGAATGTGCGCTCGACAGCCGCAGCATCACCCCGGGTCATACCCGTCGAGCAGAACCCAGAGTTTGAGCAGTTCAAGAAACAGTCGGAAAGCAACCGCGCCTTCGCCCTCGGCAGCTTCGACTTTGCTTCGCCCGGCCTCAAGGCTGCATCCAAGACCTCCTTCTTCGGCGGCTTCGACTCGCCACAGCTGTCCTATTCACAGTCGATGCCGCCGCCCGACCGGCCAGACAACAAGAGCGACACCAGCGACGACCAAGACCTGTCCCCAAAACCACGCTCTCCCAAGCGCATGCTGTCCGACGAATCTGCCTTGTTCCCGGACCGCCCGCGACGGAATTCACCTGCTAGTTTCGACGGTCCTGGCCGCTCAGATGCTGTAGCACAATTCGCCCAGCCTCGCGTGCCATGTCCATCGTTGCCCTACACGCAGTCGCGTATCGCGCATATTTCAAGATCGAGCCGCTCCGAAACGCTGCCTGCGACGTTTGAGGAAGGCAATGGCACCGACGGCCCTACCATGGCCACTCCCCAGCATGTCGTCAACGTGCTGCAGTCCTCGGTCGAAGAGGTTCTTCTGCTTGATCTCCGCGTCTCGACACAGTATGCAAAGTCTCACATCACAGGTGCACTGAGTCTATGCATCCCAACCACGCTGCTCAAACGCGCATCCTTCAACGTCCAAAAATTGGCCGAGACATTCAAGCAAGATGACCAGAGAGAAAAGTTTGAACGCTGGAAAAGCTGCAAGCACATTGTTGTCTACGACGCCAATTCGTCTCAACTCAAGGATGCAACCACTTGCGTTAACACTCTCAAGAAGTTCACCAGCGAGGGATGGTCGGGCGGCACCTTGATCATTCGTGGAGGTTTCCAGGCTTTCTCATCAACTTTCCCATCCTGGATCACGTCACAGGGCTCAGGTAGCCCTACCTCCGGTACCGCCGCGCTCAGTCTCAATTCCGATTTGCCGGCGGTTGCGCCGGTGATTGGCGGCTGTCCCATGCCTGCGACGCAAAACGCGGCAAACCCGTTTTTTGGCAACATCCGCCAAAATATGGACCTGATTGGCGGTGTGGGCCAAATGCCTGTGAAGCTGCCCGCAGGCATAACCCAGTCAATGCAGGAGGACCTCCCGAGGTGGCTCCAGACTGCTTCGAGACCCCAAGACAAGGGCAAGACGGTTGCCGAGCGTTTCTTGCAGATTGAAAAGCGCGAACAGAAGCGCATGCAAAAGGCCTTGTCAGGCCAGGTCATCTACGACGCTCCATCGTCGTCGGGAAACAGCCCATCCGAACACATCCAGATTGCCGGTATCGAGAAGGGATCCAAGAACCGCTATAACAATATCTGGCCCTACGAACACACCCGTGTCAAACTTGAAGGAGTTGCCGAGGGAAGTTGCGACTATGTCAATGCCAACCATGTCAAAGCTGCATATTCAAACAAGCGTTATATCGCAACACAGGGCCCTATACCGGCTACCTTCAAAGTGAGTTCTTTGCTGATACACGTACCCACCGCAATAGAGCTGACTAATTTGCCTCTTTAGGACTTTTGGAACGTCGTATGGCAGCAGGATGTTCGCGTTATTGTCATGCTAACCGCCGAGCAAGAAGGCGGACAGGTCAAGGCGCACAACTACTGGTCAGAGAAGAAGTACGGACATCTTCACCTCAACAGCCTCGGCGAACACAAGGCATCTTTGGAGCCGTCCAAGATTCATCGCCACAGAGAGCAGTCCCGGCCATCCATGGGTCAGCGCAGGTCAACCAACCCGCCTAGGCTTGCCAATTTCACCGTCGAGGCAACTACCACGCCTTCGAACCAGGAGCAGCCTTATGTCACGGTTCGCAAGTTTACACTTTCCAACGACAATGAGCCATTCGAGCGCATGCGTGAGATTACTCAGCTTCAATATTCTCACTGGCCTGATTTTGGTGCACCAGCACATCCCACACACCTTCTGGGTCTGATTGAGCAAACAGATGCCGTCGTGCGCTCAGTCAACGGCGGTTCGCCTTCACAACCCGACCCACCCAACACACGTCCAGTCATTGTACATTGCTCTGCTGGATGCGGACGTACCGGTACATTCTGCACCGTAGATTCCGTCTTGGACATGCTCAAGCGACAACGACAAGCCCGCCACGCGAGGCAAAGCAATAACAAATCCAACAACAACGAAAAGGATGACGATGCCTGGGTGAATAACGAGGACATTGACCTCATTGCAAAGACGGTAGAAGATTTCCGTCTGCAGCGCCTCAGCATGGTGCAGAGTCTACGACAGTTTGTGCTCTGCTATGAGAGCGTCATGGAGTGGCTCGTTGAGCAGCATCCCAGATCCGCGTAGAGCGCGACATCACCAGGCGTGGCTTGGTATGATGGAAGTTCAATTGTACCCCACACACTTATGATACGGACACGAGCGACATGGATTTGAACATGGTTATGAAAACATTCGGAATTGGAAGGAAAGCAATGGGCGGCGCATACATCATCGTCTTCTTCGTTTGGTTACGACAAAGCCAAAGCTCATTGGGAGGCGTTCTTTCACTCTTTCTCTCCTCTCTCTCTCTCTCTCTCTTTTCTCCTCATCTTCTTCTCGCATCGACGCATTACCACTATATTGCTTGGTTGGTTAGAGAAGAGACTTGTTTGTTTTATTTAGCATTTCTGCCGCATGGGAATCGGTGTTTGAGGTGTTGCTAGGCGTTTTGACAGGAGTCTGTGTGTTTCTTGGGATCTTCGTGTGTTGTTTAGCAGGATCAGGAAGGAAATAAGGGACTCATGGCATATGGTGTGCCTAGTTCAAGTGTCGTTACTTTCAGATGAATTAATTCTACAATCACCCGTTCTACATGTTCGTCACAATCTAGTTTGGGTGCATGTTCAATCTCTAACAGCTACATGTATACACCCATAAAGTCTATTCTTAATCACAAAACGAACAAGCCAAGCTCGCAAGCCCGTTTCGCGCAACCTTTTCTTCGTCTTGGAAAAAAGAAAGAAAGAAAAGAAGCCAAACATACACAGTCCAGCTACCCCAGCCTACCGTTCACAACACGGGCGTCATAGTCGTATCATACCCCGTCTCAACAGCAAAGTTTAAATCCGCACATAGTTTGCCTAAAACGGCCAAGTCCCAACAGAAGCCGTATGTATGTCATCAACTAGGATAAACTTGCTTTTTTTACCCCCCTTACCCCAGTGTCTCTTCGGTAGGAATCCGAGAAGGAAAAAAAAAATAAAACATCAGGGGATGTGGAGTGTTACTGAAAAAAAAAAATAGTCATGGAGATTTTAGAATTTGATTAGGAATTCATTGATGTCGTCATAGATAGAGCCTTTTGGGAGCTGTTTGTTTGTTTGTCCGACTGACTGACCGAAAGTCCGTCCCTCCGTTGTCCGTCCGCTTGCATGCTGTAGAGTGATAACATACTGACATACGTATGTACGCATATGCTGTATGTAGGTTCGGACGTGCCCTTCCACGGCTTTGTTCTCCGCATGCCCTCTTCTCCCCACATACACTACGAGCCATCCCCACATAGAATCCTGTTTTATTTGGCGGGGATCATCGGGATACCCGCTGTCTTAGTTCTGAACCGCCGTTGATCAATATACAAAAAGAGAGAGATGAAGAGATAGAGAAACATATGTGCCTTGTACCCAAGCCTATGCCAAGCCCAATCAGTGAGGCTGCAATGTATGTAATGTACAGTATGTGTATAGCCATGCGCTGTGCATATACCGCTCAACCCACAATACTGCCGAGCGCCAAACGCGCCAAACAAGAGCGCCATCGCAAACCAAGAAAACAGCCTACCCGGTCATGTGCCTAGAAAATGAAAGAGAGATAGATAGATAGATAGACAGGTCGTGGGCGCTTGACAATGACGTATGCAAATAACTGAAGAAAAAAGGATGCAAGCAATAGAGGGAAACTAAAGGAAATGTCTTCAGGACAGAAAATGCGAATAGTGGCCCGGTACTCGTTGCCGACACTTTTCACAGTCGTCCCGATAGCCCATGCTGAAACGACCCATGCCGGTAAGAGCACCGCTTCGCTTGCGGCCGCGAGGTGTATTGGGCGAGGCAGCCGTCGGGCGTATCTCCGTGTCCATGACATCGGCCGTAGTGGCTGGCGAGACAGAAAGGCGCGACAGTTGCGACTGGGTGAGGGCCGTGGGTGTATCAGGAATGTCATCGTCCTCTGAGATGGGCGAAGGCATACGTCTGCTTCGGTCGTCGTTGGCGCCTTGCTTGCATCCTTTCCATACCGGTGGCGGTTGCTGCATGCATGGCACAGGCATGCTGTTCACGTCCATTCCACCAGCTGAGCCGCTGGTTGGGTAGCCTATACCGCTCATGCTGCCCCGCTTAAAAGAAGGGTGGATTGGCGTTGGTATCCGGCCATTGCTGTTCGCAGCGTCGGAGTTAAATAACGATGGTCGGAGCATGGGTGGTCGCATGAAGTTGTTACCAAAGGAGCCGACCGCAGGCGACTCTGGCGACTGGCTCCTGACATCGGTGTCGTCGTCCATGTCCATGTCGCAATCCATTCTGCTCGACTCTCTCGATATGCTGAAAAAGCCGTCTTGGATGGAATCTGGCGAATCTAAGCCTCCGTGGTCTGATAGTACCGGCGTCATGGAACGGACGTCCGTGAACAACCTAGGTGGAGAAGGCGTGTGGAAGGGCCGGTGGGGCAAACTCGACTGCTGCTGGTATTGGAACTGGCCATTGTTTGTGTGGTGAGCAAAGCGTGGTCGCGATTTCTAGGGTCCCAGTTAGCCACAGTCGACGCTTGTATGGTAGGCCAACGTGCCTTTGTGTACCTGTCGTCGTCCAAGTCGGAGTCGTCGTCATGGTCCCGATCGCGCTTCCGGTTCACGACCTGAAACATGGACATGGAGGCTCGTGCAAAGAACGACGGTTCGGTAATTACTGGTTAGTGATGCTGAGGGTGCTCAGGGCGATATTGCAGCGGGGACACGCAGGATTGTGTAGCAGACACGGCGATGGAGGGGTATGTAAATGGAAACCCGGGGTTGCAGTTGAAGAGCCTGAAAATATGTTTTGAAGCACGCAGGCGAGGGGCTGATACGGCTATCAGGGGCGGGTGCGGTGTTTCAGGTCGCATGAAAAGAACCCTGGTTTGTCTTGTGGAGTCGGGCGCCTCTCACGGCCTGGCGCTCGGGTGGAGAGGGCAGTCGTGGGTGGTCGCCGGGAAGTCGAGGGCCCGTTGCCTGCATTGGCAGGCTCCCAGCGGCGGCAGCTGTTGCGTCGTGTGAATGATGGACAGTGTGGCGCAGCGTGGAGGTGAGCAGTAGCCAGCCTGGCCCGTAGCCTGCGGAGTGAGGCCGACGGGCTGCGCGCAGCCGGGCACCGCCGCATCACGTGGATGGGCTTGTATGCACGAGAAAGGAGAAGAGAGGTGAGGTGAGGTTGGTTTTGTCGCTGTCAGCCGCACATGGCGTCTTCCTGGGCAATCCAGGGCAGCTGAATGGACACCCTGTGGGAGTACGCCATGGCACTGGGAGAGGGGTCGTGCAGTAGTGGTGGGCGTTGGCTGCCGGCTTGTAGAGACACGAGCGAGCGAGAGAGCAAGAGCACGACCGACACTTGTCGATGGTCAGGATACAGCAGGCAAGTTGCTGCTCCTGGTCTCGCAGAAATCTGCACAGCATGCTCAGTGTATACCAGTCGCTGTGATGGGCGCAGGGCGCAGGCGCAGGGCATGCCAGGCGCAGGCTTGGCGGGCATGCAGGGCGGTGTATCGATAACTCTAATGGCAACCACGTTGCCCCACCTGGGCCAAAAGTTGCCAGGGCCACTTCAAAATAATTTGGTTGCATATGACTGTACTGCACTCGACTGTACTGCCAACGCGCCCTCGACTTGACAAGCGCCAAAATATTCTGCTCCTTCAGCTCAGCCCCGCCCGACCTCGGAGCTGCTTTCTGCTTACATCTGCGCCTGCAGCTGAGTCAATTGCCCTTTGACTTCTCGACACAACTATACAAACCACCCCACCACTGCGCCTTCCGCACCGATAGGCAACCCAGCATCCTGCAGCTGTGCCCTAGTCAATGTAAGACTGACCGCAAATTGCCTCTCCTGATGTTATATGCTCATGTCTATATATATAGTTCAAAGCACTCTCGCCACTTTCCACAGCCAGACACACACGGCAGCAACATGTCTTCCCAAGATCAAACCGCCACCCTCAGCGACGACGTGCGCGGTACGCAGCCACCCGGCAAACTGTCCAGAAAACAATGACATACTAACACCACAGCTCAGTCCTCGGTTACGACCCGCTGATTCCTCCCCAGCTCCTCGCCCAAGAGCTTCCCATCCCTACCCACGCCCAGCAGACGGTTGTTCAAGGGCGCAGAGAGGCCGCCAGCATCATCACACAAAAAGATGACCGACTCCTCGTCATGGTCGGACCCTGCTCGCTCCACGACCCAGAATTGGCCGTCGAGTACTGCCAGCGCCTCAAGGCCCTGGCCGACAAGCTCAAAGACAACCTCTGCATCATCATGCGCGCCTACCTCGAGAAGCCACGAACAACGGTTGGATGGAAGGGCCTGATCAATGACCCCGATATCGACGAGACGTACCAGATCAACAAGGGCCTGAGGGTCTCGCGCAAGCTGTTTGTTGATCTCACCTCGTCTGGTATGCCCATTGCCTCTGAGATGCTCGACACTATCTCGCCTCAGTTCCTTGCCGACCTCATCTCCCTCGGTGCCATTGGTGCGCGAACAACAGAATCCCAGCTTCACCGCGAGCTGGCCTCGGGTCTCTCTTTCCCCATTGGATTCAAGAACGGCACCGATGGAGGCTTGACAGTGGCAGTTGATGCAATTGGTGCTGCGGCTGCTAAGCACCACTTCATGGGTGTAACCAAGCAGGGTCTCGCTGCCATTACCCGAACAGCGGGTAACGAGCACTGCTTCGTCATTCTCCGTGGTGGATCAAAGGGCACCAACTACGACAAGGACAGCATCAAGGCTGCCCGCGAGGCTCTGAGGAAGAAGGGCCTGCCCGAGGTCATGATGGTCGACTGCTCACACGGTATGTCTTTTCCCCTTGTATCGTTTCCAAAGTTTTTTTTTTAGGAAAAGAAAGACAGGCTTCTAATACATGACCAGGTAACTCGAACAAGAACCACCGCAACCAGCCCCTTGTCGCCAAGGACATTGCTGACCAGATCCGCAACGGCGAGACTGGCATCGTCGGCGTCATGATCGAGTCCAACATCAACGAGGGTAACCAAAAGGTCCCTCCTGAGGGCCCCAGCGGCCTCAAGAAGGGCGTCTCCATCACCGACGCCTGCATCGACTGGGAAACCACCGTCGACACCCTCGAGAACCTCGCTGCTGCCGTCGCAGAGAGGCGAGCAAACAAGGCTCAGACCAACGGTACACACTAGGTTCCTTACCATACGGCAGGTGTGGGTGTGGGTGTATGAACAAATGGGGCTTGTATATATGTATCTGGTATCCGGCGTTTTCTTTCATTCCCACCAAAAACAAAAATACTTGGGTTTTTAAAAGACAAATATGGTCAAGTGATTCGACGCTGCGATGAGCTTTATGAAATTCGATTTTGAAAATGTATTGGACTTTCCTTTCTAACTTCGTTTGGAAACATGCTGGATGCCAAAGATTTTTTGCGTCGTTGTTGAAGTCCGATCGGGGTATCTTGAATATCTGTTCGCTGTGGGCTCGTCGAAATAAGACAATATCCCTTCTTACTCATTCTTCCTCTTCCTCATCCTCTTCCCGTAACATACTCGTCCGTCCTCTCCCACTAGTACTCGTCCTGCCGCTCATTCTATCCGCCCTCTCCCCCACAAACACATCTCCCGTGCATTCTGTCCGACACCTCGGGCACTTTCTCTCCTGGTCTCGTCGCCCCCGGTAGTAACTATTCGCACACGCATCATGCCATCTCACCCCGCACTCTCGGTTGTTGCACCTGATGCCTACACTGACGATTTCTCTACACCCTTCGCAGTCCCGTATGCGAATGATTTCTCGCCCGTCTTCGTTCTCGTCAGCAGACTCGTTGTACGTCTCCTTGAGGTAGGCACGAAGTTCCATGAGGGCCCGCGGTGCAAGCGAGTAGTATCCTGCACGCGACTTGTGAAAGAAACCCTGGGCCACAAGGCTGTCAAGCACCATGTCGGCTTCGGCAATGGAGATACTCGTGTCGGCTCCTTGTGCCTGCGTATCCTGTGTCTCGCCGTTGAATTGCGTGTGCGTGCCGTTTGCCTGGCTTTGTCGGCTGCGCCGTGATATGCGTGCAAGCTGTGATGCTTCTGTGTGCTTTACAGCCATTGTTTCGCGCACATTGTTGTTGTTTGTTTCAAACATGTGGTCGAGTAAGCGCCGGATGTATGCGATTTCGTTGGCGGAAAAGGTGGTAGCGAGTTGGGTGAGTGCGTCGCTTGTGTTGTTGACGAGTGCGTAAACGATATCTTTACTTTGTTGGTCGCGTGTTGAGCGAATCTCATAGTCAAAAGCTTCCAGTCTGGCGTTGATGGTTTGGATTATCGATGTCAGGTAGGGCTGCGTCACGTCGCCTTCTGTCCATGGGCGGTCAGGATCTACAAACATATTAGTTTGGGGGAATACTCCAGAAGCTTTTTGGCTCACTGAATGCAGTCATTATGTGTGCTAGAATGGGCTTCATCTCATCCACAGTCAGGACTCCATGGGTCTGAAAGGCTTGGAGAAACGCGCGGTGTACTGAATTATAGCTCTCATCTTCTACCGGTGCGCGGACGAATGGTGATTCACTTCGAGACATTGCGATGCCTAAGAGAGGGTTACGCCGATTGCGCGACAAGCAGTCTGGGGATTGGGAGTTTAGATGCGGGGTTCGTGTTCAAGGATTGACAGCCAACTGGTGGGGAAATTTGGAAACGCGAGAACGCGAAAGCACGTGAGCATATCGTGTCAACCACCATGCTTAGTGGCATCAAGTTACGCCCATACGGCACCAGAGGGATCGTACGTAAAGCAGCAACTTCACTTTATTGTACTGATCTTGATATTAGAGTGTTTGGTAACAAACTTCCAATTATACACGTCACTACCGGAGGTGAGCCGGCCACCAACCAGCCCAAAAGCTTGTAGAGAAATGCCCTTGAAGCCCTCAGGCCTTATATAGTCTAAGTCAATTACAACGCCTATTCATGCCCATCTTCTCATGTAACTCGTTGTAGTCGAACCAATAATAACCACCAGACATCTTGTCCTGTCTCTTGAGTGTTCACATAATACAGTATCCTCCTTCAACATGAATATCTCCATTGCCGTGGCATGGAACATTTAAACAGGCAGATCGGAATTCCGTGTTGCGCCACTTACGGCCTGCAAGGCCTTTGCAATGTATGGCCCAATGATGGGTATGTTGCTCACGAAGCCTGCAATGGTTGCGAGAAAGTCACCAAACAGAACGAGGATACCGTATAACTCTACAATGAAGCCGATGAATGCCCAGCGCATGAGGATGAGCGATATACCGGCGACGAAGGCGAGGGTGCCTTTCCACTTTTGCTTGCGGGCGAAGAAGGCAACCGTCTTGGTTGTTCCGATGATGAGCGTGAGACCGATTACGAAGAGTATCTGTTCGGGGTGCGTTAGAAACGCTCAGGTAAGGGGTGAGTGAAACGGGAAGCGTACGTTGCCCATGGCCAGCCTGTACACATGTCAGCAAGATACCTGTATACAGTTGAATGCATACGTACATTGCGCGATCAAAAAACATCATGACACCACCCATCAAAAAGAGTCCGCCTATTCATCCCATCAGTCTCGAGTCGCATGGCGAGCGCATCCGTGAGATTGGGCGCATACCTACCCCCAGAACAGAAGGCGACCCCAATCTCTATCCGTCATGTCAGCAGAAATCCCAGCGAGCAGTTTCAGAGTGAGGCTTTGCGCATCGTACTTTGGGTATCTGAAAGCCACATAGTCGGCATCTTGAATGTGTGTGGGGTATGAGAGTCGCTTCGTGCGAGAGGATAGAGAAGAGGAACGTCGAGTCGTTGTCGCAAGAAATCCAGGCAGCAAAACCGGCACCTGGGCTCGAGGTATATCTGGCACAAAGGTGCTAACTTTGGTATGCCTGTTTCGTGTCCCCTTGACGAGTGTTGAAACGCGGGCGCGGTGATTGACCAACCGGCCCGGAGCTCACCCCTGCTAGCGCATCTGTTCTGGCGGGCGAGGGCTTAAAATTCTGGTCGCATGCTCCTCGACTGTACCACCATCACAATCCAAACAGCAAGCAAGCAAGCAAGCAAGCAAGCAGCGGGACATTGGGGACAATTAATGCGTTGTTCTATTATGCTACCTACGCTGCGCTAGAAATACAACAATCATGTAGACATCGCCCTGACAACAGCATGCCTTGAGCTGCTGTAACTAGGAGTCCTCGCGCGAGGTCCTGGTATACCGTCTTATGGGCGTAGAAGAATCTTGGATCACGGTTAAGCCGGAGCACCTCCTTGAGCCACGGGTCGAGAGGCTTGTGGTGGGTGGAGAGTAGCTTGACTTTGATGATCATACATATACTTTTGAAGCCAGCCCGTCTGGCCTGAGCCCTAAGCTCCACGTTCGTTTTGTACACGATTAGTGGGAACGTAGGTGTGATTCTGGGGAATATATGGCTGGTATCACTCGAAGAAGCTGGCCAGTTACTAGGTAACCTTGACAGCTGGGCGCGTTGTGCGGTGGTTGGGTTAGTAGACTGCCTGCAACCCTTCTCTGAGCGCGGAGCTGCAGCCACCGATGCATCATCGAATCCAGCGCTCACTTCAAGATGGTGTGCGCACCTCTTGCCGCGAGATAGCCCTCTGATACGTTCTGCGGCATTGTCCTAATGCTGCCGAACACTTCCTTGTTGTGGTATCTCAGACGCGTCTTGGGGTCGGTGTATGGCGCAGGAAGACCAGTCACGTCGCAATACTTCTTCTGGCTGCTCGGATGGAAACTGGGCGCGGATTCAATGTTTGTGTAGGTAGGCGCAGGACCGGCAGCATTGCCTGCTGCTGCAGCTCGGCCGTTCTTCTCTAGTACCAATGTACTCAGACTCTGAGCCGCCTGCGCAATGTTGGGCTGTCGGCCAGCGTTGCCAGCTGGGGTATTGCCTTCATTCCCCGTAGCTGGAGTCGACATGCCGCTATTGTTCTGCGTGGCCATGACGGATGCTTCTTTTCGTGAAGCTTCGCCGAGAATCTGCTTTAGGTTCTTGTTGCGGCGCTGCGGAGGCTTCCAGTTGGGGTTCCGGAAGGGCTTTGGGACTGCATAGATATCGAGCTTGTCCAGGAGTGCCTGATGCGTCTTTTCATCGGAAGCGGCTGTGAGAGGTGCCATGGTGCGGGAATTGGAGAAGAAGAAGAAGAATACAAGAGTTGTGGTTGGCTATGTCGCGTTCGTTCGGTAGCGACTCGTTGCGGTGCTGGTCTAGAGGTTTCGAATTCAAAGTCGCCGGAGGACTGTGCAGGCAGACGAGATCACAATACGCGCTCTTCTTCTTTTGCTTGGTCAGAGAAGGATGCGAATGGCAGACGTGTAGGGATGGCGATGCTGAGCTGGAGACGGAGCTTGCGGAGGTGGAGCTCTCCCGACGGACCTGCATCAAGTCACTCACACTAGCTGTTTTGATCCTCCCCACCAAACACCTCAAAGGCGTACACTCGACAGCAACACCGCGCAGCCGCAGAAATGGTAAGCTGCAAAGACATGTCTCTTTTGCTCAAGATGCATATCTGATCCATCCGTAGGAAAGCCCTCACGAACATCAGCAGAGCCAGTTGCTTGCTCGCATCATCAACAATGTTGTCAGTGTGCCAACTCGCTCGAGCAAAAGGACATGATTATGCTGACAGCCACCAAGGAGAAACTGAACGAGGCCATCATGATGTTAAACAAGAACCTCCAAGAAATCAATATCCAGAACATGGACACGGAGCTTGTGGCTCAGATGTTCAAGAACTACCAATCCAATGTGCTCTTCCACCTTGAAGGTAAACATGACACCATCGGCGCGTTATTCACAGAACCACTGACATGTTCTAGCAACAAACGGTCTCAAAGATCCTGCGTGAGCCAGAGCGACTGCAGGTGCTGCGTGCGCAGACTGGATTGCATGTATTGTAAACAATAGATGCATTTAGTAGACAGCCCTCGGTTTGCATGAGAATAGGTGCATGGTTGGACAAGTTAGATACCCAGATAATGAGACATGATTATTCAAATAATAATGCCAAAGAGCCTTGGGGAGTATGAACCTTGCAGTATCTATTCGAGTAGCATGCGGAGACGGGCCCGGGCCACCGAGCTGCAGCACTGTACCTGGAGAGCCTCAAGACACCAGCAACCACGACGTCGCGCATGCTCCGCAGCCATCGCGCTAACCAGACACACGCACCCGCGACACTCCCCAGCTGCGACATGATCTAGACATTCCACCTACAGCTCTAGCCCACCTTCATCTCTCTCACAGACATGGCTCCCTCGGCGATTGACGAGGCGCCGCAGCCCGCTGGTCGCAACCCTCCCAAACCTCCGCCAAAGCTATGGAGCGTGTCAGAACCACCGTTCGAGGGCTTCAAGCCTGTCGACCAAGAAGGCTGGTCGCGTAGCAACAGCGAAACCGCCATCGTCATCGACAATGGTACTGCTCGCCCATCCACTGCGCCATCATGTCTCTACACAAGCTGACGCATTGCAGGCTCCTCAGCCGTTCGCGCAGGATGGTCTTTTGACTCGAAGCCTCGATTTTCCGTCCTTCCCAACATGGCCAGGTATCGCGACCGCAAACTCAACCGAACCTTTACCTTTATTGGATCAGATGTCTACGCGGATGGTACGGCGCGAGGCCAGTCGAAGCCCGTTTACGAGCCCGGCAGCAACATCATCAACAACTGGGATGCCATGGAGGGTGTGCTAGATTACTGCTTTGTCAAGATGGGCGTCGATGGGCGCTCAGGGCGCGTAGACCGGCCCATTGTCATGACAGAGCCCATCGCCAACTTGGGCTATTCAAGAAAGAGTACGTGAGCTTGCACAGAAAGGACTCCTTTGACTATGCGTTACAATTTGCTAATGACACGCCCAACAGCTATGTCTGAGATTCTGTTCGAGTGCTATGGCGCGCCCTCGGTCGCATACGGTATCGACTCGCTCTTCTCTTACTCTTACAACGGCGGTCGCAGCGGCTTGGTCATGGACTCTTCCTATACATCCACTCATGTCATCCCCGTCATCGACTCGAAGCCTCTCTTGTCGCAAACAACACGACTCAACTGGGGCCGCTTCCAATCCGCACAATACCTGCTGAAGCTTCTTAGGCTAAAGTATCCCACCTTCCCTGGCAAGATTAGTGACAATCAGGCTGAGGATCTGGTCCGAGAGCACTGCTATGTATCGCAAGATTACGAGAATGAGCTCAGTCACTATCTTGACTGGACAGGTCTTGAAGACCGAGATCACACAATTCAGTTCCCCTATACGGAACAGATTGTAGTACAGAAGACTGAGGAAGAACTAGCGGCCGCGGCCGAGAAGCGCAAGGAGAGTGGTCGAAGATTGCAAGCGCAGGCTGCAAAGATGCGTCTTGAAAAACTGAAGAAGAAGGAGGAGGAATTGGAGTGGTGCATACAACTACAGGCACAGCTTGAGGAGATCAGCACCAAAAAGGAGAAGGCGCGTGTGCTCGAGTCGAATGACTTTGACGATGAAAACCAGCTCAACAAAAAAGTCAAGGAGCTGGAGTTTGCTATAAAGAAGGCCCGCAATAAGGATCTTGGTGAGACAGAAGAGGAGCAGGTGGAGGCACCTACCTTCCCCCTCCTCGATGTTCCAGATGATCAATTGGACGAAGAGGGCATTAAACAAAAGCGACAGCAACGATTGATGAAGTCTAACTACGACGCCCGTCAGCGCGCAAAGATAGAGAAGGAGAAGGAGAAGGCACGGCTGGCAGAAGAGCAGCGCCTCGATGATCAGCGGAGAGAGGAGGACCCTCAAGGCTGGATCGAGGAGCGCAGAATAGCACGTCAAGCAATTATCCAGAAGATCAAGGATCGGGAACGACTAAAGGCAGAACTGGGAAACCGAAAATCCCTTGCAAATCAAATGCGGATGAAGTCCATCGCAAACCTCGCCTCGGACGCCCCTACGAAGAAAAGACGGCGAGGCGGCGGTGACGACGACACGTTCGGTGCTGACGATGCCGACTGGGGTGTCTATCGACAAATTGCGACAGGTGAAGGTTCCGACGACGAAGAGGAGGAAGATCTCACCAAGAACCTCAAAGAGATTGAATCTCAGCTGCTCAAGCACGACCCCAACTTTACCGAGGAGTCAACACGCGAGGCACAGACTGATTGGACCAAGAGCATACTTCATGCTTTCCTGCATGGCCCGTATCCCTTTGATCCAGAGTCCCAGAAGGAGATCAACCAGATCCACCTCAATGTTGAACGCATCCGCGTCCCAGAAGTCGTTTTTCAACCCACCATCGCTGGTCTCGACCAAGCAGGCATTGTGGAAATCGCATCTAACATCCTTACTGAGCGCTTAGGCGACTCCCCTTACCGTGACGATGTTCTGAAAGATATCTTTCTGACGGGCGGCAACACCATGTTCCAGGGCTTTGAAGAGCGCCTCAGAGCCGAATTGAGAGCCGTGCTGCCGGCGGAGCAGACAATCAACGTGCGAAGAGCGAATGATTGCGTGCTGGATGCTTGGAGGGGAGCTGCGCAATGGGCTGCGAAGAAGGAGTCGAAGCGGAATTTCATTACCAGGGAGGAGTTTTTGGAAAAGGGAGCCGAATATATCAAAGAGCATGATCAGGGAAATGCTGCTTATTAGGGCGCTCTACACACCTGCCGGCTCGATGATTTTGTCTTGGGTGTAATATCAATAGGGGTAGAAGGCGCATTGTTTTCCATGAGATTTCGCATATGAATATTCTTAATCTGTTAGCATGTGAACAGAACATTGAACCGTTTGTTCGCGTACTGCCTATGTCAATGCTGGGCAAGTGATTCTAGACGTGTGTGTGAGTGCCTTAGAGTTGTCCACATCCATACCTGCTGCCATGGTAATGACCTCCTGGAAAGCTAACATTTTGGTCTGAACCATCCTGTTAGTCCGCTACTAGAAACCCAAAAACTGGTCTTTGGTTGTAACACTTGCTCTGCCGTGCGAAATGGCGGTCAGCATGTAGACTACGCTTTAGCGCTACAATGGCCTCTCTAATGCACCGGAAACATCGCCTTGCCTATATTCACTCCAAGCATGATGGGTCATATAGGCATCGCGATCCAAGGCTATGAGCATAACAGATACACACAGTTGTTTCAAGCCTAGTCCGCGGAACCATATCGGGCGCCAACCGTGTGGAGGATGCGATAGTAATGGCCAGCACACTGGCCCGGGGAAAGATGCTGAGACGCTGACACTTGAAGGGCCGATTCAAGCTTCCCGGATGCGCGATACGCTTTGCCCGCAGCTTCTCATACGCTGGCCATGGTGTGAGCAGGGTTATTGTCGATGAATCACCGGACCATCGCGGCTAGTTGGTCCGGAAATCGAGAATACTGTGTACAGAGGTATGGTTTCAGCCGTGTACATATAAATGGTACGTATCAGCGATTACTCCCGGACTTCCGATTTCCTAGTGTTACAGAGGACTAGGACTTGTGTTTTCATATTTTTCTGCTTTTAGAATATCCTGGTACGATTGATGCAAGATCTCCTTATGTGGCTGTTCTAACAACTAGCGCAGCACCAAGACAAACATGCCTTCGACTGTTCTTATCACAGGTGGAAACCGGGGTATGTATACTGCCCTGTTCTCTCGCACTGCATTCTCATGAAGTTTATACAGGTTTCGGTAAGGCTTTGGTAGAGGCATATCTCTCTGTCCCAGACACCACCGTGGTAGCCACAGTCCGCGATGTAGCCAAAGCTGAGGCTTCTTTGTCTTCTCTTTCCAAGGCCTCAGGATCTCGAGTCATTTTTGTGCACATGGAGATGGCTTCTGCAGCTACCATCACATCTGGTATCGAGACGTTGAAGACAACGCACAATATCAACGCCCTCGACCTCGTCATTGCCAATGCTGGTCTAATTGCGGCAACGCCTAGTCTTGCACATGCCTCTACATCGGACATCCAGTCGTTCATCGATGTGAATGCATACGGCCCATTTGAGCTATGCAAAGCTGTGTTGCCACTTCTTCGTGAGGCAGGAAGCAAGTCCCAATTTGTCTATATTTCGAGTGGGGCAGGGTTCCTCAACAACATGCAGAACATCTGTAAGTGATATTTCAGCATACAGTCAGCAGGGTGTTTTAGTGAAGTGAATCGTATCTTAGACAAGATATGTTGGATTGCTGGCGAGAACTTCAAATTGGGAACATTATGCTGACTTTCTACTCTTACATCAAGTACCCATTTCTGGCTACGGAGCAAGCAAGGCTCTTGGAAACTTCCTGTTCAAGTGGCTGGCACTTGACAATAAGGATACCTTGATCTGGACATACGAACCCGGGTACGTCGCCACCCTTCTCGATCTCGTTTCTCTCTACAGGAAAGAGCCTGTTGCTAATCTTGTGCAAACAGAGTCATCGACACTGATTCTACCCAAGCCAACGTCGAGCAGGCAAAGGCTTTTGGCCTCGATCTGGCCTCGATGATGACTTTTACGCCCGCAAGCGAAGCTGCGCGCACCATGCAGAAGAATGTATGTATACCTGGCTAGTAGCGGCACAGTGCATGAGGATTTCCAGTGAAAAGATCGAGTAGTTGACAAAAAGATTGAACAGATTGAAGCGGCGACTGAGAGTTACCGTGGAAAATTCATTAATACTGAAGGCGTTGAGCTGCCGTATTAAAAAGAGAACGGAAAAAAGAAAAGAAAGTAGCCTGTTCAGGGTGAAAAATGAGGGGAGGTAGGTAGTCTACGGTATCCCATCATTAGCCTGTTCCTCCGGACTCAATCACAGACACTGCCTCTTTGCGCTTCAATTATTCCCTAGCCCGTCTAGTAGGCCGTGAAATGAAGCCACTCCCACTCCCTCTGCCCCTCTGACAATTAACATCCGCCATCTCGCAAGATTGTCTTCAAAAACTCACTCCCCAGTACTATCTCCTCTCCACCGGCGGCAACCAAGCCACTATCCGCCTAATATCTTTGATCTCATAAAAACACTCATAGTGCTCCTTAGCATACCGAATCGCACGCGAGCAGTCATCTGTTGCGTCCGCAGCTGGATCAGGCTGGTTGGCTAGCAGCCGCTCGTAGTATGGATTTAGGTATTCTAGGAAGCGGCGTGGATGCTCGATCATGTACTCTCTGTAGCGATGGGCGAGGGCGTAGGGGTCACTGGATACGAGTGGTTGTTGTTTCTCCATGGTGATCTTGGTGATTTGAATTTTGGTAGATGAAGTGTATTCGCTGTCTGTCTATACTTTGAGGATTGATTTTTTGATGGCAATGGGGGACAAAGGAGAGATATTCTTTGTTTTACACAGAAGGTGATAAGATGGGGGGAGCTGTGAGATGGTGGGGCTGATCTTGCCATTGTCTTTGGTTCTTGAACAATTTGAGTGAATGTCTCATATTAGTTGCCTGCATCTGTCTATTGAAGAGGGTTCTTCTGAATGCGTTTGGAGAGCTGTCGCGGTGAAGTAGGAAATACTCCAGTGTATGCATCCTGACAGCGGCTGCTCTGTACTATGAGATGAATATAGTCACTTATTCCTCGGGCAGTGTGATGCGAGCTTCAAATATATAAGAACAAGCTACAGTTTGTTGTACTAAATTGATGGCGATGTTATGAATGAGCGTTCACGAACTGGTAAGTGGACCCACCAGGCCATTAGCGTTAGCGCTTGGATGAGTGGGGTTAGCGCGCAAGCTAAGGGTCTGGCAAAAATTGAGCTTCCGAACAATTTCTCGAGCACCACTTCAACATGTCGTCGAAGTCGTACGTCCATCCCATCCAAGCGGCCATAATCAATACTAACCTGAGTCTGCAGAACTGTTCCGACGCAGAGTGACATCACGCTCGTGCCTGAGAACCTTCTCAAGAAGAGAAAGTCTCAAGAGAAGGCTCGCGAGGAGCGCGCAATCGCAACTCGGGAAAAGCGAGGTACGACACATCCCACATGCCATGGCAGACTCTAGGAGGTCGATTACAGTGATTATAACAACCACATCATCGGCTAGACTTCGGTCAATGTTGTCGAATCGTTAACCATCTTTCGGGAATGAGAACATCGACCTCTTGGAGTCCCATTGCATGCTATACTTGTAGTGGGCAGCGCTGACATGAGGCAGACAAGAACAAGAAGAAGCGCGAGGTCATCTTCACAAGGGCCGAGAAGTATGTCAAGGAATACCGCGATGCCGACAGGGAGCGGGTGAGGCTGGCGCGCGAGGCCAAGAAGAGCGAGAGCATCTACATTCCCGAAGAGCCCAAGCTTGCTTTTGTCGTCCGGATCAAGGGCATCAACAAGATTGATCCCAAGAAGCGCAAAACTCTGCAGCTTCTGCGTCTGCTCCAGATCAATAATGGTGTTTTCATCAAGCTCACCAAGGCCACGATGGAAATGCTGAAGATTGTTGAGCCCTTTGTGGCCTATGGCTACCCGAACCAGAAGTCTGTCCGCGAGCTCATCTACAGTACGTGCCATGTTGGACTGAGTATGCCAACAGCAAATGCTAACATGATTTGTAGAGCGTGGTTACGGCAAGGTGGACAAGCAGCGCATTCCCTTGACTGATAACGAAATCATTGAGGAGAACCTGGGCAAGTACGGCATGATCTGTATGGAGGACCTGATCCACGAGATCTGCACCGTCGGCCCCAACTTCAAGGCGGCGTCCAACTTCCTGTGGCCGTTCAAGCTCAACAGCCCGACGGGGGGATTCCGCAAGAGGAAGTTCAAGCACTACATCGAGGGTGGTGACCTGGGCAACCGGGAAGACAAGATCAACGAGTTGATCCGGCAGATGAACTAGTGCAGTGTTTTGATGTTTTGTCTTTGTTCAAGGGATGGCGTGCGCAAAAGCTGGTTGGATATACCACGGGATCGAGCATTTACACTGGCGTTTGGGAAACTCGGGCCCGGCGGGACGACACGGTCCTTGGGCGAGTCTGGGAGGATGACACATATGTTACTCAATGCAACGACGCAATCTTGTGCGGTCTACCTGTTGCCTGCAGAACCTTGTTTGCACATGACGCGATGTTTTGAAGACAGGAGAGTGACTTGTTGGTGGATAGAGTTTATGCTGGCTTTGTGCGCGCGTGGTGGACGACCTGCTCGCCCAGGAGTTTGCAGCACGGAGGTCAGCGCCGAAGGGCGTGTGCCAGCGAGCACGAGGCGAGAGTGGAATTGGCATGTTTCCCAATCCGATGTAACCGTGTCGAGCAATAAAGACCATGGCTGGAATCGGCACACAACGAGACGTGTTGTTGTGGGGACGTGCCTCAGAAGGCGCCAGGTGGGCGGGCGGGTTGGCAGCAGGGAGACGAGAAGGGCGCTGGTGGTTCTTCACGTGCCAGCATGCGCGCGCTAGGCCTGAACGGAGCGACGGCCAGATTGACAGGCTGGCTAGCACTGTGCTAGCGATTGTCGCATGTTGTGTGGTTTTTTTCCTTTTACTAGCAGCCCGTCCTCACCGCACCCTGCTTCCGGTGTCAAATTGTGCGCAATACCGCAGACATGGATCGAGACGACTTGGAAATTGACGCCACGTCAGGCCGCGGCCGCGTCCACGGGGTCCAGGTGTCAGCACTGTGTGACCGCAGCGAGCGGCCTGGTTCCTGGAGCCAGAGACGCCCATGGACGAGCGGCACCAAGTCGCAGGCAGCAGCCGGGAGCCAATGGCGA
The DNA here is from genome assembly GCA_005212705.1 of Curvularia lunata. Classification (NCBI taxonomy): domain Eukaryota; kingdom Fungi; phylum Ascomycota; class Dothideomycetes; order Pleosporales; family Pleosporaceae; genus Curvularia; species Curvularia lunata. Next base: position 242,067 of record PELC01000012.1, read on the forward strand.
GCAGCAAAGGGGGGCTGGTCGTCCAAGGCCGGCGTGGGTGGAGCAGTGCTGGCCTCGAACACACTCACATGCATGGCAAGCGCATCGAGTGGGCACTTGCTTATGCAATGGCCCCGAGCCCAGAAGGACATGCCGAGCGCTTGGAAGGGCAGCGGGTGACGATTGCACGAGCAGTGGGTGGTGAGGAGTGATGACGCCCACCCGTCGACCAGCAAGCATCGCAGCCCGGTTTCGCCGCCGACGTTGTCACCGCCACCGTGGTCTTCGGATGCGCGCGTCGATTTGCAGATGTGACGCTGATCGCGAGACAGGCCCCTCTCGTCATGGCTGCAAGTCCAGTCGTATTGTCGACATGGCCCCGCCGGCGGACAGCAGAGGCAGTTCGGTTGGCCAGCCAGACGTCGTGGGGAGGAGCTGCTCAACGGCCGCGGCGGCACAATTTTTTTTTTCCTCGCGCATGGCGAACGGGCCCGACGTGACGATGGTGGATTTGGCCCTCAGGCTGCGATTCGTGGGTGCTGGCGGTTGCTGCCCACCACACCACCACCACCACCAAGCACGCAGGCAGAGACGGACAGCGCGCTGCTGGGCGTGCACATGATGGGGCTGGTCGGGCGAAGCCGCAAATTGGCCCCTATTTACACAAATAAACATGGTGTAGACGGCGACAGGCGAGCACAGAGGCCCTCCCGGCGGCCCATATGACGGCGGCCCTCTCTCATCAGACCCTCTGCCTGCGCCTGGGAGCGCGAGGGGGCCGCCCAGGACAGCGGCCCAGTCAGGGAGCCCAGTGGCCCAGTCAGCCCGCTACTGCAGGCGTGCCGGAAAGAGGACGGCAGGCCGGATTGCACGCACACGACGAGAGGCGGCGATACGTGGCTTGCTGTCGTCGCAAGCGCAGAGGGCGGTCCCTGGCGGCGTTCATTGGCCTGGGCCGCCGTGTGGATGCACAAGCATCGTCAGGAGTCATGAGCGGTAGTCACCGCAAGCCGTGGGCGGCGCAGAGGGAGAGGCTTCGACCCACTAGACTACAACCGGCAGAGTTTTCACCGCACATGAGTGGTGTGGACAATGAACCGTTGTTGCAGGCGCACCCTTCGGATGGAGACGGGCGTCGTGGGAATGCGACAGGGCCCCTTCGCGGTTGCTCGCTAACCTGCCTCGACGACACTCCTGCACCCACCGCCGCCCTGCCCTGTCCCCTCCCACTCCCCCATCTCCCCATCTCTCCCCATCTCCTCTCCGTCTCCATCTCCCTCCCTCCTCCTCTCCTCCTCCCCTCCTCCGCCGCCATCGCCTCACGTCTCCGTAGTCGCAGGCGTTGCTCGTTGCAACACACCGACCCCAGCACAACGGACGTGCGCATCAAATCTCGGCTGTCACGGCACCCCCAAGCGGCTGCTCTGTCTCCAGGCCCTGCCCTACCTGTACTGCCACGCTCGGGTCGACTTGTCCGCCTGGCTTGGACAGCTTCCGGCTCCCAGTCTCTGACATCAAGCGCCTCGCCGCCTGCCTATTTTCCCTCTCACACATCCGCCCTGCAGTCTTTGCCTCTGCACTGCGTGATTGGGCCCGGCTCGGTTTCAATCTCTGCTCCCTCTTGCGCCATCTCCCACACCCTCGACCCCAGCAACGTCGTCCGCCACGCCGACCACGCATCGCCGGATCTATTGACTTAGCCCCGGCCTGCTCTTCATCTCTCGCGACCTTGCGCCCTGGATCTTGTCCTTTCAGTCCACGGCCTCCGCTCCATCCCGTGTGCTCGACAACGGCGCCCGTCTACACGCACACACACACGTAACGCGCCGCGCAACAAAAGCAGCACCAAATTACCCTCAACACGCATCCTACCCAAAACACTCCTCGCAGGCGACAGAATTTCTTTGAATGAGCACATCTTACTAGAGGGTCCGTAGGCTACTCTAGAGGCGGCGCGAACGAGAAGACTGTACGTGAAAGCCAAACAAAACTTCCTCCCCAGCGCCGACACGACGTGCCACGCCTCGTCTTTCCCTACATCACAAGTCATCGTTAACATTAATATTCAGGAGCCTCGCCAGTCTTCTCTCTGCGACAGTCCGACACCATCATGCCTTCCTTCTACCCCCGGCACAACATGCCACGGCTCTCTCCGCCAGAGTTTGTACCCAGCTACCACTCTGCCTGCGGTGCATCATACCCACCGCAACAGCCTGCCTATGCCGGTCCCACGATTCGACAACAGGATGATGGTTACGACTTCGCAGACCGCTACGGCCAACTGGCCATCGCCATGCCACCCATGTACCCGCAGGCCGGTACCTATCTGAGCGCTGCGCCTCCCAGTCTTCCTCCTGCCAACTCGTTCTACGACCCCATGGGCGCGACTCTCCCGCCCATGCGCATGCCATCTGGAAATTCCATGGCCGATGCAGCCATGCAGCAGCAGCGGCTGCACGAGTACAACCAGCGCGTAGGCCAGCCGGCCAAGGAAGAGAAGCCCGTTGGTGGCGTTTCGGCGAAGCTCGACTACGACATGGACGTCATGACTGACTTTGTATGCGACACTGCTCTGCGCCTCATTACCCCCGGCCGGATGATGCCAGCCACTTTCCGAAAATGGGTACACCAGGTCCTTTGCGCCACGAGGCTTCCCTCTGCGACCATCTTGCTCAGCATCTTCTACCTGTCCAACAGGATGCCTATGCTGGCTCATGAGCCAAAGACGGACACGCACCTGTTCCGCCTCCTCACCATCGCACTGGTGCTTGGCAGCAAGTTCCTGGATGACAACACCTTCATCAACCGTTCGTGGTCAGAAGTCAGCGGCATCCAGGTCCACGAGCTCAACGAGCTCGAGTTGGAGTGGCTCCTCGCCATCAAGTTCAAGCTTCATCGCGATCCCTCCGAGGCCCAGGGCTGGACCACCTGGTCAGAACACTGGAAGGAGTATCAGACCACTGCTGCTGCGCGTGTCGACCGTAGCAGCAAGCTCAGCCCCATCGACACCTCGATGCACCGACGCTCATTCAACGCAAACAAGCCCCTTCCTCCTCTGCCAATGCAGCAGGCTTACACTCCATCGTACGAGTACGCTCCCAAGTCGGCACATTACAATCCTCCCTCGTATTCTCAATACGACCCGTGGAGATCCGCGAACGAACACTCTCCTGCCTCCGCACCTACCACGGGTCCCACCACCCCAGAGTATTATGGCACAACGGGTACTTGGGCTCCCGTTGAGGGATACTCGCGTCGCACCATGTTCGGCTTCCCACCTTTGTCTCAGCCTGCCCCTGTACAGACATCCCAGCAGTCGTCTACGTACGGACCACCGGCCTACTCACAGTACACCCCATCTGCGTGGAACCAGCATGGCCTGAGCTGTGGATGTGCCTACTGTGTCCAGAGGCACCCACCGTACTTCATGGCTCCGGGCTATGGCCCTCAGGCCGTGACTGTCTAACACTGCCATGATCAGCTGGACGTTTAATCGCGACGCAGTCTTCTTGACTTTCCATGGATACCCATTCGACGTCCTATTTCAGCGCTTCCTATGTTTAAAAAAGTTTATGTTCGTTTTACACAAAGCACCCGGGGCTTACCGGAGCCACCAGCAAGCACATCCAACCTCGACCACTGGATACACTCGGTCGCTTCGATTCCTTCAAGCCTAGAATACCGGATCCTCCTATCGCGCATCTGCACTATTCCCTCAGCTATCTGCACACATACGCCCGCATCGGCGCCACTCCGGATCTCATGAAAACGCATCAGGCTTACCATCATCTCACATGATAGATTTCACAGTTGTTATCCCCTTTTCTTTCCTATTTCCTTCCACTCTTTACTATCACGGGTATACGTTTTAGACATTGGTTTGTCCATGGTCTGATAGGAGCATGTCAGCGAAATTGTGGGTTCCCCGGCGTTCTGTCTGTCCTCTTTGGTGCCAGCCTGCACCTTTTACGATTGTTCATTTCCTCAGCGCTTCCTCCAAGACTATGCACGGGAAGGCTGCCTTATCCTATTGGTTTACGTTTTGTTTTCTTCTCTAGGGCTGGCTGGCGCTTCCAAGGCGTCACGTCACTCCTCGCACTCCACACGTTGGCGGTTACCAACGGATCGGTTACTACTGGAGAGCATTTTGTTATGTTCATGACTTTTTTGTTCTTCTTCGATCGTCGCCTTCCGCTGTAGTCGGGTTGTAATTAATGGCACAAGATCAGCGAGGGGAATTCGTTTATTTCACTTCAAGCGGTGGGAACAAAATACCTCCTGCTTTTTTATGGGCTTTTCTTTTCCGCCCCGGCATTATTTTGGACAAATGGAGGAAATATTTTTGGGCTTTTCTGTTATTGCTTTTTCCTTTTCTTTCTTTAGTGTACTACTGTTATACATCGAAAGAGCCTGATATCCCGGGACACAGAACAGAATGCGAAAAAAAATCCTAGAAAAGCGACGAGGTCGCGCAGGAAACATCACATTCTTTTTTGGTTTCCTATTTTCCTAGTGATTGTGTCTTCTTCTCTTCGCTCTTTTTGGAGGTAGATGGTTTGGAGGCCTGGGAAGTGAGGTATGATATGGGCTTTGCAAGCTTTGATTACTTGGTCAAGCAAGCGCTGAGTTACAGTAGCTTTGTATAGCTCGAGACATGGCCCAACATGGGCATCAATCTGAACAGTTGTCAGGTCGCTCGTTACACCTGAACCCAAGTCGTACTGCGTGGGCTTGACTGCCTGAGCTTGGCGCGTGAGAAATGGCTGTATTGACTGTGCAGCCTACATTGAAGCCATCATGACTCCGCCCACCTGTGAGACATGACATATGACCTGTGGCGTGTACAGTCATGCGAAGCTGCTGCTGACACGACACCCACGGAGATGACGATACTCCCAATACAGCCACACAGGAGTCTGGTGCGCGGACGGACGGACGAATGGATGCCCGACCCCGCGAACTGGCGGCAGCCCGCCATGCACGAGGCTGACCAAGGCACCTCGATTCGAGCGCAGCATCGTGATGAAAGCGTCTCGCAACACGCAGGCCCGTGTCTCGAGGGGCAAAAGGAAGCATGCCATCGGGATGAACAGACTGGCCGACACTCCGGACTCCGACTGGTGTTCAACGGCCAGTTGTTGTTACTTTTGGGCTGGTCCTCGGTCGCATGGTGGGCCTAAACCGTACTGGGCGGCTGGCGCAACGCTAGCCCGATCCGAGCGATACGTGACTCGGCCATAGAGACTACGTCAATATTCATGCTTAACTCCGCGTTTCTGGTCCATCTTCTGCCCGCCTGAGAGAGAAAGATGTGAGAACTAATCTTTTTCTGTTCAGCTTGTAGGCCAGACAGGTTTACACGTGCGCCTGCGTATCTGTACGCGTATACACAGCCGCATGAATTGATGAGATTGAGCCTAAAGCGGTGTATATGCACACAATACATATTCAATGTCTTCTGTAGTTTCGCTGTGGTCTCGCAGCTTGAGACTGCAGGCTAAGAACGCGCCATCTGTACAGTTTCAACGCAAAGCCCGCAATCATCACACCTTTTGGCAGACACCACAGTTTAGCACAACAGTCAAAATGAGTTCCATTGGGGGCGCGAGTATTGGAGCAGGCCTCTATGCCGTGGTCAGTAACCCAACGCAGATTGCTGCCAAACCAGAGGAAGCAGAGGCCAAGAGGCATCACTTGAAAAATGGCCAGGGCTTTACCAACCCTTGGGACAGTTACGCCGAGGCGCGTGTGTGGGAACTGGTCTCGGCCATGTTTTGGTAAGTTTTCTTTTTTCTGTCCTAACCAGCATCTCCTGTACATCAATTCAAAGCAGATATCTAACCAGCAAAACCATAGGCGCAAAATCTCAGGTCAAGCAAACACCCCAGATACTACACCACCCACAGTCGCAGTCCGTACCCCGGGATTCCTACCCTCGCGCCAAACACCCAAGCTACGCGCAACATGGCTCGGACATGCATGCTACTACATCGAGTTCCCTGGTGGCTTCCGCGTGCTATTTGACCCAGTCTTCGAAGACTGCTGTGCGCCCGTTAACATCAAGACTCTAAAGCGGTACACGCCTCCGCCCTGCGAGATTGAAGATCTGCCCATGGTCGACGCCGTCGTCATCAGCCACAACCACTACGACCACCTGAGCTATCCGACCATCCAGCGGCTGCACAAGAAGTTTCCCGAGGCGCATTTCTTCGCTCCATTAGGAAACAAGCAGTGGTTCCAAAAGAGCGGGGTCACCAAAATGACGGAGCTGGATTGGTGGGAGAGCAGGGACGTCACGTTACAGGAGCATAGTGATGGCGCCGTGGTTGTTGGTAGCGGTTCGGCAGAGGCAGAACAAAAGAACAAACCCGGCAGCATCACAGCGACTATTGGTGCCCTACCTTGCCAGCACGTCAGCGCCCGAACGCCCTTTGATAAGTGCAAAACCCTCTGGGCCAGCTGGAGCGTCGAGTCTGGCGGCGCAAAGGTGTATTTTGCTGGGTACGTCCCCCCATTCCCTGTCCACCTTGATATGTGCATACTGACATGTTCAACAGCGATACAGGCTACCGCTCCGTTCCCCGTAATATTCCCGAATCCGAGGATGACTACGCCCCAGCCTACTCCCATCTTCCTCACTGCCCTGCCTTCGCTCAAATCGGTCAGCACAGAGGCCCCTTCGACCTAGGCCTCATTCCCATTGGCGCCTACCAGCCCCGTTGGATGTTCAGCAATGTGCACGCGAACCCCAAAGACGCCGTCAACATTTTTGTCGATACAAAGTGTGAACGCGCACTGGGTATGCATTGGGGTACGTGGGTATTGACCGAGGAGGACGTCATGGCGCCGCCCAAGGAACTCAAGGAGGCGTGTGCGTGGAAGGGTGTAAAGCACGGGAGGGAGGGCTTCGGTGTTTGTGAAATTGGCGAGTCGTGTGAGTTTGAGAGTGGGAAGAACTGAGACCTGTTTTTCTTTTTTCTTCTGATGAGGAGCCTGTTTGAAGAAACCCTTGGGAGCGTTGGGGTCTGGTGTCAGGGGCATTCATGAGAAACTGGAAGGCAGTGTTAGTGGAACTGGGAAAGGGTTTGATTCTCCAGCACATGTATACGTATACTTGTTTAGTTCAGCGTAGCTCATAGCAGTAGCGGTTGCTAGTCTGTGGGATGGGACTGGCATTGACTTCACTCCTAACGAAACCACTTCAACACATCATTCCATAGCTTCCGTGATACCTCGACTAGCTACACTTGATCATCCAGTCACATTCACACTCACCCATCCTGCGTCTTCTGCAAAATAACCTTGATCATCTCATTCCCCAACTTCGTCGCCTCCGGGAACCGCGGCTCAAAGTACTTCTGAATCTGCTCAAACTTGTCCCTGTAGCCTTCAAAGTTGCCCAGGCTGACGCGCGAGCTCCAGTCGCGCGCAGCAAAGGTAAACTCAAGATCGTCGGCGCGGAATGTGTTGTCGTCAATGGCCGTGTCGATAGCTTCTTCGAGAAGTGCAGGGTTGCAGAAGAGGTACTCGGTGATGCCGAGCCACATGCGCGAGGGCTAGGCAGGTCAGTTGGTATTTACTGGGTGTGACCCCTAAAAAAAAGACAAGGACGTACAGGAGTAGAGCAAATCATGTGATCGTAGGGTACGATGCCCAGCTTCCACCAGCAGTCTACCATGGCGAGCAAACTGAGATGGTTGTTCTTCAGCTTCTTCTCTGGAATCGCGCCCAGAGCAAACCGATCGAGAAGATCATCCCGCAGCAAGAGCTTTTTGTTGTTTGAATTGTCGCCGAATACGGCCTTGCGTCCCATATGCACACGCTCACGGAGTTCGTCGCGCTGGCCTGCGAGCATGAGCTTGAACAGCTCAGTGACGGATTCGGCGTACTGCTTGATCTGCCTCTTTGCGTCTGGGTTGAGAATGGCCAGGCCGGCGTAAACGTGCCACTTGTTGGAGTAGATGCGGAGCGTGATATTCATCTTGACGTTCTCTATACCACCAACATAGCGGGAACTGTCCCACGGGTACTGGTTATTGGCATACCATGCACCGCCCATGCTCAGAAACGCAGCGTGGGTTACAGCCTGAGTGTCTGCTGTGATACGGTCGTGCTGCTCAGCAGTAAGATAGACGTGCTTTGACCCGAGGCAGGACATGACGCTCTCCACAAAGGCAAAATCCTCGTCCGAGGCACGGTACTTAATCAATACCAGCGGCTGGCCTTTTGGATCGACACCAGGTCCATGAAGAGAGTGCACAGAGACAATGCCGACATCCTTGGGAAGATGCTTGTTAAAGGCGTCCATCTCAGGGGCTTTGCAAGACGTCTGCCCACCAACGATAGCGCCGACCTTGGTAGCTGTGCGCAGGCATGTTAGTTCGAAGTCATCTCAGAAGCAAGCAAATCACCATACAAGGACCAAAAGCCTTCACGACCGCATCAATGTTCTTCGCCTCGACACTGTAGATGATGTAGTCGCTGCACCGAGACACGAGATGGCCGTTTTGCATAATTTCAACTCTGGGCTGGCGCAATCTCAGCATGCGTTCATTCAGCAGGTTACATAAAGTGCTATCCTACAAAGTCCTTGAACTCTTCCACCAGTTTATCAAACTTATCCGGAAGATCGCAAGCATGGACTCTTGAAAGCGCAATGTTAGTGAATCCGGTTCTCGAAGACATCTGTGAGCCACTGGTTAGCAATATTCGCGCCAAAAGCTATGAACAATGCAGAAATTGTTTGGGTGTAGTTCAGAGTTGTTTAAAGTTAGGTAGCGAGAATTCACATCATGGACGACGCCACGCCCAAATGCTGAAAACCAAGACGGCAACAGCGTGGACATGGCGTCGTACTCGAGCCAAATGCACTCACGGTCATCATAACAGGGGAGAGGAAAAGAGGGCGGGACTTACCAATTGCAAAAGCAGGCGAGCTGGAGCTGTCACGCGCGCGAATGCACTCACTTCCATCCAGCGGTGCTGAGGCGCCGGGCATACATCTTGCCCATGTCGCCCATGCCAATGAGACCAATGCTTCTGCTGTGCTCCATGGTTGCAGTGTTGTCGCACGCTCCTGTGCGAGAGTGTGGTGTTGGTGTTCAGCCCATGGCGGAAAACGATGCGAGGAGTTGGCAGTCGTGCAGCCGCCAAAGAAAAGTCAACGCCCGCGTCTTGGCACGCTAACACCGGCGTTATGTTCCTCCGCACAATGCAAGCGATTTTCTACCACCCGAAGTTCGACTTCACGATCGTCGACAGCATCACGAACCCGCCAGTCACGTCCAGACCGCACATACCGCCAACATGCCTCCCAAGCAGAAGGTCGCCCGCGCTCCCCAGGAGAACATCCAGCTCGGACCCCAGGTCCGCGAGGTTCGTCGCCCCGAGGCCATTGGAGGAGCAACATGAATTGACTGTCGTGCAGGGTGAGCTCGTCTTCGGTGTCGCCCGTATCTTCGCCTCTTTCAACGACACCTTCGTCCACATCACCGATCTGTCCGGCCGCGAAACCATTTCCCGTGTCACCGGTGTAAGTGCAGCCGAAAGCACTGCATGCGACAAATGCTGACTAGTACAAAAGGGCATGAAGGTCAAGGCCGACCGTGACGAGAGCTCTCCCTACGCCGCCATGTTGGCAGCTCAGGATGTTGCCGCCCGCTGCAAGGGTGAGTGAAGTGGCATTCTTGAATTTACAACGACTGACGCCTGCAGAACTTGGCATCACTGCTCTCCACGTTAAGATCCGAGCCACTGGTGGTAACGGCACCAAGACCCCCGGTCCCGGTGCCCAGTCCGCTCTCCGTGCTCTTGCCCGTGCTGGCATGCGCATTGGACGCATCGAGGATGTTACTCCTACCCCATCCGACTCGACCAGGAGGAAGGGTGGTCGCCGTGGTCGTCGTCTCTGAGCATGTGCGCAAAGTCTTTTGCTCGGTGGTGGAATATGGCATGGCATGGTATGCACGATTTATGGTTTTATGACCACGATCAATAAAAGTCGCGGGGAACGGCGAATCTGCCTGGTCTCCATGTTGAACTTGGCTTTTCCTACGAGTTAAGGCAAGCTAAATCAACAGAATCCTTTTTAGTTTGAAAAGGCTTCCCGACAATGAAGTGCTTACTGCTGTGTTGATCAAAAAGGTGTTATACATTACGATTACGACTTGCTGGAATACTGTGACGGATTATGTTAGATGTCGACGACTTGGACCGAGTTGCCCAGCTGCCCAGTATTTCCATGCATCTGGGCGGCATTGACCATGATGGTATGCGGGCTTTGGCCTCCCCATACTCGATCCCATAGCAGCTCTCTTACCCCACGGTACACAACCCGGACGACATTCCACCAAAGTCTGGGATTGAGCAAACCGCGAGTCCATTTTGAGTGTATTGACAACCCTCGCACGTATGCATCGTGTGCCTTGTCCCACCAGACTACCGTCTGCCCAGCTCCCCAATGTACATGCCCAAAGACGTGTAACGTAGGCTTTACGCGCTGAACCTCGGCCAGCAGGTGCTCGCAGCCCAGGCCTGTTGGCAATGACAGGTCGTGATAATATTTCGGTGGTGTATGTGTGACCAGAATATCAGTGTCGTCCGGTACCGTCTCAGACCAAGCATCCTTTCCTCGCTCGTACTGGAACGCGTGAACACTCATGGGCCCACACGCTGGTATCTGCGGCGCACCATATATACATATGCGTCTTTGCGTCTCGTCTGCAGCCAATAACGGAGTCGTCACACTGGCATCATTGCCGCTGTTCGGCTGAACCGTGATTGTGAGGCTCAGACGGCGATGCTGGAGGTAATGTATTCTCTTCCAATCCAGACGTCCTCGTCTCTGCTCTTCGGACAGCGAGGGTCGCACCCTCGGGTCGAGAAACGTGTCGTGGTTACCGCTGATGACGACAATCTCCTTGTGTGGCAGCGAGCTCAGCCAGTCGATTTGCTTTTGGATCTCCGCTACGCTCCCATCGTTGGTCATGTCGCCCGCGTGTATGAGCACATCGCCGTCGGGAACATGGTCGGGGACATGGTTGTGTGTGTCGGATATGCAGACGACGCGTATGGGCGGATCTTGCAAGGGCTTCGGGGTAGAGTGTAGACGGGTGAGGAAGTGGTGTGTATGATGGAGGAGGAGCTTCACGGGTGCTTGGACGAAGAGGGCGGCAAAGGACGATGGGTCGAACTCGGACTCGGGACGGTACCAAGGGTTGAGATGCTCGAGAAGCATTGCTCGAGGGGGCGGGGGCTGGGGGGAGTGCGTCTTGTCACTGTTGAGCCGGATAGTCTAGTGGAGCGTGTCGCGGTGGTGAGCGGATGAATGACGGTGATGTGCTGCGGCTGACCAGGGTCCGCGTTCGCATGGCCTTCTAGCGTGCCTGTGCCTGGGCGAACCGCCGCTTCAACGAGCCGCTCCGCCGTCAGTGACGAGTCACCTATGAGTTAGTACAATGGATGGGCTAGCAAGCATAATTCATGTCTCAATAGCAGCTCAAGTATTTGAGAAAGAAATCGTTCAAAAACAATAGATTCTGCCAACTCTTTGCCTGATCTAAGCTATGAATCCTGAGCAAAAAAAATCATATAAATATCCAAAAACATACGACAGTGGGGATTCGCCAGTGGTCTCCCACCTGACTACTAGTCCACCGGTAATCCGTTTAACTAGGAAAGATCAGACGGGTTTTCGTGGTCCCGGAATTCCTATGGTCGTATGTACCATACAAGCAACGATTTTCCAATCAACAACTCATGTGACATACCCGGGCTCATCGTGGACTTAGTACTCGCCATGGCCATACGGTTCATAGTCACCAAGACCTTGACCTCTTTTCAGGAGTGGCAAGTTGATTAAAGCTATCTTTGTACATTAACTATTGCCTAGTACTGGTAGCGATTTGGTCGAGAGGGGGGCACTTGGTCAAGGAACTCCAGGGCTCTTTTCTTGAACTAATGTACAGAGGGCTTCTGAAGGCATCCTTGTGAAGCAGTACCGTGTAAGAAGGCTCCTAGATGGTCTTTATTTTTCAGAATGATGCTCCCTACTAATGTTCAGACCACGTGAATCTTCTCTGCTGCATTCTACGTATGTGCCTTGCCATGTTCCCATCACGGTCAGGTCCTGCCACTAGGCAGTCATTTGTGCATTACAGATGGACATCACTGATTGTTATAATTCACACAAGAGTGGTTTCAAGATATGTCATTGTATCGAAGAAGATTCTTCAATCTCGCAGTGTCGCGCGCCATGATTCATATCCATGTCCTGCATCATTCCTGCCCACCATGCCATCCGCTGCTCCTACACGGAGACTATGCAAATATTCGTAACGTACAAAGAGTTCTATATCGGAGCCGCTTTACATGTTGTGCTTCTTCAGGTACTCTCCGAGCTCAGCGACTGTGCTGAAAGCGTTGGTGGTCTGGACGTCCTCGCCGTGGTGAGCAATGATGACGGCCTGGCCAGTCTTGAAGGCGACGATGCCCTCCTTGCCCTAGATTCGCTGTCAGTCGGTGTGTTTAACGACCATCATGGGCTATGATTTAGACGGTACCTTCTTGGCCTTGAAGCCCTCGTCGTCTGCCTGGACGGTCATGTATTTGACGCCATTGATCTTGACACCCTCGGAGATGACCTTCTTGGGGTCTGACTTGTCGCTGAAAGATTTGGCGATGGCCGCCCTCTCCGCGTCGGCGAGCTGTATTGTGTCAGCATCTGCGTACCTCGCCACGACCTCGCCATGGATGCCATTGCCACGCGTGGACACTCCGACGACGTACCGTGAAGTCTGGGGATGCGGCCCAGTTGGTTGCGCCCTCTAGATCGCAGATGAGGGCCTTGTCGATGTTGCCGGAGCCGACGAGGCTGGAGGCTGGAGTTAGATGGGAGAGGCCATCGAGGCAGAAGTCAGACGTACCTGGTGTCAACGTATGCTGGTGTGGATGTCAGCTTTTGCGGCCGCGTAGAGGGGCGCGTTGCTTACCTTGCCAGGACATGTTTGGTGAGGGGTAATGTGCGTGCTGCGGGAGCTTGGAGAGATGAGAAAATTGACAGAAGTGAGGCAGAGGAGATGCAGGTACTTTTGACTAAGCAGAACAAGAGAGCAGATGCGGTGAGAAGGGTTGGTGCTGCGTTGTTGGGCTAAGTCGTGGTTTGATAGTGGGGCTGTTTCGACCCCGCCCTCTCGCAATGAAATCAACTTTTCCTATCGCGACAGCCAAACCCCTCGGCCGTGGACTCTCGCAATCCCGCGCCCTGTCACGCGTTCTCGTTGCGCCATCCTGCAGCCATGTACTGGTCGCATGGGGGAGCCGGCGCTGCTGCGAATATGCCCATTCCACCATGTCCACCGCGATACCCGCCTAGTGTGTCTCCTGTCCATGCGCATCTGCCGCTTTCTGGGGTCAAGGCCACGGAGCGGGTCGAATTGCTGTCATCGAACCATCGGACCCCATGCATTGGACAGGACGGAGATTTGGCGTTGCATAGGCGCCACCAGCAGAGCATTTTTGGTGGTTGTGCACGGCACGTCGTTTGTACAGACAACCTACCTATGACTCGACATTCACAACGGTCCACCCAATGCCACGCACACCCTGCCCTCGAGACCAGACCGGATGCCTCGATGCAGTCCATGTACATAAATCCACTTGACGTGTCCAAGCCAGTTTGATCCTGCCCCTCCGGTCTCGACCCGTTATGACGTGCGCCTGTTGCTCTGCCTATTTGGACGTTTCCGCGTTGGTCACGTGTACACGCTAGGCCGAAGCTCGCTGCGAGCTGTGAGCTTGAGCTTGAGCTGCCAAAAGATTACGCGTGAGCAAACCGCACATGAGAAAAGCACCCACCTAGACGTCAGAACACCGATTAGCCGCAGATTATCAGACAAAACCCTTTTGCGACCGCTTTGCCCAGAATTCCAGACAATGCCGACCCGTTCCCCGTCCCCAAGACGCTCGCGGTCGCGCACCCGCAGCCCATCTCGCGACCGGTCGCAAACCAGATCGCCGACCCGCTCCCGTTCAGCGCGGTCTGGCTCACCACGGCGGTCCTTGTCTCGAAGATCTCCCACACGTTCTCGCTCGCGCACTCGATCCCGATCGCCCCGGTCCCCGTCTCCCAGGCGCAATGGACGACGCAGCTACACACCAGATAGCAGATCGCGCTCACGAGGGAGGAGCTACACTCGCAGTCCTACCCCAAGAGATGGATCGCCAGCACCCAGAAGTGCAAAGGTGAGAAGATGAAGTGCCTGGATCCAAGTACACAGACTTGGTTCGGGCCTAGCCTTGCTACCTCACCAGAATTGTGGCTAATGCTGCGACAGATTGTCGTCGAAGCCCTCACCAGGAATGTCAAAGAGGACCATATACGAGAAATATTTGGAAAGTACGGTGTCATCAAGGACGTCAGGATGCCCATGAACCCAACTTGTACGTATGATCTCATCGCATTGGAAGCACCCGGCTAACTGCCGACTAGTCAACATAAACCGCGGCATGGCATACATACTCTATGAAGAAGTCGACGATGCCGAGCGCGCAATTGCAAAGATGCACGACGCACAGTTAGACGGAGCTAAGATTCAAGTCTCCATTGTTTTGCCCCGACGTCGCTTTTCGCAAACCCCTCCACCAGCGCGCAGAGGCCCACCACCAGGCGACAGGTTCCAAGACGACTTTGACGGTGGGTATGGACGCGGCGGATGGGGACAACGAGGAGGAGGGCCACCCGGCGCATACAGACCACCACCTATGGATGGTCCCCCACGTTACCGCTCTCCACCGAGACGAATGTCGCCCGACCGTGGACAATGGGGACGCGGAAGGGGCGGTCGCGGTGGACGCGGAGGATGGGGAGGACGTCCGCGGTCATATTCACGGACCCGAAGCCGCTCGCCACGGAGGAGCATTTCCCGCTCTTCTTACAGCCGGTCACCTTCAAGAACACCGCCAAGACGAGGCTACGGCAGGAGGGATAGTACACCGCGAAGAGCTGGTCCTAGCAGTGGAAGCGGTGGAGCGAGAGGAAGGAGAAGCCCCAGTTATAGTTCCTACGGCAGCGACCGCAGCCGGAGTAGGGATCGTAGATGATTGTTCTCATGCTACAGTATGTTGGAAAGAAATCGAGCAGGTGTTAATCGGGTTGGAGGTCTCGCCAGAGGGGCATTTAGAGTGTACTATTATCCGAGTTATCCGTGGACAGGCATCGAGGCGGAGCGACGACGTCTTGGCCAGAGTGATAGAGCCAGTTGTCTAGTTGAAAATATCCATCTAATCATACAGAGTAAATCAAGTCATCTTCAGTTGAAACCCGGCCCCTTTTTCTTCCTCTTCCCTGCCCCTAAAGATGCTACTAAAATCCAGATTCCCTTGCATACCGGGGGCATCGCCTCGCTTGGGCGCATTCGGACTCTTCTTTCTCCTCCTCTCCTGCCCAGCTTTACTGGGAAACGTAGGAAACATCTCTGTCGGTTTGGGCTTGGGCTGCTCTCTGAAGTAAGGGTGGGCAAGGACTTCGCCAGCCGTGGGACGGTGGTCCGGGTTGAGCGCGAGCAGCGAGGAGAGCAAGTCGATTCCTGCGGCGGTGAGGAACGGAAACTTTGCGCGGTTGAAAGACGGCGCGTTGCGATGGTCTCGCGGCAGCTTGAGGCTCTTTGCATTGGGCAGGCGGTAGAACTGTGGCCAGGTCTTCTCCGAGGGCAGGCCACACAGGGAGAAGATGAGTGACAGCTCGTCGACTTCGTTTTTGCCTTGAAGCAGCGGCTCCTTGGCTAGCAGTTCCCCGAATATACAGCCGACGCTCCACATGTCGACTTCGGGCCCGTAGTCCCGCGTACCGAGGAGCAGTTCGGGGGCGCGGTACCACAGCGTTACTACGAGTTGTGTCAAAGGCGCATTGGCAGGTGGGATATATCGTGCCATTCCAAAGTCAGCAATTTTGAGTTGGCCCCTGTTGTTGAGCAGGATGTTTGATGTTTTGAGGTCTCGATGCATGACGAAGTTTTCATGTAGATACCCGACTCCAGATACTAGCTGGCGTAGCAGGGTTTTGACTTCTGATGCCATGAAGGGCTCGCTCATGTCCTCTTGCAGCGTCTTGAGATCGTGTTCGAGGAATTCCATGACCAAGACGCATTCTTGGGGATCGTCGCCTGACAGAATCTCATGCAGATTGACTATATTCTTGTGGCGGCACCGCTGTAGAATGGATATCTCTCGTAGTGCTGTGATTGGGAAGCCGTCTTGGTTGTAGTCCATTTTCACCTTCTTCAGGGCTACGACCGTGTCCGAGGTTATGTCGCGTGCTCGTGATACCCAGCCATAGGAGCCTTCTTCGATTTGGTTGAGAGTCTCAAAGTTGGACGTGTGCCGGCATGAGTTCCAGCCCCCGCTTTCGAAGCGCAGTAGTTTTCTCTCTTCTTGAGCATCTTTTGATTTGGAGGCCTCTTCATCCTCATCGCCAGTTGACAATCTTCGACGCTTCGCGGGCCGCGATTCTGCTTCTTGCGCTGCACGTGCTGCCGCCTCTGCCTCTTGCTGTTTCTGGAGTTTTAAGCGTTTCTTCTCTTCCTTTTCTTTCTTTCGACGTAGTTCCTCAGCCTTGTCTGCTTCTTCATTTGCCCAGCGGGACGCCATTATTCCTTCTCTTTCTCAACTATTACTTTGTTTCTGAGAACTTTCTGCCTGGCTTATGATGTGAACTCTACGTAGATCCCGATACCATACAATGAAATATGATTGGCATCCGGATCGAAGCGTCGCAGACGGTCGTAGGCCAAAGCTAAGGGTGATGGTCATAGCTTCGTTCACCTCGGCGTTCCGATTTGAACTTTTGAGTTCCGAACGCGCAGACGTCATGGAACGACGATAGAGCGTCGACATGAGAACACAACCCCTAAATCTACTGCGGACGGCAGCGCGAAGTGGGCGCTTAATGTCCAAACCAATTTGGTGCCAGAGAAGTAAATGCGCTTCGAGGTGGTCGTCGACCTCTGCTCCTGCAAACTCGGAACGGCAATGGTCAACGCCTCTGGCAAAGACTCTAGCCCAGGCCATTACCGTAAGGAACCAGTTGGCCTATCATATTCAAAGGTCTGACAGTGATCTCAGACGACTGGACCAATATCTGTCGCGGCATACATGCGGCAATGTCTCACACATCCTGAAGGCGGTTACTACACAAGACAAACTACGAGCGGGCAGGATCAATTCGGAACCAAGGGCGATTTTGTAACCTCTCCGGAAATTAGCCAGATATTTGGCGAGTTGATCGGCATATGGGTATACGCAGAATGGCTGGCGCAAGGAAGGAAAGACAATGTGCAAATTATTGAAGTTGGTCCTGGACGAGGCACATTAATGGATGATGTCCTGAGGGTAAGACGAGCACCCGAAAAACCAAACAGAAGATAGGTTAACAAGTGAACAGACTATCTCCACCTTCAAGGCTTTCGCCAAGAGCATTCAAGCGATCTATCTTATCGAAGCGTCGCCCTACCTACAGAAACAACAGGCAAAACTGCTTTCCGGAGCTGAAGATCTCACAAAGAGCGAGATTGGCCTCACTGCAAAATGCAAATATATTCCAGGATGCAAGATTGAGTGGTGTGAAGACATACGGCTTGTTCCCAAGGGTATGTTTTTAGCGATGCCGTATACCACCTATCTGACGGATTATTGACAACAGACATAGAAGCCACAGCGACCCCTTTCATCCTCGCTCACGAGTTCTTTGATGCGCTTCCTATACATGTCTTTCAGAACGTCGCGCAGTCTTCTGTGCCTGCATCGTCGACTATCATTACACCGACAGGTCCTATTACACCCAAGCACGGAGTAACAGCCCCCAAGAACAACTGGCATGAGCTTGTTGTATCGCCAACCTCTCCATATACAGACGGAAACACATCAAGCTCTTCGGCTTCGAAGAATGACGATAAGCTTGATTTTGAGCTGACTGTGTCGAAGACGCCAACACCCCATTCCCTGTATCTGCCCAAGTTATCGGATCGCTACAAAAAGCTAGAGAACACAACCGATGCAGTCATTGAGATCTCACCAGAGTCGCTTGCTTACGTATCGGACTTTGCTGTAAGGATAGGCGGTAGCAACAGCAAGCCTGCCAATACTTCAGCGCCAGATAGTCAACCTAGCGCGCCACACAATGATGAGGACACTTTTACAAAACCACAGCCCTCCGGAGCAGCTCTAATTCTCGACTATGGCCCTCTAGATACCATCCCAGCCAACACCCTTCGCGGCATTCGCTCACATACTACCGTCTCACCTTTTGCCTCACCAGGTCTTGTGGATCTCTCCGCCGACGTAGATTTCCTCGCACTAGCTGACTCAGCCTTGGACGCTTCTCCTGGCGTCGAAGTCCACGGCCCCGTTGAGCAATCGTTCTTCCTGTCCACAATGGGCATAAAAGAGCGGGCCGACCGCCTCCTCAAGGCAGCAAAGGATGAGGAAACAAAGAAGCGACTAGAAACAGGCTGGAAGAGACTTGTAGATAGAGGCCCGAATGGCATGGGAAAGACGTACAAGGCCTTGGCTATTGTACCATATAAGAAGCAGGGCCCGGTGCGTAGGCCAATTGGATTTGGAGGGGATATAGCTATGTAGTGTGGTGTAATTATGTACCATGACGCTAGAGCTTTTCTGTAGGGTGCTCGGATTCGATGCTTTCGTGTTCGGCGGTTACGTATGGTATCTGAAAAGCATGTACCTTGAGGATATAAGCACTGCGGTCAGCCCTACACATTCGCACAGTATACGAAAACGATCAAATGATCAACGTCCATGTGGTTATCCTCCGCCTGAAAAAGCTTATATTGTCCACCAATTAGCCCGCTCAGAATATCTCAATAGCAGGCGGGACTTCAGCGTGAGGGAATTTCTGCATGAGTATTGGCGTGGTGATCAACTGAGCAGAGAAGGGAGAATAGGCTGTGGTTGCTGGAAGCACGCATCAACACAGTCAAATCGCTCTCGAAATTGCTACCCATTGTTACATTGCTGGAGATATGAGGTGGATGTTGCATGCTAGTTCTGTGGTGTCTTGATCCTTTGTCAATTCGTATACGGTACGTGTTGTAATTTAACCACACTAAGGTAAGCGCTAAATCTAGCGACTTGTTTGCGGTGGTTGCATGAGTACTAAGTTGTTGGAGAGGCCTCATGAGAAGGTATCTGGTGTGTTAGAATGATTGGTCGAGTATGTTCAGTATCGAAGTAAGCCTTCGCATCCTCTCTCGTGCGGGTCGGGCAGCATGATAATGATATGGAAATCCTCGATAGATTCGCAACCGTAATCATTGTATTCATTCAACAGTTTCGACCGTTTTGCGTTTTGCAAGTTTATTTTAAGCACCGCATCTATGACGCTTAGCGTCAATATGAGTTAGTGCGATCTTTAAACAAACTAGGCTGACACTTTTGGATATCTTAGAAGAGTGGGAGTCTTGTTGAAGTAGTGGTACTATACTAGTGGGCGAACTGGGTCATCGGAAGCTAGCTGCCTTGTTGTCCGCCTTCTAATTTCTAAACTTCCTAGAAAACTACTTCAATTAGAGTTTGGCATTATTAGTGTAACCATGGGTGTACGAAGTATATACAGCAGAGTAATGTTTTAGCACGTCCCATATTAAGTTAAGAAGCAGTGACACGTGTTGCGCAGTCAAAGGATGGTAGAAGTAAGAAGATTTTCGGAGTGTTTATTTGACAACTCGATAGTTGTCTTAGCAGTACTCTTCAACTGTAATAGCCCGTTATATGCTTAAATCTCAAAAATCGTCATCCTACCGGAGCTTCTGAACCTCTCTTCCATATTTGTTAGTAACGTGGTCTTTGGAAGGAAGGTGAACATATTTAGTGCTTACCTTTGATTCGGTGATCATTTCAAGGCCAGAAAAAAGCAGCATGCAAAGGCAGACCGCTACCCTGAGTTACAGCGATACGTACCCATTCTGTTTCAAAACAACCAATCATAGAGAACGATTTTGGGTGAGAGACAGACTTGCTACCGATAAAGAGATAGTGTATTCGTAATCTTGAAGGCAAGCCCGCCGATGAAACTCTAATAGCACACACTACTCTTGCCGAGCCTCATAGCATGCGTTAGAAATGCGATATGTTGGCAAAGAAATCGGCCTTAGGATTGTCTTATTGTTCAGTAACCCGCCAGTACTTACTGCCAGTTCTTCTTCTTATAAATCAAATTCTTTCTCTATAACCATAAGACAAATCCAACTCCTCGCTCTCTCTTTCGCCATACCCTTGGTTTGAAAGAGACAAAAACCTTGTCAAGATGCAATTCAACCTCAACCACCTCCTCGTCGCACTGCCCTTTGTAGGCTCTGCATCTGTTTGGACAAGCCTCGTGGCAAACTGTGACCAAACTCCACCAGTCGTACGTATATCCTTCAATCGCTGCGTCAACAGCTATGCTAAGACAAGGAAATAAGGAAATGGAAACTGTAAACCGGAAGATACGGTGAAATGTACATCAGACCCAACTATTGCTAGCACTGTGAGTCAAAAAGGTTACCTAAATGTTCATTATGAGAGTAAATTGACAGCGGATTAGTGTCCCGGTAGGACTTTTAGAACAGCATGGGTGGCTCCGAACGGAGGTTGTGAGTGCTACTTCACGATTCTGATGTCTCTTCATGTGACCCTCCTCCTTGTATGGCGCGTGAGGCCCATATAAACTCTATCTGCTTCGTTCTTTGAAGCTGTTAGCCCTGTCACAGCTAGAGAATATATCTGCTCCTTGCCATTCACAAATATTTCAAAACCAGAGGTGACAAAATGCACGGGAAAAGGCATCAGCTACTAAGACAGTAAATATCAGTAGGAACAAAAATAAGATTAGACCTTGAAACAAGCAAACCAGCTACCATTAGAGCCATAGAACAGATCCTATTATGCCACTGTCTACTGTAATAGGATATTGACTACTGAAACAAGAATCGTGATGTGGCTCAGTGGACGTTGAACGGCTACGAAACTGTTCACAGAAAATGCCGGACGTTGGATCATTACAGTACTCTAAATTCTGCGTCTCTATAGTTAAATGTGTTAGCAAATGAACGTCAACAATGCATCCTCTGTGATTTGCTATAAAAAGGTTAAGACCGCAAAACTAGACTACAACAGGATCGTTTATGCGCAATAGAAGCTCGGCACAATAACGATAGAAAGTGGAGACTCCAAAAGGTCCTCATGCGAGCCATAGTATTCACATAGACTCCCATGAAGAGGTTACGAGCGATATCCATGTTCGTTGTTGTGTCAATTCAAGAAAGTGCGGGGTATGGTTGCACAGGCCCGTTTTGTTTGCTATACATAGGTGCAAGAAAACGAAACCATAAAAAACAATAACATATAACTACCGCATATGCGTGACGATAATTGCGCAGTTGGATGTTGGCTGTAGCAAAAAGATGGATGGATTGATGGTGTGCAGGGATGGCGCGGGACCGGGGGATACGCGACGATGACGTTTTGTCCCTGATAGCCCAGCCCGCAACCCTGATTACACCTTTCCCGGCATGTCGACCCAAAAAGAGGGGACAGCTGCGGCTGCAATTCCTTACTTCACAAACCTCTCCTGGTCGGTATACAGACTCAAAATCGCTCTTCTTTCTTCGGCCTCGTCGTCGGACATGGCCAAATCAAACGCCCTACAGTCCAATCTCGATGTCGACTATGTGATCAACTATCGCTTTGCCGCCGCGGGTAAGCTTGCCAGCAGCTTGTGATGAATGAAGAAACGAGCTGACAAGTATGCAGATAAGGCCAAGGCGGCGGCGCAATTTGAGAAGCTCTGCGAAGCTCTTGCCAATGTCGGTCTGCAGACGGAGGTCCGCAATGGAGACTCCCAATCGCTTCTGCTCTTCGTGAGGGTTGCCTCCGACGAGCACTTGTTTGGCGAGGTATACAGGTCCAGGTATGTAAAGTCGATGCTCTCTACCTTACAGATCAATGGCTGACTCTTTGCAGAGTTCGTGACTGGATCCATGGCGTCCGATCTGCTGCCCCTGAAAAAGTGACACGTGAATCCCTCGAAGCAGAGCCACTCTACGAGGCCGAACGGCTGCGCATAATATACCAGCTCATTACAAACCCTACCTCAGAAGGCGGGGCCGGTATAACACCTAAGGAGGGCGAATGGAAGAACGTCGAGTCGATATTTGCCCTGCACGACCACGCCTATAACAAAGATTGGATCAAGAAGTGGACGTCGCAGTACATCCTGACCACCGAAGACTTGGATGAAATTCGCAATCGCATGGGAGAGAAGGTAGGCTATTTTGTTAAGTTTTAGGTGAGACTTGGCTGACAAGAACAGATCGCCTTCTACTTTGCCTTCACGCAATCCTACTTTACCTTCCTTATCCCGGCTGCGGGATTCGGTCTCTTCTCATGGCTCTTTCTGGGCTATTTCTCCCCAATTTATGCACTCGCAAGCGCTTTGTGGTGCACTGTCTTCACCGAGTACTGGAAGCACCAGGAGAAGGACCTGAGCGTTCGCTGGGGAGTCAAAGGCGTGTCCAATATCGAGGTTAAGAAGCGAGACTTCATTCCCGAGAAGACAATCACGGATCCCGTCACGGGCGAGCAAGTTGGTTTCTTTCCTGCATCCAAACGCTTCCAGAGGCAGTTGTTGCAAATACCATTTGCAATTGTCGCAGCCTGCTCGCTTGGAGCTGTCATTGCGACGTGCTTCGGTATTGAGGTCTTCATTTCCGAAGTCTACGACGGACCACTCAAAAGCGTCCTTGTGAGTATTAAGTTCGATTTGCTTTCTGTTGCTGCGCTAATTGTTCCTAGGTCTTCATTCCTACTGGTATCCTCACCACGGTCAACCCTATCCTAAACACACTCCTAACCCATGCTGCCACACGATTGACTCAATTTGAAAACTATGAGACCCACGCTGCGTACGAGAAAGCCTTGACTCAGAAGATCTTTGTCATGAACTTTATCATGTCCTACCTGGGTATCTTCTTAACTGCTTTCGTCTACGTTCCTTTCGGCAAAGTCATTGTACCCTACTTGGACGTTTTCCACGTCGCTGTTCGACCTTTTGCCCAAGATGAGAAGCAACTCCATCTCGAATCAAAGAGCTCCAACTGGAGCATCAACCCTGATCGTCTTCGTAAGCAGGTCATCTACTTTACCGTAACTGCTCAGGTGGTCAACCTGGGCATGGAACTCATCGTCCCGTACCTCAAGCGTCGTGGACTTGACAAGTACAAGGAGATGCAGTCGGAACGAGCTGCTAAGAACGGCGGCTCTGCACCATCTGCTGCTGCCAATGACCCACCTGAGGATGCCGCTTTCCTTGACCGCGTCCGCAAAGAGGCCGAGCTTGAAGTCTACGATGTCACTGCCGATCTCCGCGAAATGGTTGTTCAATTTGGTTACCTATCACTCTTCTCCGTTGTCTGGCCATTAACCGCGGTATCATTCCTCATCAACAACTGGGTTGAGCTCCGTGCCGATGCGATGAAGATCTGTGTGGAGATGCGCCGACCCACTCCATGGCGTGCCGACACTATTGGTCCCTGGCTTGACTCCCTCTCTTTCCTCACTTGGCTCGGCAGTATCACCACTTCAGCTCTCGTCTACATGTTCTGGAACGACAACACTGGTCCCGATGGCAGCCCCAGCAACATTCAGCTCTGGGCCCTCCTTCTTACCGTTTTCTTTGCCGAACACCTCTTCATTCTCTTCCGCTGGGGCGTTCGCATCATCCTTTCTAAGCTCGATACTCCAGGCCTGCAAAAGGAGCGCCGTGAGCGTTTCCTCGTCCGCAAGCAATACTTTGAAGAAAATCTCAGTCAGCTACAGAACATGCCCAAGCTGAATGAAAAGGATAGCGAGATTACTAGGAGCAGTCTCGAGGAGGACGCGCGGCGAAGCAGTCTGAGCGAGACCACGGCTGAGATTAGGTTCTGGGAGCGCCAGAGAAGCTGGAGGGAAAGTGCGGCTGTGGCAAGGAAGCTTATTGAGCAGGCCCAGAACGAGACGGTTGTCGAGACGAAGAAGGAGCTGTAGATGAGGTATGTTGAAATGGTAGCAATGGCGGTTGATTGCGTTTCGAGATGGATGTGGTTTGAATATTCCTATTCTGGTATACTTTGAGCTGTGTTTACTTTAGCGAGTATTAAAGAAAAGTTCTCCGTAACAATTGTAATAAGATTGGTATACATAGAGGTTCTAACAAGGCAAAAAGAAACAAAAAAGGAAGGTCCTTCTACTTGCCATGACCCAAGCAAACAGTCCGTCTTTCTTCCTCAAGCGCACGCATTAACAGCCTGCAGACTCAATGAGAAAAGACGTCCCATTGCTGGTGACAGTTTCTGTTGCTGCAAATCGAAGAAGTCCTAGTCATTAGTAAAATGGTTTGTCCCATCCAGGAAGGAAAACCTAGACGGATCAAAGATAAGATCGAGAATAGAAAGAGGGAAGAGGAGGGGGACCTGGAAAAAGAGATTGTTATGGAGCACACGACATCTAACAGTGCAGAGGAAGCGAAAATGGTTAATAGGAAAGACCTGGATAAAAGTTACACGTAGAAGAGAACATATTTGTTCAAAAGACATGTTTGTGCTGTTCGAGCCTCGTCGCTTTCTTTTCTCGTCGGTTCTCGGACAGATAATATACACCTTCTTTGTCAGAGACCGGAAGTTCTATAGGGAGGTTATCACGTAGTCGCTCGTGAGGCCAGATATCTGCGCATCGAGTGAAAGCGAGGTCGTCTGTCCGTCCGTTCGTGCTGGAAGTATTGCCCGTCCATAATTCGCCAAACGCCTAGAGCAGCCTGTTGCGAGGCCAACTCCGAGGGGTATCTCATATTGTAAACAGTATAACTCGAAACAAAATACGCAGTCCCTAACCTGTTTGGAAAGAGGATGGGTGAGTAAAGCATGCCGAGGCATTCATACTCGCTTACTCTCGCGCCGAATTGCTCTGGTTCTTCGAAGAGCAAGGGCGTTTGTCCGTCCTTCAAATGCCCGCGAATCCCGTGCCCCCGTGCATAGATAACATTGTTGTACCGTTCGACCATGGCTAAATCATATCCCCATATTTCTGGCTTGTTCATCAAAAGACGTTTGAGCGAGGGAGGTGGGGTCGGTCGATAACGGCAGTGTGATGAAAGCGGCCAAATCCGATAACTTAACCTTACTTGAGAGACCTCAAGTGCTCTCGCTGCTGCTTGTAAGTCTCGTAGTTGCCACCTAGGATGCATTGGAGAATGCTCGGTCCAATGTCTTGGCCTGCGCGGCATGCCTTCATTCGATCCTCAAGGGTGAAGTAGGCTTCTTTGAAGGCATCAAAGACGTCCTGAGCCCTGTGGGAGCCACCGGAAATATTGTTTTCTGGACGGTTTGGGTCTTGAATGGAAAGACCATTGAATTTTTCCGGGCGACCGTCAATTCCGTACGTAGTCTGAGATACGTTAGCTTCATGAACGAGCCTTAAGACACACCGGTATGCTCCGGCACCACAGCATGGACGACTGCTTACCTTCTCGACAATAGCCGGTGGATGCATCTGGATGCGTTTCCTAGCCAAGTCGAAATCACCATAGTACTTCAGGAATCCAATGAAGCATTCGCCAAGATTTTCCGCTTTCTTGGAATGCTGGATATAGCTGACAACCAAGCATACGATGCTGAAGCCTCCAAGTCCACCCGTGTGCACTTCGTTCAGTCCGCGCATCACGAGAAATTGCTTTAGAAGCGCCACCATGTACACCACGTCAGGGTATTGCAGCTTCCATTCATCAAATGTTGCCTGGGCTTGAACTCCACTCAGATTTTCAAAGGAAATGTCAACCTGAAGTCGGGTAAGCCTATCCACGAATTTGATGATAGGAACCTTGGCTTGAATGACTTGGCATCCGTGGGCATCCATGCCCGTACTCTTGAGCCTGTTAGCTGCCTTGTAAAGCAGTTTCTTGTTAGCGCCCCTTTGCGACATGTCGACAACAGGAGGGCCGCCATTATAGTGTCGATCGGAGACGTAAACCAAATCCATATCAGCAGTAGGCAGATATAGACCTGCTGGGAAAGAACCAAAACAAAGGATGCGGCCATTCTCTTGGGGAAACCCGCGTTGACCCAGCGCATTGTTGACCCGGATGACAAGTCTGTTGCGTTGTTCGTGTTCGAATTCCTTGGGAGCAACAAAATCATAGAAATCCAGGATTTCGTTGTGAAGCCTAGTTTGAGGTCAGTACAAGGATCTTCAGATATGGCGTCAAGGCTGTCGCCATCGTTAGGCACTGTGCGAATTACAAAGTTCCCAACAGAGGCTCGGCCGCTGGAAAGTAACCGACTTACCACTTCTCTGGATCACGCGCAAGATGTACATAGGCATTGCGTGAGGGGAGCCAAGGGGTTGCATCGCCGTTCCGGGTAGGCAGCCACTCGTCGACTATACCACCTGCTATGGCTTTCCGCTTGTTGTTGGTCTTGGGGCCACGAGGTGCTCCATAGTCCGCTCGAGCTGCTTCTTGCATATTCCTCGTAAGATCGCTGCCATTGCGCGTGAAGTCATTCAATGAGCCTTGTATGGGGGTTTGGGCATCGTTGTCATCGTCTTCATCGTCCTTATCATCTTCATGGTCTGAACCAAACGAAATGAAATCATCATTGGCAACGACCGAATTGTGTCCAGTAGCCTTCTCAGCCTCCTGGTTCTTTGCTTTCCGGATCAGCTTCACAACATCCAGCCTCTTTCCTGTAGTCTCATCAGGAGGGGGTAGTGCAGTATACGGGTCTGGGTTGGACCATTTCGGGACAGAGTCGCCATCAGGACGCTTGAACTGTGTGCGAGTAGCCTTTGGCTTGCTCTGCGACGCGTCGCCATCTGCAGAATCATCGTTCTCTAGGTCCATGTCGGTTTCGTCATCATCCGACAGGTCATCAGGGTTCTGAAAGCGGTTGGAGTTTGCTGCAACGCCTAGTGAGCGTTCAGGACTCTGGTTGTCACGATGCTGGAGCAAAGCACGCTCATGAGGCGCAGCCTTCTTAAAAGCGGTTCGGCGATGGCCGTTTGCATTCGTCCTACCGTCAGCACGAGACGGGCCTCGCGACGCCCCACCACGACCGCGTCTTCTAGATGCTGCCGATCCGGAGGGACCTCGCGTGTTGGCGGGGTCAGAAGGCGGAAAGCGGGGAGCGGGGTGATTGGACTCGAAGGTGAATTGCGAGCGGTTGCCGTTGTCGCCGCCGGGTCGATAACTGTCACCGCTTCCGCCCGTGAATGTCATGCGGTCGGCGAGCGGTCGCGGGCGGTCGCGCCCAGGCCGATATGAGTCGACCATTTGATGTCGCGTTTCCTGAATGTAGTCGAGGCTGCGCGCAGCCGGTGGGGATGGTTGTGTGCGTGTGCGGGGGAGGTTGGTTGACAGCGAGCGGTGTGGTGCCAAAGGGCAAAGGTCTTTGCGCGCGAAAGTTTTGTGGCGAGACAGTCCTGCTGTAAGCCAAGCCTTTAGCGCGAACCTATGGCGTTGTGGGGTGGGATGGGAGCAGCCGGCCCCTCGTCTGCCTCCGTTCCGTCAATGATTGTTAAATCGCAAGTCCATATCCTGGTGCTATTTTACATGGGTGGAGACGAGCCTAGATAGCACTTTAAACAGGCACCGAATTGGGTGTTGAACCATCGGGATAGGTCAAGCATGTGGTGCTACAACCTAACACGTTTGCTTGCCTCGTTGGTGCAGCGTATGATGTTACAGTATTCGAACATTATGAAATAATACATATACATGCGAGAGTGGAGAGACGTAAAAGCATACTCGTGCCAGTCCAACTACGCCCTCAACCACAGAGTGCCTTCGCGGTACTGTGCCCAGGGAAGGCTCAAACGCTATGCCAAACGCCGCTCAAATGCAACAAGACATCCCGTCATCACCATGTGCAATGCTTTGCGAGTTGATTCTTTGGTCACAGTCGCAGTGCTGGTAGCCCAATGGCGGACACAGGTTGCTGCGAAGTGTCCACCACTTCATCTCAACTGGATTCGCCTCAATCCTCCTTTGTGAATTTGGGCTTGAAGCCCTCTCTTAGTTCTTTTTCTCTTTCCGCAACACGTTGGTGGCCTTGTATCTCCCTCTCGATCCTTTCCCTTGCCCTCAAAATCTTGCTTTGCAGATAGAAACTACCACCCTTCTTTGGATCATTCAAGTCGAACAGTCTCTTGAATCGCTCAGTGACTACCTCAGGTTCGATGTTTCCCATCTTTCCGGGTCCAACATTCAAGATTTGGCAGGCCTCATCCATGGTGATGTTGGACGAGGAAAAGGCGCTCCCACTTTTGCCCTGGTTGGCTGCTGCATATTTCTGGGACGCGGCGGCTTGACGATACGACTCGGACACGGCTCGACCTATTATTCGGGCGCCAGAGAAGACGACTTGTGTTATTATGCGATGGGCCTGCAGGCATTAGTCTGTAGTAGTGTGAAGAAACGGGTGGACCGTACCATTGTCGCTGGGACAGAAGCAGGACGAGGACGAGAGCAAGATGGTTTCTTCTTTTCGGACTCTGAGATGCAGAGCTGCTAGTCTACTGCTTGCTGGTGGCGGGTGCTGTCGGCGACGAGGGCGTCTCCAAAATTTCTGGGTCGCCTTCCGCAGATTCGGTCTGCTTCCGAGGCCTGCACGTGATCGACAGCGCCACAGCCAATCACGTCACGATCGCAAACTGCCATCTCCGCAACCATTGTTGGAGGGTGGTTGGATGCTTGCAAGTGCCGTTGCAATGGTCAGACTTGCATCTACAAGCTATGTCTTCCTTGCATACATGCCCGAACGGTCGTGTAATCAGCGCCCATGGCCGAGGGCTGCCCACAAGGCGGCCGCAAGTCGTCCTCGGGCTAAGGCATTCACATGCTCAAAGGCCCCCGCCGGGGGATGACCATGATCCTCTGCCGCAGCAGTACCACGGGCGTTGCCTGCATGACACCTTTTTGACCTCGCCCGGGCTGTTCTTCTTCTTGCTCCAGTGCCATCCTGACTCCATACACACAGCCACCCAGAGCGCGGGTGGACAAGAGTGAGAGCGTGGCCCTCAGCCTCATCTGCGCCGCCGGGCTATGACGCACATCCCCATGCATGGCCGCACTAGGTCGGTTCCCTCAACTCTCGCAACCAGATTGCAAGTAAACGTCGTCGCGCAACCACCATGCTCACACTCGACTAGATACTCCCTGGATAGAGCACATGTCCACCCCGAACAGGTCCAGTAACGATGCGTCGTCTCCGCAGTCAACCGGTGATCCGAACCCGCCTACCTATGCCTCCTTCTCTCCCGCCCACCTAGGCCAAACGACGCCCCAGACCAAGCGCCGCTCTGCCATACTCGTGCACCAGAAATCGCCGCTGCTCGCTGCTACCCCGCCGCAAATCACACGCGTTCTCGCCTATTCGCATCCCTTCATACTTCCGCTGAATAAGTTTGCCGGACTCGTGACATGGACAACGGGCGATCCATGGGAGAGCTTTCTCCTGGTAGCAGCATTTTGGGCAGTCGTCATGTACGGCGATGTAGTCACCAGATACGCCGGGCCCATCATCGTAGTCTCGGGCCTGATACTGGGCATGTACACACGCAGGTACTCTCCGCTGTCATCCACCGGATGGACTGGCGAGAAGGGCCAGACGGGACATAAGCGAATCGAGTCGGACACCAACATCAAGCACCACAAGAGCCTGGAGGAGATTGTCGACAGTCTGAAGCTCTTCACTTCGCGCTGCAATATTCTTTTGGACCCGTTTCTGCGCCTGACAGACTTCCTTTCTACGCAGAGGACAGCAACATCGGCTACAACACGACCAGCACTTACCGTGCTGTTCATTCGCATACTCTTCGTCCTACCGCTATGGATAGCCCTTACGCTCCCGCCGTTCTACATCCTCACCACAAAAAGAGTAGTGCTCGCAGTAGGTACAGTGATACTTAGTTGGCATTCCCGACCAGCCCGCGTCACGCGCACACTGCTCTGGAGATCGAGAACGGTCCGCAAGACTTGCGCCTTCCTCACTGGGCTAAATTTTGGTGACACAACACCCGCCAACCGAAACGGCGCACCTCCTCTTCCACCGCGGAAGAAGAGCACACAGGAAGTGGCTGCCTCCCTCGCTGCTAAGCGCCGGCCAGAGTCAACAGGAGTACGATTTACCTTTTCCATCTATGAGAATCAGCGGAGATGGCTAGGCATTGGCTGGACCTCGTCGATGCTTGCTTATGAGCGAGCATCATGGACGGACGAGCATCTAAACCCCGTGCCGCCGAAAGAGCAGTTTGAACTACCTGAAGTTGAGGGCGGAGGTGCGAGATGGCGATGGGTGCAGGGTAGCGAGTGGAAGATTGACGGCGTTGGCAAAGATGGCAAGGCAGATAAGGGCGCATCAAAGGAAGAGTCCGGTTGGATATACTATGACAACAAGGTATGCAGTATAGCTTGCCTACGCAATACACAAATGCTAACTCTTGGCAGTGGAGAGATGGCCGAAGAGGTCAAGATGGCTGGGGCCGCTATACTCGTCGTCGGAAATGGTACCGCGATGCTGAGCTCGTCGAGTCAACCCCTTCTACAGAAACAACGCCTATCCCCACACCTAGGCCTGCTCCAGCCGACCATTCTGGAGACGTCGACACCAATCACCTCCGGAAACTCTCTTCTAATCTCAGCGTCGCACTAAGTACAGACCCAACGCTTGTAGATGGCGATGGGCGCGAGTACGCTGCATCGGTAACTTCGGATACCGACGCTGCGAGCACCAAGAGCAAACGAAGCTGGTTCAAGAAGAAAAGGACCAAGAGCACAAGTGGCAGTGTTAGCGGCGCCACCGAGATTAGTGATGCGGGTACTAGCGGAACGAGAAGAAGTGACGAGGACGATGTGCAGAGCCCGCTCGACCGTATCGTCCGGGATGAAGAGTGGAGGCTTGGTGATGACATTAGACAGCACCTAGATATCTGAGTTGAATTTTACATTTTTTTCGTGCATTTTGCAATGTAGTCTCGGTGAGAAGAATATGCTTGATCAAGTCTGGGCTTCAGATGCTGGGCAAGGTCGTCGAGGAAGGCCGATGACTTTGTCGTACAAGAACATAGCAAGCCATGTTGCTAAAACTGTCCCGATGAATTTTAACCACCATGTTGTCCTCGCGCTCTCAATTCCTCTCCTCATGTCACTATGACCTATCATGTGACCTTCGTCCTTCGCAGCGAACTGTTTCACGGAGTCGATGTTGTTTTCGTTGCCTGACTGATGTTCCGTGAGTTCGAGGTTCTTATAAATAGACATTCTGAGGTAGGGGGCTTGAGAAGTGCTGCTATAGTGAAAAAGCGGGCCTTTTATTTGGCTCCAATACTGTTTTGAAGATGTGTGAGAAGAGGAATCGTGGGTATTTGTGCAAAGTCCATCTGGATGTGGATCTGCATTGTAGAATTACCCCAACCATTCAAGTATTCCGCCAAGATGCCTCCACTTGTTTGCATTCCTTCCCTCCTGCCTATAATATGGGATTGGAACATGCCAAGTTCAAAGGAACCGATGTATCCGGTTTGGCGTCTTCTTCGCTAAACGTGACGTTGTCCATCTGGAGTTGATCTGCAGGATGGAATCTCCGATGGAGCTTAGTAAACAAAACTTCCAAGAGTAAACAAAAAATCAGCTGCAGGGGGTGTGGGTATGATGGTCTTTGGTTTTCTGTGGTCGTCTACACTGGATAGGTCCTTGTATGGCAATTTAACCGCTTCATTTTTTAGTAGAATTGACTGAGGATCGAATTTCTTACTCTATAAGCCATCGGGCCTACTATAGAAACCATTCTCGACGATGTATGAGACAAACTACTTGTTCAAAAGTCGACACTGCTGCACAGGCTTTGTGCATTCAATGACTACTAGAGATTGCGAGTCAGTCTACCTGCCATTGGAGCCCCACATGACGTCGCGACAACTTTTCGTCCCGCTCACCTCCAGACTTCCAGCTTGCGCCAGCGATGCGACTCACCCTCCATGTCACTCTCCAAGTATGCCAAGACATACCTGCTGAACCAATCAAAGTACAAAAATCTCAATGCTTTCAATTCCCTAGTCGCGCCGTCCGTTCTCACTGCGCGCGACAATGTCACTGAATCAAATTCTGCCTCGAGCAGCATTGCGGATAAACCAATCGCCATAAAAGACAACATCTGCACGAAGGAATTGAAGACCACAGCGTCCTCTAATATCCTGAAGGACTTTACTAGCCCATACGATGCGACGGTAGTGAAGCTTCTCCGAGATGAAGGTGCGGTCGTCATGGGTAAGACCAACATGGATGAATTTGGCATGGGTTCACATTCGATTCATTCGCACTTCGGTCCAGTAAGGGTGAAGAGATATGAGGGTGAGGATTCGGTTGCAGGGGGGAGCTCAGGTGGGAGTGCGCTTGCAGTTGCAAGCTCGCAGTGCTGGGCGTAAGTCTTCAACCATGTCGAGACCGGAGTGCATGTACTGAGACAAGCAGAGCGCTAGGAACCGATACTGGAGGCTCTGTTAGACTTCCCGCCTCATATACAGGCGTGGTTGGCTTCAAGCCGAGTTATGGCCTACTGTCAAGATGGGGAGTGATCGCCTATGCTAACTCGCTAGACACTGTTGGCATATTTGGGCGAAGCACTGAGGATGTGAGGACCATGTTTGGTGAGTACAAGTCGTGAGTTAAGCCTGAAGTATGTCTAACGTAGGCTACAGACAAACTCAACGTTTATGACGCGCAAGACCCAACTTCCATCCCTCAGTCAACGCGCGCACGTTTTAAGAAGCGTAAAGAAGGCCAGCCGTCTTCTCTGAGGATTGGAATTCCCCTTGACTACAATATCAACACCTTGCAGCCTATTGTACGAAAAGCATGGATCAGGCAACTAAAACAATTATGGCATTGCGGGCACAGTCTGCATCCCATTCAGCTGCCGACAACCCAACAGGCTTTATCAGCTTACTACGTGCTTGCTCCGGCCGAGGCATCCAGTAACCTTGCAAAGTACGATGGAGTCCGCTATGGCAGCAGGGCAGAGGGAATTGACGGAACGCCCGATAGCGTGTTGTTCGCCAAAACTCGCGGCCAAGGTTTCGGAGCTGAAGTCCAGCGCAGAATCTTGCTTGGCGCTTTTTCGTTGAGCGCTCAAGCTATTGACAATTATTTCATCCAAGCACAAAAGGTTCGCAGACTGGTGCAGCAGGACTTCGACAAGGTGTTTGCCAGGCCGAATCCACTGTCTGAAAACGAGGTATCCTCGGAAGAAGTAAAGGAAGGGGTTGATGTGATACTATGCCCCACAGCCCCCTCGATGGCACCGTCAGTCTCAGAAGTGGAAATGCAGGATCCGATCCAGTCGTACATGAACGATGTTTTCACAGTCCCCGCCAGTCTGGCTGGACTACCCGCGGTTAGTGTCCCGATAGGAGTACGCTCTGATGAAGATACAGGGATGCCGGAAAGAACTGATGCCATCGTAAACACTGTGGGCTTGCAGATTATCGGTCAATACGGAGACGACGAGCTTGTGCTTGACACTGCGCAACTCATGACTGAGATATCACCATCTCCTCAAATGCGCCATGGGCCAGATGTCACTGCTTGGGGTGCTGTTATAGAAGAGTAACTGTTAAAATATCAGATCAAGTCGTGCTAGGACGTCACCCAAGCAGCATCCAGATATCAGTCTTCAGTCACATATCAATGACATATCAAGATTCCAGTGACCAACACCATTCAAAGCCCCACGATGTCACTTTCTGCGTTCATGTCTCCACTTATCATTCTGTAGCCGTGACGTGCCAACACAAATCCATCGTGAAAAAGGAGATACATCGGACAATTTCCAACTCGGTGTCTCTAGTTTGGGCAAACCCCGAACTATGACCTTTTACCTACATACTCAATCCTAGTCCCTGTTTTCATAACAACATCACATGCAGACGACTGCAGCTCAGCCAGAATGATCACACAGCTTTATTGGCCGACATAAACGGCATGGTGATACTCTGAGACATCTTACGTGGTGGAAGGACATGCTGGCGGTCTCTGGCGAGGTATTGCTAAAGACGAGACTTGGCACCAACTGGTTCTATCTGTCTTGTTACGTTATAGCGAGAGTACGAGAAGCTTATACACGTGATTTTGTACTAGGTCCTTAACTGTACTGCCGTGATTGGCCGGCATGTGAAGCCATCTCGAGACAGACTAGACCCGATCGAGTCATACAGCATGACATCTAGAATTGGGCACGACGTCACCACGTGCACATGTTCATCTGTACTCTAGAAGCGCCGAGTCTTCTATGCCAACAATGACGGATTAATTAGACTGGAATGATATTGTAGCGTGTTCTGCTGCTTTCTATGCGTCTGTGTATGTCTCGCATTATCCGGTCTCTGGCGAGACGCAAGAGCGGGGCTCTTACATGTGCAGGACGTAAAGCATATACACACATACATATACACATACACAGCCAGTAATCAGCCGAGACGTAAAACATTCGATATGAAGAGTATTCGGCCAAGCTTGGTCCCACGTCCATGGCCGTGCCGTCCCATGAGGCTGCCCGAACTATGGGACCTGTGAGCCCTGTTACGTACATCCGTGGCGTCAAGTCGCAGATGGTACAGCAGAAGGGAGAAGCCAAGTCCGCGCTCTCGGGACAATCGAGTGGCCAGGCTTCCACGAACATGTGAGGCAAAGGTCGTATTGGCGGGGCCCTCCGTATGTACTCTGACCCCCAGACCGAGACCATCGGGGACTGCGCGACTTGTGCGAGTGGCTCATCGCCTGAAGCGGTTATCCGACCAAGTCCCTTCCCAACACCGAATGCAAGCCCGTCCATGCTAGCATCCTATAGCGCCATCCAATCACTCTCCACCCGGGCCCGACATATGACCGTGTACCAAGCAGATCTGCCGATCCCTCTGCCCTTCCATGTCGTTCTGTACGGGTAAAACGGTGAGTGAGCGAGTGGATTACCGGCCCTGAGGTTGCATAGCTGAGAAAAGGAGGGGTCAAATCCGGTATCATTGATATGTCACTCGTTGGACACAGACATACAACCCCACCGCGGCATCCTGGGCGGCCGCACAAGTCGCGCATGACACACCCCACAGGGCGGCCATCCACTCAGACAGGCCTTGCATCAGCGCGGGTTAGAAAGTTGGGAAGCTGGAAAGATAGTAGAGGTTCTAACGGCGCTGGGGGGTCTATATAAGTGTCCCTTCTCAGCACCTTGATGGCCTCATCGCGCTCCTGAATTTGCTCATCTACACTACCTACCAACAAAGTTAACCCATCACCCAAACCAACCAATCAACCATCACCATGGCTCCCTGGTACGTCTTGTCCTTTTCGCTGCCAGCCTGTCATGCTTGCATAGCGGCAGCACCTTGATGGTCGTGCTGCTGCTTGCTACTTGTCAAGATTGCCCAAAGCCAGCCAAACAAAACAGATCTCCATGTAGCTAACTCGAGACAACAGCAACTGCACCTCCTGCAAGTGCTCCGGCGACTGCTCCAGCTGCAACTGCGGCTCTTGCTCCGTACGCCTCCCATGCTGCCAGCCCCAGAACCAAGTCGATACTAACACCTCCTGCAGCACTAAATCACCCCATGTACTCCCGGCTCTAGAACATCCACCCATCCCCGGTATTCCCTTGGACCAATCTTAACACCTTTCACGACAAGACGGATGGCTCGCTTCATCTAGCGCATGGAGAGGGTCTGCAGCTAAAATAAGACGTCTTCAGTTGCCTCTTGGGACCCACAGTCAAGTGTATGGGTGGAAAGAGCACGGCGATGTTTCTAGTTCCTTGCTTACTGAAAGGGGGGGATTAGGGGGTTACGATGATATGAATGGACGCTCATTCTGAATGAAATCAAATGAAAGAAATTGAAATGACACGAATGACGTTCTGAGATGCAGTGTTTGCGAGTGTGTTGTGTAAGATTGTGCTACGCGCTTGTTTGTGGTTAACGATAGCACCTTTAACGAGACGATCAGATGCCATCGTGTGGAGATGGATACATCTTTTCCCGCTGTCCCGGTTTTCATACCCGGAAGTAGGTATCGTTTTGCATTCGACGCTGTTAGGATGCAGTGGTAGTTTGTGTTGAGACTTGTGGGTTTAGACTTGCGCACTATTTGGCCGTCTTCTTTTTAGACTCTAGGGAATGATCTTAGGTTCCGGATAAGGGGTTACTAATATACTCGTGTTCTTGAAGACTAACCGTTTGTGTATGTATGGCTGTACGGTACTGTCATCTTATACCTTTTTATGATAAAAGGGTTGATCTAGCAAGACTACACAATGACTGCTTAGCTATTCAAGATTGGGTTGGTCTAGCATGGAGAAGCACATATGTATATGTGCCTTTGTAATCTTGTGCATACGATATAGTCTGTATTCTGGAACCCGGCTTATACATCGAGTAGTAAAGTCTCCTGTTTTCATGCTGTACAACAGACCTGGTTTCTCGCCGGATAAAAGCACACCTGTAGATAGCATACCCTCGATTCCAGCCACTTCACTACAATCTGTCTTGAAGCTAGCAAATAAGAATGACGCAAGTCGTGAAGTTAACAGAAATCCAAGATGTATTTATAAGAGCCCCAAACGCCGCGCTATGCAAGTAAACACGAATGCAGTTTTACGTGGTTGACTCTTCCACTAGTCATCCATCTGCCACTGGTACTCGAGCTTCTCAATGTTTGCTTTGCGATTTCTCGAATCAAACCACTGCTTCTCGAAGCCATTGCTTCGGTCGATGCCGTCCCACCGATGGCCAGGGCGAATGTTGTATCTGTTTGGCTGAAATGGGCCTTTGTATAGCGGCTTGCCTGTGATACTGCGCCCTGCCTTCTTCTTTCGCAGGAAACCCAAAGCCGGGTCATTCCAGTGATCTCGTTCCTTCAACTCGTCATTGAGTTCGGCGTCGTCTGCATATCGAGCAACTGTCATCGTCTTGGCATCCTGCAGCTGTTGTTTCCGGCGCTCGGCTTCCGCGTTCTGGACGTCTCCGCGCGCGGCCCGTTCCTTCTCGCGTTTCTGGCGCTCCTCCTCCTCTGCCTTCTTGCGTGCCTCGGCGCGCTTCATTGCGACGTTGATGATGCGACCGCTGGCGTCTCGGTATATGGTCTCGGGGGCAGCGCCGCCCATTTCCTTTGCGATTTTCTCCGCCTGGCGCTTCTCCTCGGCCATCTTTTTGTGCATGGCAGCCTCGACTTCGGCGGCCGTTTGCAGGCCTGCCTTTGCGCCTGAGGCGGTCTTGAGGATGCCTTCTTGGTCCACCATCTCTGGGGCTTCATCCTCGGCCTCTGCAGCCTTTTGACGATCAGCCGCGGTGCCTGCGATGATGGCATCAGCGGCAGCCGCGTCGGCGGCGAGTTGCGCGGAATGCGAGGGCGCAGCGACTCCTACAGCAGTCCACGTTGCTGCACCTGTGCCTTTTGATTTCTTCTTTGATTTCTTGAGTGTGCCTCCGCCAACTGATCGGACCAATGTTAGCTATCGAGATCTGCGATTGAGCGAGTCGGGGATGCTCACCTATCATTGGCGCGTCGTCGTCGTCATCGTCGGCCTTGTCCTTCCAGCCCAGGTTGTCGTCGTCTTCGATGATGAGGCCGGCATCCTTGTTCTTTCTTTTGCGCTTTTTGGATTTCTTTTCCGAGTCAGCGGTAAGGTAGTTTTTGGCCAAGTAGTCAGCAAGTCCAGACATGCTTGATTGGTGGTGGGGGTGGGCGCGGGCTGCGTGGAGGTCGCGAAGTTTGGCAGGGAAAGCGCATGGGCTTGGCACGCGCATCATGAATTATCACGTGATCTCGCGTCATGGCGTCTCTTGTGTCGCGATCGCCACGGCCATCGATGTCCCTCACTTCTTCCTCTCTACTTGGATTACAAACGACTGCTTATTATGGCCCCGGGCGAACGCTCCGAAGAGGTGTGGCTGTGGTACACGGCTGTGTATGAGGCGATCCAGGAAATCCCGCATGGCAAGGTCACCAGCTACGGGCACATTGCCAGGCTGGTGGGAAAGCGTGCGTCGTGCTGGCGAATGACGATGACGACAAGTTGCTGACTTGTTCGCAGCCGAATGTCCCAGGTAGCATGCCCCCATCACCATGAGCGTGGCATCTACGTACACATACACATGCTATGTCACTGGCAACTAACGGATGACGTCAAAAGACAGGTTGGGGTGTGTCTCAAGAACCTGCCCTCAGCATCGGGCGACAGCAGCAAGACGAAGCCTAGGTTTCATAGCGGCAACGTGCCTTGGCAACGCGTGATAAACGCCAAAGGGGGGATTAGCCCGAGGTCAGCGCCTCTGCGTCCGTCATAGCAACAAAGACCTGTTTGTTGCGTTTCCTTGTGTGCCTGCTAACTGGACAAAGAGGCCCCAATGCGGCGGCGCACCAGGCCGACGCACTGCGGAGAGAGGGGGTTGAGGTACGGCAGGACGGCATGGGCCAATACACAGTGGAGCTGGACGAGTACGGCTGGTTCCCCGACATGCTCCCCAGCGAGGCTGGGCAGGTAGAGGGCAGCGAGACGGACGAGGACGAGGCGGCGTACCATACATAGCTGAATAGGGGTCTGGTGTGCACCATGTAGCGTCGAGCTGGTTGGCACGTTAGAGATGGGCGGGCGCTGATTGCGCGAGGGCGCCACCCCGGACTCTGGCCATGGTATGGGGTGCATGGTTCGCGAAGGCTCTAGGGCGGCATGGCTGGAGGGCTGGGCTAGGGAAAAAAGGGCGCAGTCAGCGATAGGCGGCCGAATCCGGGTCGTTATCGAGGCAGCGTGGCCTTGCAATGCGCCGCGGCTGTTGAGATGCACATGGAGAGATACATAGATAGCACAAACGCAGAGTGTGGAGGTCCGTCGCATCATGTGGGGTCGGCGATCGGAGGGCCTCAGCTCGCCCCCCTGCCCATGGCGGTGCTGTACATACGTGTGTACATGGCCCAGTCGCCCACGTTGGCCAGCAAAAGGCCCATGATGAAACCGCCATGATGACACCATTGCCATGGCCTGGCCGGCTCCGTCAAACCGGAGGCGCATCGGGTTAACGCGGACAACGGGCCTCGGCGAGTCGGAAGCTGGCGTTGCAGTCATGAGCGCGCTCCTACGCCCGCCCACGCCCACGCTCGCCCTCCTTCACGGCCTCCTTATCAGGACCGCCATCAGGAGCGGGGACGCGGACAGTGCTGACGCCTTTGACCTCATAAAGGGCGGCACTGTCCGCCGACATTCACCCTGCCCGGTTACACGAGCCTTAGCCCTCCTTCACAGCTGCCTGCCTAGCCACTCATCATCCTGAGTCACTTCTCAGAGTCATTCATAAGACAGCCGCCAGTCATCCACCGCGCCTCCTCCTGGTTATTACCTCGCCTTGTCGTGCCTGTAGCTCCCTCTCTCCCTCTCCTAACCTACCTTTACTCCTCCACTACCTACACACCCTTGCAACCTGCCACTACATCCTCTAGCTTTACTCTACACTCCATATCAGATACGACCATAGTACAGTCACCAGCCCCAGGCACCCTCGCCGCCCCCAGCTCCACCATGTCAGCCTCGCAGACCTTCACTGCCGACCTTCGCAGCAGTGCCAGGGAGTTCAACCGCGACAAGAACAGCAGGGCAAAGTGGGCGCATGGCCAGTCGTACGGCCCCGGACGACGTGAGGAAGACGGCAAGCCACGCCCTGCGAAGCCATGCTCTTCTGTCAAGTAAGCTCGAGGTCTCACCCTGTGCCCATCAGAGTACTGATCCATACAGGTACTATGCCCCCATGAAGGCTCGCACCGCCCTCAACAAGGACATGGCTTCCGCTAGCGACGAGTCGTCGGCCGACGAGGACGTCGAGCACCCGTCGACTGCCCCCGACGCTGACATCGCATACTCGTACGATGCTTCGCGGGGCCCCACCCACGGCAGCCAGATCCTCAACTACGCGCTCGACAAGGCCGTCGAGCGCTTCGAGACCAAGGAGACAGAGAAGCTGGTCAAGCGCGAGTACGAGGTGCTCGACCTCGATGACGACGACGTCCCCCGAGGCAAGCGACGCGTTGCTCCCGAGGACGATGAGTACGAATTCATCGACGCGTAACCACTCTGCCCGTCTTTTGACACCAGTGTTTCATGGTTTGCCCTCTTCTTACTTCTTGCATGCATCTGACTGTGTCGGCGTCGTCTGATGGGCGGTCGTGACTTTTGACCGTCGACTTTTAGTATGGATTTGTTACTCTTGCGGCAGCATCAATAGGCGAGCGTCTGGCGCTTCTCTGAGGACTTGAGCAGCCCTATACCCGTTCCGGCTTGCTTTGTTTTTTTTGGGTTTTGGGGTTTGACTTTCGAGACACATGGATCCTGCTGTGGTTTTCGCAGTGTAGGTAGTTCGCAATAATATCACTAGCGGGCGGTATGAATTCATGCCGCTCCAACCGAGCAGCTGTGCAGTCCTGTCATGTTTCCAGAAGCGGCTGATTGCGCGACGGGCCCGCGCAGGGCGTCACTGGACTGCATGTACGTGTAAGCTTGGCCCGCCATTAGTGCGCGGACCCCTTAAGTGGCGACGTCATCGCCCAGCATGCCAATTCCCTTTTGAACTTTTCTAGAAGTCGCCGAAACTCTGGCCTGCTCTCTCTATTCCCCGCGGCCTCATTCATGGCGCGCATGATTTGATCTGTTGCACAAACACCACACACGACCCGAAATGACAGTCTCGGTCGATACCGCCCCCCAGCAGCCCAAGGCCAGCCGCCCGCGATGGATCCTCCACATCCAGGCGCAGTTCTGGCGCGTGCTCATGGGCATCGGCATGGTGCTGCACCGCCTCGCCCGACCACGACCCCCCAAGCCCGCCTTCCACAGGGACATTGATGCCACCGTGTCGCCCATCAAGGGCCAGTTTCGCCTCAACTTCTACGTGCCCAGCGACTACAAGAAATACAAGAAGCTCAAGGGCACCAAGAAATACCCCGTCGTCATCAACTTCCATGGCGGTGGCTTCGTTCTCGGGACAGCACACGACGATGCGCGCTGGTGCGGCGCCGTGGTTGATGAAGTTGGAGCTGTCGTTGTCAGCGTCGACTATCGTCTCGCCCCCGAAAATCCCTTTCCTACCGCTGTGGAAGATGGCGCCGATGCCTTGCTATGGCTGGCACAGCACGCAGATGAGCTGATGCTCGACGCAGATCGCTTCGCAATCTCAGGCTTTTCGTCGGGAGGAAACATGAGCTTCACGGTCCCATTATGTTTGCAGGGCGAACTGTTCGACCGAACTCCCTCCGGCGCGAAGATTGTCGACCAGAGAGCGGGCAGCGTCCCCAACGCCGTCATCCAGCAGCCTCAAGCTTCTTCTGCTCAGAACCTTACCCCTAGCGGCTCACGTATCCCGCTCATACGCCAGAAATCGCGCCTCGACCGAATCGCCATGCTCCGCCAAACGGGCGCGTCCTCGCTTTCCCTCGTCACTTCATACAAAGACCACTCGGGCGTCTCCGTCATGACGGAAGCCACCAATACTGTCCTCAAGATCAGAGGCATAGTATCTTTCTATCCACCAACCGACTACACACAAACACGCGCACAGCGCCGCGAGACCTGCGCAAGAGTTGACCAGAACCTCCCCGCCGTCTTCACCGATCTCTTTGACGACTCATATCTCCAGCCGCCCTCGCTTGACCTCGCGCATCCATGGCTGAGTCCTGGTGTAGCACCAAAACACATGCTCGAGGCGCTGCCCGATGATATTGTTCTCTTCTGTTGCGAATGGGACATGCTTCTTGCCGAAGGCGAGCGCTTCCGCGATCGTCTCCAATACGATCTCGGCAAGCGCGTCCATTATCATTGTGTACCGGGGGTACCACATGGCTGGGACAAGGCACCCAATCCTCTCAGAGAGAGCCCGGGTGCGAGGCAGCAGTATTTGATTGCCTGCAAGGAGTTGAGACGCATGTTTGAGATCGAAGACGACGAAGACGAGCCGCATTCACACGAAGATATGCCATGTAGGAAATACCATAAGAGCGTGGATTTGGGTCGGTCGCATAACCAGGCGCACGGGCAGGTATAAAATTGTTATTATATCTTTTTCTTCTGAAGTTGGAGTCTCATGTTGAAATTCTTTTTCTCATAGGCTATCTGGACATCACATGAGCAGCAGGCGTTTTAAGAGGGATTGGAAAATACATTTGGGAAACACCGGAATCAATATGGAGCGAGGGATCTTCTTGCATTAACGTTCATGTAGTCTATTTTTTTACAAAAACATCTGCCTTCGTTCTCTGCTGTAGTGTTCGCTCCTTCCGATCCTATGTATTGGTTCAGCTTTTGGCCTCTGAAGCCCGCTCCTTCTACACCTTGATACACCCCTCACGTCCGAGCGTTACAATAATTCTCTTTCCCCGGAGTCCTGAGCGACACCAAGTAATGTACTCACACCGGTATCCTCGGCTGTGACCCCTCAATCGCTGAGGACGCTTGCCAGCCTTGTGTCCCTTTCCAAGTTTTTACTGGCAGAGTCGCTACTGGTGGGGGTGGTTGCATAGCCTGTCAGCCTGATATCCTAGCCACATGTCCCAGGCGCTCACCACTGCTGCGCCTTCCAAAATCAGAGTTAAAGGTTGACATGCCCCTGTTTGAATGCTGGAACGACTGATCGACAGGAAAATCGCAGAAGCAAACACGAGCACATTTCACAATACATCCAAAATCTAAAGAGAAACCATGGGAGACCTCAGGCCACACCACGCTCAAGGACACGATCAGGCCAATGACCACTACTGCCAACGATGTCGACCTTTGCCTGCCGAGATACAAAAGAACTGGACTCAAAATTCGTCTGAATTGATCGCCGCGATTTCGGTAGAATCTCTGAAAGCCGATTGTGCTCTCTGTGTTCAATTCCGCCCTGTCTTCGAATCCATACGTGGCTCATTTACACACCTCGATGCCCAGGACCATATCTATTTATACTATCTTCTTGATAGCGAACCACGTACCGGAGGAATGACTATAGGCATGAAATTCGAATCCTTCTACACATTGGCTACTGTTGAAATCTTTCCTACACAAAGCACAGGATTTGCACACCCCCAAGTCGTTCGCCAGATAGTGTGTTCCGACGAGCCAGACTATCGATTCATTCGAACACAATTGGATATCTGTAGAAGGTCACACACTCAAGAGTGTATACGTGGAATGACTGGCAAACACGTTCTGAGGGTCATCGACTGCAAGTCACGCCGACTCGTTACACCAAAACCAGGTGAGCCGTATGCATGCTTGAGCTACGTATGGGGAAGCGGCGCTGCACAAGAAATGCCGAACTTCGGGGATGAGCTGCCAGCAGAGATGCCAAAAACTATAGAAGACGCCATGGCTGTTGCTGTTGCCCTGGATATACCATTTCTATGGGTAGAT
The DNA here is from genome assembly GCA_005212705.1 of Curvularia lunata. Taxonomy (NCBI): domain Eukaryota; kingdom Fungi; phylum Ascomycota; class Dothideomycetes; order Pleosporales; family Pleosporaceae; genus Curvularia; species Curvularia lunata. Next base: position 285,542 of record PELC01000012.1, read on the forward strand.
CGCTACTGTATCGACCAGGGAAATCTGCAAGAGAAGCACAATACCATTCAGAATATGAATAGGATCTATGAAGGCGCAGAAATCACCATTATAGCTGCCTATGGAGATGGCCCTCATCACGGCCTTCCTGGAGTTCGAGGGACTCCAAGAAAACCGCAACTGTCCTTGACCCTTGCCGGCACAACCTTTCTCGCAATTGATCCTATACACGCGGAAATTGACGGTAGCAAGTGGGCAAAACGCGGATGGACATATCAAGAGATGCTCCTATCTCGCCGACGACTGGTTTTTACAAATACTCAAATGTATTTCCAGTGCAGAACGACACATTGCATGGAGAGTCTACATCCGAGTTTCACAGCTTCAAACTTCGCATTGCGCCCGCAATACCGGGCATTTCCGTCCAACGGTATTGGCTACACATTCACAGATTTGCTACTTCGGTTGATGGACTATTACGTGAGACACTTGTCTTTCGATACCGACATTATCAATGCATTCAAGGGTATCGTTAGCGCCTTTGATCAATCGGAGAACGTTCCTTTTAGGTTAACACATTTTTACGGTGTGCTACTTGTGCACAAACACGACGATGAAAACTTAGCACAGAAGTATTTCCTCTCAAACCTTTCTTGGACAGCCACGAAAAATCGGATCGAAGACATATTCTTTCCCGAAAACGCACAGACGCATTTGTTTCCTTCGTTTAGCTGGGCTTTTACCAAAGTAAAATCATTACGGGGCTGTTTTCATGCGTTAAATCCCGAATCTTCGATGGATGGTTTATCTCGATGCAATCAGGTCCAAGTTCGCTTCACCCACGAGACAGATGGGGACATGGGCCTTTGTGCGTTTACGAAGCACAGGGACAGTTATGAGAGGTTCCTCCCCCTCATCAACCTAAAAACATGGGTTGTTTCATGTCTGCTCTCCCGGACTCAAAACGGCGTACCTCGTCTATTCGGATTTGATTTGAACACTGAGTTTCAGCCAGAAGCATCCTGCAATACACTTCATCTAGCCTACATGGGAACTGCATCATCAGTAGACCATCGCCTTTGGGTGATCGCCTTGATCCTGGAGGAGGTGGAACCATGCGTTTTTCGTCGTATCGGCCGGTGGAACTGCGAGGTTGACTTGGCCGGCGATGCGTGGAAATCAACGGATGAGATTCTGGAAATGGCACTGTCCGCAGGGCAATATGACTCTACCAGGTTCGTCATGAACTTTGACGAAGAAGCCGTGTCTCAGCCTCAGTGGGAGAGGAGGACCGTTACTATAGTGTAAGAGAGATGTCAAGGCTTAGAAGGATGTGTTGTTGCAGGTTCTGGTATATCAAGCACCTGGAGGTATGGGTGTGTCAGAATGCACGTTACAGCACTGAGTCCCATTCTGCAGAGCGAGAGACAGGGATAGGGAATCAGCGGAGGAAGCGCGAGCTGCAGGAGCTTGATGGGGACATTTCAGCAAAACAGTTATCGGGTGAACACATTTGAGACACTTTTCAAATGGCAGGAGATATCATCCAATAATAGCAATCACTTTGAAGCAATATCAAGCCGAGCAGAGTAAACTACGTCAGTCATTTACATACCCAAGGTAATAATATTCTGAAGTATTTTCTTATACTGTACAGCATCTCATTAACTCCCTGTTTTGAGCAAACCACCTCGTATCTTCATTTCTGAGTAAAAAGAAAAGTCCAAGAAAGCAGAGCACATACGAAGAACGGACAAACAGACCCGAGACTGTTGATCTACAAATACATCCAACGAAAAAAAAAGAAAACTGCCCGTTCGTACAAATGCGTAAAAAAAATGGGGGTATCCAAAACAAACACGCATCCCAAGTAACTTTCCATGCCGAAAAGCAACGCTGGAAAATACATCACTCACTCCGCCATCTCCTTCACCCTCTCCGCCGCCTCCGGCCCCAGAAAAGGAATATTAACATCAAACTCCTCATCTGTCCTCGCCACTCTCCCCACAATACACTTTGCCTTTCTGGACACCTGCTCACTTATACCCTTGACGCCATGCACCTGCAAAACATGCTTCATCAGCGTCTCCACGCCACCATAAACACCCGAAACCCTATCTTCCAGACAACAAAACACACACCCAAAGTTATCATCCGCACTGCCATCTGCGCCGCTCATCCCCACCGCCGCAGCCACTTGTGTCGCCGTGGTCGTAGGCGCAACCCCAATCTTCTTCTTCACATGGCTCTTTGCCAAAAACACCCAGCGATACCGCACTCCCGCCGCCGAGCTCTTCACCCTCGGATCAACGATATCGATGCTTTTCCCCTTCTTGCCGCTCGGATGCGGCGCTTTGAATACAGGGCCGGCGAAAGCACAGGACCGGCAGCTCCACTGGTGCTTGATGACATAGTAGCCGCAGGGTTGGGCGCGCACGGCGAGGCCCTTGGAGAGGTTTTCTTGCGTTGCCCACGCGCCTTTGCAGAAACCCCAGTAGTCGTTGGATTTGTCCGGGCGGCCGTGCATGACCGTGTCGCTGGGAGGAAGGGCGGGATTGCTGGGCATGGTGGTGTATTGGGTGGTGTGAGTGAAGGGCCCCGTGGGGTTGGAGGCAGTGCTCGAGATCGAGCCTCGGGAGCGCACAGAGTGGTTGACGCTGGCTTTTCGTGTGAGTTTCTTGGGATTCATGGATGCTGCTAGGGCGGAGAAGCTAGAGCCCGTTCGCTGGTGGGTTGATGTATTGGCTGCTTGTGCGTTGTTGGCTGTGATTTCGACTGTGTATTGTGTATGCGGTGATGAGTACGTGGTTGATTTGGCTCCTGTCCATGGCCGGTTTTTTGATAAATCTCCACCAGTTTTGGTCGCAGGGGCTACATCGGTACCTGAAGGTTTCCTAGACGAGTCATTTGGGGAAGTGATGGCCTGGTTGTGCGAGGCCGCCAAAGGTGCTATAGGCGGAAGAATGAATTCGTCTTCCGAAGCTGAGTATGAGGAAGACGTACGCAAGTTACGCCGATCTTCATTCTCTTGTGCATAGTCCTCGTCAAGCGTTGCTGGTACTGACGGGACACGAGCATGCTCAGTGGAGAGTGGCTGCTGAGACGACGCATAGGGCGTTTTGTTCCATGATCCTTGCGACGAACTGGAGCCGTTCCGATCGAGTGATGCAATATTTGACTGCACAGAACTGCTACCTGAGGATTCCGACCATCTCTGTTGTCTGGGTGTTCTTGTTTGCATCGAATGGTACGACCGGACATACTCAGGCTGCTCCTTCTCTGGCCCAAACATGTCTTGCTTGAACGCCACAGGCCTGGAATGCACCGCGTCCTGGTCTGAAGTTGCTCTAATATTCTCTAGTTGATTGTAAATCTCTTTTTCAAAGTCCGTCACAACCGATTTAGATACATGACGGTCGCTGGGCGCGCCGTGGGGGTCACGTCGCCCGGAATAGCTTCCGTTGTTCCCGTGACTCTGTTGCTGATGAGCTCCGCTATCGAGACTGAGTCCTTGGTACGACATGATCATGTTCTGTATATCTCTCATTGCAGCTGCGCGATGATCCGGAGGGAGGCGTTCGAGCGCCTTGCTTAGATCCAGGTCGGCGACTTGTGCAGGTTCATATGCTGGAAGAGGCGGACTGGGCATATCTCGGCTGCCAAGTGAGCGATAGTACTCAGCTGGGCTTTGAACCGTATGCCGATAGTCGACATGGGAGTGGTACCTTGCGTAGTCATCCGGCAATGGGCGGCTCGACTCGTGGCTAATCGTTTGTGGCCGTGGTGAGGAGAAGCGAGACTGCCATAGTCTTGACTCTCCATTGAGGTCCTGTAGCTGCCGTGCCATGGGTCTCCTCAAGTAAATCCTTTGTTTCAACTCCTCCAATGTTGTGAGTGTTTCCCTGCGATTCGTGTTGGAAGCCCGATGTAGAAACCGCAAATCAAGCACACAAACCTCGCTAAAGTAATCGGTTTAGTTCAGTCCAGTCTCATTGTATGAGTTGCTCAAACGCACCTGGTGGCTGCCAACTTAAGACTGTTGATTATCTCAGCCTGGAGCATCAGTGTTATATGGTAAAGACGCTCTCGGGCGATATCTACATGTATTGGTTAGTGGGTCAAATATGTGCCAGGTCCAGGATGGGGTATGTTTTACCATCACCAATGCGTACTAGGTCACCCAACTCTCTTTGGTCACGATCATAATGTTGGCTGATTTGTTGCTCACCCGCCACAAGAGAAGCCTGGAGTTGCTCTTCCTCCCATTCTTGTTGGGCCGAATGGCGGTTTTTCCGAGAACTGCGTTTCTTTCTGACATGTTTCAGCAGTTCCGATCCGCCGTGAAATGCGGAGATGACGGCAGCTATCGCAGCGACGACCTGCAACTCTGTAAGTATTTGTTGGGCTCAGGCTCCCCTATTCACCACTTTCAAATTTGCTGATGTGCAAAGAGGCCCATATAAACTACTAGGAGAGCCTCACCTCCAAACCAGACATCTTCAAGTCGACCACTCGTTGTGTGGCGATTTCGCGCTTGGGACACCCCGCTGACTAGATTGCGGTTCCGACCTGTATGGGACCATGGACAAGTTGTCTCGAATCAAGCTTGACGCAGTTGCCGACGGCAGGAGTTGCGTGAGTGGATGATTTCCAAACTTTTTGATGCTTTAGCCAGGATCAGCGGTTAAGGGCCGATTACTCCTGGTACTTTCCTGAACCTGTGTTGTGAGGGTTGTCAACTACCGGTTCAGGGCAGGCGGGGAAAGGCCTAGGGTGATGTATCAGGTTGCCGCGACAAGAAACAATAAAATTCAAGCCAAGAAGACGTAAGAAATCAAATTGTAAGAGCAGAGAGAGAACAGGCCGGCGCGGCGTAAGAAGAAAAGACCATTGTAAAGCCATCGAGGCACTCACAATGGACGCTCAGCCTCACTCTTAATGTCCAGCCGGATAACACGCGAGCACTGTGTTCATTTGGCTAAGCTTCTGATCAATTAGCTCTAGGCGACAGTATCGCTTGGACGAGGTGCAGCGATCAAAGGGCGCCTCTCCAATGACACAGAGTCGTGGCTGGAATCCAAGCAGGCTGTGGGAAGCCGCCTAATCCGAAAGTAACTCGACATCTGTAAAGAGGCTGCAGAATGGACTCGGCTGACGGCTTTTCACTCAATCAGATGCAGGACTAGCATCGCAGTCATGCAGGCGGGTTGCTGTCCCGATAGCTAGACGTCCCTCGTTACGCCAACGACACGTGAACCCGATTACCAGCAGGCTGTGCAAGTGAGGCGCGGATTGAACAACCGGTTCCGAAGATGCCGCCTGTTTGGTGGAGAGCGAAGATGCCGCCAAGCACGCGCATATTTCAAAACTGTGATGTAGAAAGGCTGAGCTTGGCAGGCGTCGAGAAAACTACATGCCCGAGCGAAGAAACGCTCTAGTGTTAGAAGGGTGTAGGGAAGAGGTGAGGGGAAGGGACCGGTACTGCGCACCGGTAGTGGGGCCGTCCCGTTCATAGCCCTCCTGCAGAGGGTGGCTTTTGCTGCACCACATCTGGACACCGCAGAATATGTAAGCGGGTGCTGAGACTTGTACTGGAACTTGCCGTCATTCACCGGTGGAACACTGGCCCTAGGCTGCTTATGGCACGGCGCCCCTCAAGGTGGTCTAAGACACAGCCTTATAACCAACCTACTATGTATAAAATAATGAAGTTTATCCTAGCGCCAACACTACCTACTTGTCTTACGCGATTACACCACGTCATCTCCAAGTCAAAACACGTTTGTGCATTTGGGTCATGTATGCTAGGGTAAAAACTGCATATTTCAAGCATATAGTATGCATAGCGAGCATCTAGAGCTTGATCAGGCATTTGATGGATAAGCCCCGGTCTGTATGATGTCCCCTTTCCTCCCTGCCCCTTACCAACCGAATACCCCTTGCACACCGTCCAGCAGTACACTTTTTGCATGGTATCACCCCCTATTGATGCAATGAAAGAATGTCAAATGAAGCTCAGATGATTCCGACCGAAACGACCCCCGCTAGAAAGAAGAGAAGAATGAACAGTGCGAATGAACGGGCACAAAGTGTGCCCAATGTGTGGAGAAGAAGACGTTACGCCGTTAAAAGCCCATGAACCCTATCGCCCAAAGAGGCAGCCTTGAAGTACCAGCGACATGAGAAAAGAAGAGGAGAAAATGTGTTGGAGGGTTGAAAATGTGAACAGAGGTTTGACGATGCAAACTGAAAGTATAGAGAAGTAGAAGAACAAGTTGTCTAAGCATCCTCGAGTTGCACTTTCTGACTCTTACGGTTCTTCACTTCGACCATGGTAGGCGTAAGGGCTAGTCTATCCACGATTCGGTCTTCGTTGGGCGCCATGGAATTGCGGATCACAGAACGAGGACTTTTGGCTCTACTTAGTGAAACGCTCCTCGCAAGACCAACGGTAGCTTGTGCTGTAACTGCCTGATCTGTCTGTGCTTCTCGTCGACGTGCCTGAATCTCTGCGCGTTTCTCGCCGAGCCGACTGGCGGAATGCGGCGGCGTAGAGAGACTCTGTAGTCGCTGGAGCGGCGAGGGTGCCTCAAGGGGCGCTGAAGACGGGTGCGAAGAGAGCGCCGTCATTTTGGTAACTTTTGGCTGTCGGTGCGAAGGAGCGCGCAAAGGTGGTGAGACAGGTGTGTCTGGGATGACACGTGCTTCGCGTTTTGCGGCTCGAGCTGGCTTCGGGCAAAGCTCCCACTCTGGTTCCCGGTCGTCGAAATGTAGTGTCACCGGCTTAGGATGGCCCGGCGATGCCTGAGCAACGATAACCGTTACAGTCTCGGACTCGGACTCGAAGCTGCAGATTGAGGTTGGAGTCAAAGCAGGCTTGAGGTATGGGGATGCTGCAGGTGCAAGTTTCGCGGCATCAACATTCTTTTCGGGACTTTTCGCAGTCTCCTTAAACTCCTGTCGAACAGGAGATTTCGTAGGCAGTGTATTGGAACGTTTGATGTCCTTCTTGCTGCGGTTGATAACGGGTGCGCCCAATGGTGAAGGTGCACGGTTCGTGGTTGTAGGAGGAAACAGTGTCAATCGCGGAGAGGCTGACACTACAGCTGGCGAAGTCACTCTACGCTGAAGACCTAAGCCCCCAGCCTGAGGAGGATTGTCCTATTCTGCGATTGGTATATACGCGCGGAGGGGCTGAGATCTGGCGGACGTACCTTTGTAGAAAGCTCCTTCAACGGTTTGACCTTTTCCGCATTTCCCTGGCGTCGCTCCAGGAGCGATGAACGGTTCGGGCCAGACTGCAAAAGGCTGCTGAACATGACACTATACCTTTCGAGTGTGATGTCAGGGAGCGTAATGTCAAGAAGACGACCTTCTGTCGATGCCGAATCCTTCGACTCTGCAGTTGGCGCCTTGTTAGAATCCTTCGACGACATGACTCCTGCCTCTCTTTTCTTGCTTGGTGGCGAAGAACTCGTTGTCGTAATTGATCGTTGAAGTGCTGCTTCATGTCGACCTGACGTAGGGTCTCCCACGGTCACCGCACGATCTCTAGTAACCGACGTTTCCGGAGGAGACTGAGGTGCAACAAACTCTCCCGGGCTGCATTTCCGCGATTCTCGTATATCAGGTTTGTATGCAGGTGGTGACACATTGCGTAGCCTTTCCCTGCCATTTTCTTCTCTCAACGAAGCCTTTGATTCGATGATGTCCTCGTCGTGGTGGCTGTCAGCACGGGTAACTTTATCCAAGGTTTGTGTCAGCTGGTAGAAAGCGGCCTTTTCTTGCTGGGTGATGGGAGGTGCTGCTTTGCGAAACAACGATTTCCACCGGCTGATTTTCGGTTTGGCAGGCTCTGCGGAGCCGCTCAAGGCTGGCGAAGAGCGGGTTGTTTGAATGGACATGTCTACTGGGAGGTCCGGGGAGCCAGGATTTGTCGTGGGTTCTGCTGCTTGAGGCGGTGGATTCCAGTGCGAGGCACAGGTTGGCGATCCAAGAGCAATGCCAATGACCCCCTGTTCTTTTGTGGCATCTGAGGTATAGAGCACAGTCGTCGACGTGGTAGGAGATTGGAAAGAGTGGATATATTCCTCCGAGTGGAACGATGGTGCAGGATTTGTCTTACTACGAGGCTTCGCTGGGCGCTGTACAGGCCCACCCGACGTACTCGGTCGGATGGCCAGATCTGGGGCCTGAAGATTTCCCTCCAGTGGTAAATTGGCCGTGGACGCAGTGTATTTGTCAAGATCTGTTTGAGAGCCCTTTATGGACGGCATTGTGTTTCCTTTTTCTTGATCAATAACATCTTTGCGGTTGTTTCTTAGAAACCTCAGAGACTTGGATCGCGTGAGCATCCCGGGCATGTTGGGTTTCAAAATCTGTTAGAGGGTATCAGATGGTAAATTGGGGACGGGAGAAGGAGAGGAACGCAATGGGATTCAACAAGTGAGAAAAGGAATGGACGGCCCCAGAGAGCCAAAGGGAAAAAAACAAGGTGGCGACCCAGTCGTTGGAGGTTGAAAGGAAGGAGAGTTTTGGTAGTAGTGAAGGTGGGATGTGTGCTGGTGTCATCACCACACGACCAGAAAATGAACCTGGCGCCTCCACACTCTGCACGCCGTCATCATAGTAGCGGCAATCATTTACACCCACTTTGGCGCGTCTGAAAGAAATTGCGCATGGTCGAGAACCCGGCGTGGGACAAGGATGGTGAGCATAACATGGACGGGACGCCTGTGATTGGCTGCACGTGCAACTCCACTCTGGCGGATCCCCTGACAGGCGGCGGGATTATCATGACGAGCGTCTTATCCGAGCCATGACGCTGGCAGGAATACACGGTCGTGTCTGTAGCAAAGGACCGGTGTGTGAGGAGCACGAGCCCAGTTTCAAGACAGCGCTGTGCCGAGGGGCAATTTCGCGATGCGCCGCCAAGGGCATCAGAGCAGCACAACAGTGGCTGGTTGAGATTATCGGCCCGTTGCGGCGGCGCTGACAAGAATAATGAGCTGAACAATAGCCCCCTTGATGTCGTGGTACGCAAGCACAGGCTGCCAGCACGACAAAACCTACCACGGGGCGCACCGCCTGTTATGTAGGGGGCCATGGCCGATGCTCACAGAATGCCGGGCCCTGACCATCATCCGTCCAAAATGAGGCCCCACAGCAGGGCCGCGACGTTTCGGATCAAGCCAGACGATGTCTCGCTGTTTACTTTACACACTTCGTATATGCAAACTAAGGGCGCCAGGTCTGAATACTATGGGTAGTTGCAACAGACGTCTAGTGTCGGTGTCTCAACCGCTGTGCGGTAGCTGACCGAACATGCTAAACACAAGCACGAATAGGTATACATGGTGCACCGAAGCCAAATGGAAGCATGCTGCCTGTCGTATCCCCACATATTCTGTGCATCGTGCGGCGGTAGAAGGTGGATGCACGTCCCTTGACTGTTCCATTGTCCAACGTCGCGATGCGGATTAATGCCTCTGTGTCCTAGTTCTGGTCATCGCACTGAGTGCCTTCTCTTGTCTCAACATGCACACGCTCCATGCAGAAATCTCAACAAATTCACAACACCATTTGTACGCGTCGCCCTCAATCCTCAGACAAGGACTTGCCCGGCCTCCAGTTCCTGTATCGCTCCGCCTCTGCTGCAATCGTGTGAGGGACGTGTTGCTGTAGTGCCTGCTCGAAATGGCGCATGCGAACCTCAGGTGTGCTGTCGGGTTGCATCGTGTAGTCGGTAATTGCCATCTCAACAGCAACAGCACAGAGGCCGCTAATGTCTGCGCCACTGCTACCTTCGGTTCGCTTAGCAACTAGGTCCAAGTCAACATCCGATGCGAGTGGTCTCGATCTAGTGTGGATTTGTAGAATCTGCTTCCGTGCTTCTTCTGTCGGCAGACCAATGTGGATGTGAGCATCAAAACGGCCCGTACGAATCAGAGCTGAATCCAGTATATCGGGCCTATTGGTCGCGCCGATGATGAACACATCCTTTAGTGCCTCAATTCCATCCATCTCGTTGAGCAACGTTGTCACAACATTCAAGCCACTCTCCTGTGTCTTCTCACGCGACTTTCCAATCGAATCAATCTCGTCAAAGAAGATGATGCAAGGCTTCGCTGCTCGTGCTCTCCGGAAAACGTCTCGGATCGCGCGTTCAGACTCGCCAACGTACATCTTGATGAGTTCAGAGCCTTTTACAGCGAGGAAGTTTTGCTTGCTTTCGGTGGCCACAGCTTGAGCAATGAGTGTCTTTGCACATCCGGGTGGTCCGTAGAGGAGAACGCCTTTGCGCGATTGAGGCCCGCCAAATTTGACGTCAAGATCAGGGTACTAACAGTGCGGTCAGCCAGATGCAAATAAAATTAGAAAGCGAAGCACGGGTCTTTCCGCAACGTGAACATGTGGAAATTCATGTGCACATACCTTGAATGGACGAATGGTGATGGCTTCTAGTACAGCCCGTACATGGTCTAGACCAGCAATGTCTGTCCACCTGACCTTTGGTACTTCGAGAATACTATCTTTCAGTACTGTTGGGCGCACCTGCTCTATCACGGCCTCGAAATCCTCCTGCTCAACGAAATCGGTTTGCTCGTCCATCTTGCTTAACTCGGCTTTGTTCTTTTCATCCACCAGCGTGTCTATTCGCATCGTGTGGTGTTTCCTAGCAAGGTAGCACAAGCTGGCAATATCCCTGCCTACAAAACCATGTGAACGCTCCGCAAGAGCAGTAAAATCAACGTTCGGGATGTTGCCAGCTGGACCCAGTACCTGTCGTACAATATCTTCCCTCTGCTTTGCATTTGGTGGCAACAATTCGAGTTCTGTCTGAAAGGCGGTTGCTGTTCTAAGGCTGGAGTCGACATCGTATACGCTGCGTGTTGCTGCTGCAACAACAACTTGGCTGCCTCCTAGAGTAGCCAGCTCAACCCGCAACCTGTTTACCAGCGAGTCGGCCTTGTCTAAGAGCCTGTCTAGGTTGTCCATTAATATTAGACTGGGTTGGTTTTCACGAGCATCTTGGAAAATGTCAGAGACAGCTTTGACCTGGCCTTTGGGATTCGTATCAGGGTTAATTCGGTAGACCTCGGACCAAGGGCACTCTGCCAGTCGCTCAAGTAAAAGACTTTTCCCTGTACCTTCTGGGCCATGCAAGAGAAAGGCAGTAGGTCCGAGAAGGTGTCGATTGTGCAGATGAGGCAGACTGTTGGTTAGAAAGGAGAGATCTCGATTGATGGCTGCAATGTGGTCACAAAGACCGCCAATCCCATCGGGCCTTAATCGAAGTACACCTGACTGCTTAGGGGCAGACGGTTCAGGCGTGAAATTTCCCACAGTGATGATTTGAGTAGTAATCTCATCAAAGTATACTGCATGTTTCTCGTTAGGAAGCGGGTCAATACTTTGCACTGTGACCCGAACTTTTGGTCCTCTTTGCTTGAACCCTTTTTGTTGGATTGGTAAACTGCATCCAGGTAGGAGAATGTCGGCGTCCGCTGCTGAGTCATTGTCAGCAAAAGAAATCATAGCCTGTCGAGGTTCAAAGTGCTCACCCAAGGCATGGCGAAGCCAGTATAAAAGCTGCTCACTTGAAGCAAACTTGGCCGTCTGGGTCGGCGCATCCGAGATATTAATCTCAATAGACTTGAGAGGTTTCCAGGAGTCGGCCTTTTCGATGAGGACCGGATCATTGAGTGCAAGATCGTAGTGCTCCCGCAATAGATCAGTCACCTTGGCAATCGGCTTGTTCCCGGGATTGGTCTGTGAAGCCAGCCATGCAACGCCGTAGCCTTTGAAACCTGCCGCAGTGCTGAGCCGGACGCAGTCGCCGTTGGAAAGTCCAAGAGCCTTGAGCTCTTTCATTGACAGATGGACACGGAAGGCACCACCCTCGAGTGCATTGCTCGGAATACTGGGCGGATTGCGCTCCAGCGGACGCAAGGTGTAAGTGGCAGCGGGGCTCATATTGAGTTTTTGTCCGCCGCCGTAGTATGGGAGTGGTTTGCGATCCGCGATTTGTGAGGATCTGGGAGACAAATGCCTGAACAGGCGTGACTCACTCACGGGCCTTGCTCTGTCCACGAGATTTTGCTTCAAAATCCCTGAACAGCTCCAATATAAGACGCTCGCCTAATTTCCTTCTCGGGCTGCGACTGACCGTGGTGGAGGAGATTCATGTGACTAAGCGGTGGGCGAGCTAGGCCCGATCAGGCCACTAGCGCGGGATGCCTGTGAAGCTTTTGTGTATCGGCTCCGGGCTAGAGAATTGCAGCTTTGCAATGTGACCAAGCCGCGCAATTGATGCCACCGCCGCGCCTCTCTCGATACCTGCGGCCATGTCACCTCCCAGTGACCGCGAAGCAGGTCCGCTGCGTCCACACGACGGGCCGCGCCAAACTCTCGACCACCAGTCATGACACCACCTCGCAGACACCCAGTGCCAAGGACAGCAATGGGGAGGGCAGCGCTTCATCTGACCCTACCGGCTCCAAGAACCATGTCACAGCGGAAGAGAAATCATGGTGGAAGAAAGCACTGGGTCATATCGCTCCCATTGGCACACATGGCGAATCCATCGAGTCCACGTCGGGACAGACACCACCTCATGTAGAGCAGCCAGAGCGTCCTGCAATCGCCCGACAGCAAACTGGGGAGGGATCTGGGCGAGAGGAACGAGGTTCCACACAACTAGCCGCTATTTTGACGACAAGTCAGCAAGATAAGCAAACTCAACCCGTGCAGATGGGATTTGCAGATTGGAGAAAAGACGACCTCGCATCCTCTGGACAGGCCGACATGACAGCCATACAGCAGCAGATTCACCAATTGTCTGCACAGATTAGAGCCCTGGAGGCCCGCCTTGAAACAGGCTCTCCGACAGGGCCATCGTCATCTACATCATCTGCAGGAGGTTTACGCACTTTGGCCATACGACCCAAAGCAATGCAGTTCAACATGGACAGCCGGGATCTAGCACCCCTGAGACAGACCCCAGCAGACCTCCTATCTGACAAGCCGTCGTCTGACAATTTTCTCCGAATATGGCGAGAGGGTAAATGGCTCTATGCACGCGCAGTCCGCCGTTATGGAAGGACAGCTAAGCAATTCGCCAAGTTGCCCCCCCACATAGTTGCACCTAGAGCCCCCTCTATACTACGCCATTTTATTTCCATACGCGCAATTGCCATGATGGATGACGACTCCGTGATCAGCGAGACCTATTTCGAGTTCAAGCAAACGGTCCGTTTGCTTGAAAAGATTCTGCGCAAGTTTTCGATACCAGCTCCGAGACTTAGCGACCCTCTAGTGGCTGCCGAGGTAATGAAATACTCCAAGACATTGTGGTATGACACTCTTATTTCTCATACCTTGCACGGTTGCCGGAAACGTTATCGTCTATCATCCAGCAAACTTGTCGAGATCGTTGCAGAACTAGGCAATCTTAAGTCTCCTATGGTAGCACCGATGGCGATCCGAGCTCGTGCGAAACTTAGGAGACTACTCGCCCACGGACATGATGAAGAAGACTGGTTCTTGACCGATTCGATAGGGTCTCACTACAAAGTCCAGCCTGCACCACAGAGGAGAATATCGGCTCAGACCAACCCCTCAACGGACACTAGTGAAAATGGAATGCAGAACGGCACTGCTGAGACTGAGGACGGTGGACGGACGCTCATACGTCAGATCCCCACACAGCCGCGGTCAATGAAATCGTCTACCAATCTGGGGACGAATCGCAGGGACCAAGGCTTAGACACACCTGCTCCTGAGCAACACGTCAATGTCAAAAACAGCATTTCATCTAACGGTATATCCAATGCAGAAGCTTCTACTGCTGCTCATACCGCCAAATCTTCCAAGCGACCACTGAGCACTGACGAAGTCAGTGAGCAATCACTGCTTGAGGAACTCTTCCCTGAAACGAATAGCATTCCGCAGCCTCAGCCCACGAAACAGAACAGAGATCAATACCCCAGACTCGAGCTACCAAAGTCACCTATTCGCCCAATTTTCTTAGATCGACCTCGAACGCCCACACAGAAGTCAACAGAATTCGTTCAGCAACACGGAGAGAAAATTGCTGTGCTCCAGCTGACTAATTGCAGCACTGGGTTAACCGAAGCCGACTTCCGTCGCATCATCCCTAAAGGCAAGCACTTGGAGGGGTGGCGGCGAGACAGCGACTTCTACAAGGTTATCCCTGGCCGAGACCCTCTGAGTCTGGAACGTTTGCCATTCTATTACCTGCTTTTCAAGAACACGGAAGCGGCTCTCTCATACCAGAAGAATGCCTCACGACTGCACAAACTCAGTGCTCGTTACCAACCTTCGAGCATCTTGTCGGCTATCCCCCCGCCCAAGGGGTTCCTCGAAGACGGCGAAGACATTGCTGCGGCTGTGGCTTCATACAATCTCTTGCCCAAGAACCATACCTTGAGCCTCAACGTTCTCATGCAGCCATACAACCCAGCTCTACGCCAGCTGATTGAACGAGGTGGGTACCGGCCTATCGCCCCTGCTGTCAATGACAAGGGAAGGATAATATGCAGAGTGCTCCTGCACATTGAAGGTTACGAGCCCTCGCCCTCTGACCTCTTTTCTGCCATTACTCGCGATGCCTACAAGCAGGGTATGCTACATCCGCTCCGCAACGAATCGCAATCGTCGATCCACCGACTGCGCGATATGATCAACCTCAAAATGTCAAGCAAGGCTGTTTCATCAAGTCGGCCCCGGGCATACGGGACATTTGACCATGCGAATCCCACAGCGTCCTCGGAATTGACGTACGATGATCCAGAGATCCAGAGCATGATGGTTGGAGCCGGGGAGGACCGGTCACAGGCGCAGATGAATCAGGAGGTCATGAACCGCGTGTACAACCGATGGGTGCTGGATTTTGAGGACGTGGATACTGCGCGGAGGTGGAGCTTGAGGTGGCATCGCAGGCCGCTTCCTGACGTAGCTCATGGAGAATCGACATGGAAGGACGCTGAAGAGGCGAGGATTTGCAATACGGAGGTTCTGTGGTGAAGGAACGATGAAGACATAGAAATGTATTTCTACCATGTACTATGTACCGTGTATATTGACTGAATGTTGACGATAAAAAAGAGCTCATCATAAAAATTCGTCTCTCTCTCTCTCATGTCTTTCGTAGCGGTGGCTGTTACGCCGGGTATCATTACTCTATACAACACGGACGGTCGCTCTTGTTCTCTCTTATATGCCATTTACACACCCGCATCAGAGGCGTTATTTCCCGCCATGGTCAAAAACGCCGGACTCCAGTACTCATTCTCGCCAGCCTGTGTATCCACCCACACCAGACTATCCGCCATCAAATCGTCGATAACGGCATGTGCCCTGGGCCGCTCCCAGTTGAGATTGACTTGTAGCATAGACAGCGTGACATAACCTAATAGTTGTATAGCCTCGAGGACGGTACTCTGATCGACATTGAGTTCCTTGGGGACGCTGCGAATCAAACTGCGATGGCCGATTTTGAGGATGGAGAAGCAGGAGCCGAGGGGGGCGAGGGCCTCGACGGCGCGCTTGATGTCGTCGTCGGAAACTGAGACGCTGCCGCCTATGCGCGAGGACTTGGAGAGGCGGGCTTGCAGGTCTGAGAAGGAGATGAGGCCGCCATTTTCAGCCCGCGTGGCGCGGCACTCTTCGACGATTTGAACGCCCAGGTTGAAGTAGAAGTCGTTGAGGTTGTTCCCGAGGAGCTGGGTCCAGATGCTTTCACCGTTGGTAGTGGAAGTGGCGGCGGAAGACGAAGAGGATGTGTCTTTGTGGTAGGAAGAGGCGAGGAAGTCGATGTTGAGGGCTGAGCACATGCGGGCGAACTCTGCGCGGAAGGCGGGATTCGCGCGAATGTCTTTGGAGTGTGTGATGGCAAAGTTGTGCAGCAGCGATTGGAAGACTGAGAGCTGTGTCGAGAGCGAGTCGGCGTTGCGGGTGCGCAGCGTGGCCCCATGGGAAGTGTAGTGGTGGTTCTGCAGACCGCGTGAGGAGAGGGACGAGAGGCCCGGAGTGCGTCGTCGGTCCATGGCTGGTGGGTAGTACCACGCTCTGTTGTACGTTGTGTATGTGTGTATGCGTATGTAGCAGTGCGAGCGTGGAGATGAATAGTGGGGTCTAGAATGACATCAAGACGCAGCCTGTGGAATGGCCGGACCCTATGATCGCCAGTGGAATAGCCGACGGTGTAAGAACGGTAGCTCTCAACGGTAAACGAACATACGTGTTTGTCGCTGTGTTGGTGTCGCTGCTCAACGTCTCGTATCGGGGCTCGGGTGGGGCAGAAGCTACAGCAAATATCGATCGACACTGCGCATGTCGGACAGGGCGTGCAGCTGGCGTGCGTCGCAGGCTACAGCACGGCAAGATGAAGCGTCGACGAGACCAAGACGGTGAGCGAGATTGTGATGCCGTGTTCCGATCCGGGAGCAGATCATAGAAGGCCCAGCCAAACGCTATACGAATTGCATGACGTATGGCGTATGGTGTCGGTCAGACATCGGTCGCATCAAGTCCCAGAACTGTTGGAGCGCTACTCGATGGCAGGCCTGTGTGTGCGTCTAGGCACTGCTCCAGATGTGCTGCAGGCGATGGCCTTGATTTTCGTCTTCTCCCGTGTGCGTTGCGTTCTCTTCTGTCTTCATCACGTCCATGTGCAAAGAAGCGATTCGCCTGGACTGCGGCTTTGGCGCTGCTATCACGTGTCTTCCACTGTTTTCTACCTGCTGGACCCTGCCTAGATCACATGATCACCCATTTCTCCCCAGCTCACGTAGAGCTCTGCGACCAGCCCATCCTCAAGATCCTTCGCCACTCGTGGTTTGACGAGCTCTTCCGCCCCAGCATGGGCCCCTCGACTATCAACAACTGCATCCTGTTGTTGGACCTTCCGCCAAAAGCCTTGGCTGGCATTGACCTGCTATCCTTTACATCATCACCGCGCTTCCGGGGTATCAGAAATGTTCCACCGGGCCTGCACTTTGTCTTTGCGGCAACTGACCGCGCCATGGCGGTAAGGCACGGCGCATGGTTCTACGTAACGCCTGGTGTCGGCTCCCCGCAGGTCTTTGTTAAAAAATGGGACGAAAGCACCGAGGATCTGGTAGCAGAAACATCACAGACTGAAGTTCTCAAGCACAAGGCAAACCTTGGGAGTATATGGAAAGACGGTCTCACGCCATACCGGCAAACGGTGCAGGAGGGCGATTCGGGAGCGGAAGAGGGCTGGAACGAAGCGTCGACAGACTGGAGTCAGCTTACCACGCACATTACGCCCACAATTTTGTCAAGGATATGTGGATTGAATCCCGACCACTGGAACTTGACGTCGGCTTCTTCCGCGTCACAGGATCTGGATGAGATTCCAGGTCTGGAAACAAGCAACAGCATGCTGCATCCGGAGAAGGAGCTGAGATTTCTACCCATTGACCTGAAAAGGACATGGAGAGAGGGTGCGACTGGCCGGGAGCGGACAGAAGCGGCACAGGACCGGTCGTGGTTCCTGGGCGACCTCATTGGCAAACACTGTCAGGCGGGAGATGAACGCGGCCGAGAGAATGAGATCCTGGGCGAGCTGCAGTTTGCCTTCCTCATGGTCCTAACACTCAACAACAATTCTTGTCTCGAGCAATGGAAGCGACTGCTGCGACTGCTACTTACCTGCCGAAGTGCAGCCAAAGAGCGATCGCACCTTTTTCTGGACCTGCTCAAGTGTCTGCGCCTACAGCTCAGTCACTGTGCAGATATGGAGGGTGATCTGTTTGATATGAACGATGCTGGCGGAGGATTCTTGCGACCGCTCCTGGGCCAGTTCCGGAAAGCTCTCGACGACTTTGACGGCAAGTGGAAAGCCGACCTGGTCGACGAGCTCGAGGAGTTGCAGAAATACATGGAGAAGGAGTTTGGATGGCCACCAGAAGGCTCCTATCTTAAGCGCGGCATGCTGGAGTTGGAGGATGGCGAGCGCGTCGAAATGGAAGTCAACGGCGCGGATGCAGACGACGAGCTTGGCGACTATGCGCCTACTATTGTTGATCTTACACCCGAGCAGCAGAAGCTACTGCACCGGAGTGACTTTGGCCCCATTCAGCATGCCAAGGACGATGTGGAGGAGGAGTCAGAAGACGACGCTGATCTGGACGAAATGGACACGCGATACTAGTTAGGGCGGAACGCAATCAGCCTGCCAGCTCACCGGTTTCATCTCCACATTGTCGCCTTTGGATATGCTTTTGCGGGCGCTAAGGAGCGGCATCAAGAATAGACACCTACAGGAACAGACCCACGGTCATGCAGGCTGTCCTGCGCTAGCATCAAGTAGGTTCACAGGCGCAAATGGCGTGAAAGGCACAGCCTTGCGATCTAATGTCGAATGCCATCATTGTGGGAGTTGGTGTTGGGGCAAATATGACAAGATACCAAGAGAAATACGAGGCCATGAGTGCCGTTACCCGAATTTGGATCTGGATCAGCGTCAACAGTGAACGGGTTGGTGTTTGGTTTTCGCCCCCACCCCTATATCCGGTGCTAACATCAGACGATGTTTGGAAATTGCGGCAACAGCCTTGGCCTCGCTATACCCTGCTGCGCGCTATACCGCCCCTACTTGAACAAGACTTCAGCCACAAAATCATTAGAGGCGCCGACCCTGCAGGCAACACGGAGGCACTTGTATCCATGTTTTTGGACAAAATCGCCCATTGGCTGGTTCGGTGTGGTGCGCGAGGCTCCCGCGCGAAATGGGCGAATGAAAAGCCAGGCATGAGTCGAGGCTGTGCTAATGAAGGGCGCGACTTTAGGCCCCCTCCCTGTAAACCTTGGGCCCTAAGCGATGGCAGTGCGCCTGAAGGTGTTTTATAACATGCGTGTCGCCCTCGTTTGAACATGAAGTGCTCTGCATTACGGTTGTCAATTGTCCTGTCGTGAGACTTTATCGTTAACCCCAAGCCACTTGTTCTTTGCACTAGACGTTCTATCAGCATCAAACCAGCACAATGGAGAAGCAAGGTGGTAAGTAGCCATGTCCTTTGCATGCTTGCATGCGCTGTAGCAATCCGACGACAGCATGATGCAGTACAACAACGTCTTTACCGCAGCTAACGGCCATGCAGTTCCCATGCAGGCATATCCCCAATCGCCTGAAGCCACGGGTCAGCCTCAACCGCCCATGTACGCCGCCGACGGCCAACCTCAGCAGTACATGCAGCCGCAGCCACAGCCACAAGCCACACACATCCAGCCAGACCACCAGGCCGCGGGCGCCCCAGGCATGCCGCCACAGCAGATGCCCGGCCAACAGTACCAGAACGCAACGCCTATTGCCAACCTCCAGCGGGGCCCCGCGCCCGCCGACTGCCCCGCGTGCGGCCAGCGCGCCCTCACCAACACGTCGTTTGTGACTGGCAACACAACACATGCCTGGGCGTTTGGCTTGTGCTGCTTGTGCTGTCTCGGCTGCATTCCGTACGTCATGAGCTCGATGAAGGATGTGCAGCACAAGTGCGGTCGCTGTGGCGTCTTGCTTGCGACGTGGCACCGCAGTGGCAGCACCGAAGTGCATATCCATACTTAGAGGTTGTTTGTGTCAGATAGAGAGGGGAAGGGGAAGGGGAAGGGGAAGGGAGAGAGGATGATACCCATTGAATGCGTTTACTTTCTTTTGAGCCAGATGCTTGGGCTTGTTATGTTATTTGCAATAGACTTGAGTTGGTCGTTAATTGCATTTGATTGAGAAAGCTCATTTTGACATTGTGATATCCCGTCATCTTGGTTGAATACGTGGAGTAAGCAAGACAGTAAAGTTTCGCAGCTTCCTACAGGTTTACTGCTTGTACCTGTGTAGACGACAGGCAAATCATGTCAGTCTAGGGCTGTCTGCACCGCTGACGACACATCTCTTTCGTGCTTTGTCTCACCGTCGTCGGCCTCATGCGTTTTCGAATTCCCATGTTGACACACGTGATGCGCGCCGCCTGACGTCACAATCTCCTCATACCACGACATGATGAAATCTGAATGGCTAAACGGCACACGGGAGCCACACATGCCATCATCGCACGCCCACCAGCCACACAGAAGCCACATTCGGCAAGGCCAAGCTTCCACTTTCACAACCAAGCTTTTGCCAACTTTCCATGTTCCCTGCCCAAATTGCCTGCTGAGGACATGATCGGCCACCACTTAATCAATCTGCCTGCTGCTGAACCGCAGAAACAGCAAATCCTGTGTGCAAAAGCAGGTTTTCTGCTTCGACCCGACACAATGGGATTGTCTGTGCGACAGGCATGACGATTCTCATTGCAAACCGCCAAACGTCGAGGCGTTTGCTGCAGTATAAGGGACACAACGCCGTGGGTTTGGTGTCCTCTTGTTCAGCATCACTCTTCATCACTTCTTTCCTCCACTCCACTTGCTGGCTCCTGCGAGCTGTCTGGGTGCCGATACGTCATTCACGACTCGGTACACTTACCTCACCTGACCGAACCAAAACCAACACCATCACCATGGGCTTCTTCAACAAGCGCAACACGGCGCCCGTCGCCACGGACACTGCTGCGGCAACTGGCACTCATAGGGAAAAGCGACCAAGGCGCCATTCCAAATCTCACCCATCGTCCTACAACACCAGACCCAGTTTTGGGCAATGGCTCAAGGCGACTTGGCTCGATATTGTGACCATGGCCGCCATGGGCGCCGTTGGTCTCGGCGTATACATGGCTGATCCAGCCCCCAGTCGCAGCTTTCCGGGTACGTATTTTTGTCCGATGCAAAGACTACAATTCTCTAACACACTCCAGTCATCTTCCAGGATGGTGAGATTGTCTATCCTGAGTTCGCCTATCCCCTGCGCAATGAAATCGTTCCCATCTGGGCTGCCGCTCTCATGGCCTTTTTCATTCCCTTTGCTGTCTTCCTGATTGTTCAGATCCGCGCCCGCAGCTTCTGGGACATCAACAACGCCACCATTGGCCTGCTCTACTCTCTCATCACCGCTGCGGTATTCCAAGTCTTCATCAAATGGCTGATTGGCGGACTTCGGCCGCACTTCCTTGCTGTCTGCAAGCCCGTCATCCCCGCTGACCTTCTCTCCAGCGTTGGCAGTGCAGACAACGGTGTCGAGGCAGGTAGCGCTTATGGTAACGTGGCCAATGGCTACAGACAAATCATGTTCGACAGGAGCATCTGCACTGGCGACCGAAGCGAGATTAATGACAGTCTCGAGTCTATGCCCTCCGGTCACACGACCGCCGCCTTTGCTGGTTTCGTCTTTCTCTACCTGTATCTCAACGCAAAGCTCAAGGTCTTTGCAAACTATCATCCCGCTATGTGGAAGATCATTGCCTTGTACGCTCCTATCCTTGGTGCCTGTCTTATCGGTGGCGCCCTCACCATTGACGAATACCATAACTGGGTAAGCTCTATTTCATTCTGCCAGGAATCCATGTCACTGACAACCAAAATAGTACGATATCCTTGCTGGCGCAGTTATTGGTACCATGATGGCTTTCAGTGCCTATCGTATGACCTATGCCTCAATCTGGGACTTTCGCTTCAACCACATCCCCCTCATGCGCCACAGTCCCTTCATCTACGGCGCCGGTCCCAGCTCATTCGACGGTTTTCATGACGCCGTCTTTACGCGCAAGGCCAATTGGGGTACCCATGAAGGAGGCAGCTGGGGTGGTGCGCCTTTTGATGCTGCTGATGGTCCCAGGGGCTCCATGATGCCACAGGCCGAGGGTCCTGCAGGTGCTCATGTGTCTAGGAAGCCCGTTGGAACTGGTTCCAGGGGAGAGCATATGGTTTAGAGGCTGTAATGGGTTGAGTTTGAGTGGCAACTGAAGAGGGGGAGTCATTTTCTACCAGGCCCGTCGTACCGTACGCCACTGACCTGGTGCCGCCATTGGGATGGATTTGGCTTTTTTTTTTTAGTAATTACATATACCCACGTATGGCTACCTTGTATAATTAATGATGACGACTATGGCAACGACCACGGCGAAAGTTTATCTCCTGTGTAAATAGTTGCACTGATAATTTCCTTTGAGATTTTACCCGTGTCCAGTCATGATGGTCGGAGCCGGAGTGATTCTGTATGACCAAACCGTATAGGAGAGTACGTTGGATGATCCGGTGATAATCCCTGACGCTTGAGATGTGAGGTCAGAGCCAGCACATTGACCTGATTAGGACACCAGGTAAGATCTTAGAACAAATAGAGCACATAGCCATGTCAGCTTTG
Organism: Curvularia lunata; assembly: GCA_005212705.1. Lineage (NCBI taxonomy): Eukaryota > Fungi > Ascomycota > Dothideomycetes > Pleosporales > Pleosporaceae > Curvularia > Curvularia lunata. The sequence goes on from PELC01000012.1 coordinate 307,803, forward strand.
GCCTTTAGTGATGGAAATATCTTCTGAACTCGAAAAGCTCGGTTGTAGCACGTATACTATACGGAGCAAGCTGCATAATAGCTGACTAGTCTCTTAGAAAGACGCCAAGAAATATCCGGGCCGATAGCCGACGAAATTGGCCGGCTTGCTTGTAGTTACTTTTTCAATGCCTCTACTATACTGTGGACCAATTTACGTAATTATACCGACCTCTACCTTCTGTAGCTGCCTATACGTAAGCTGTGCATCTACATCGCGCGTAAAATATGAGAAAAACTGGCGGGTACAATTTGTGCATACAGGTAATATTTTCCGAATTAAATTTTTAGTGTGGCTGTACTTGGGGCTGTATCAAACGCGCCGAATATGGCAACTCGGGCCAGCACCGTCGTATATTCGGATTCATGACTAGCCGCATGTAGTAGGTGGACGCGCTGCGGCCAAGAGTTAGAGACTGTACGCAGCACAGCATTCTGTAGAGTAGGGATACCGCCACGTGAGAAGCTAACCTACCTTGTGCCTCAGGGTCCGCATGGTCTAGACTGACGTTGAAAAATCATCTATTTGCGGTAATGATCGTAGATTCACCGTACGTTGATACCTTGGCGCCATGGGGAACTCCTGCTCTAGCTCGAATTGCGGCTGAAAACTGTGAGATTATACGCTTCACGTTCAGTAGAGTAGGGATACAGTCACACTGGAAGCCAGCCTACCTTGCATCTCAGGGTCTGCACGTCTATACCGCCTCCTCGGACGAAATCTTTCTGGGTAACACTCCTAAGCTAGGCGTCTTGGAGAGTCGCTAGAGCCTCCTGTGCATCGCCACAATTAAAAAAAACAGTGTCGTACGAAGGATCATTGAGATATATAAAGGGTACGACCTCACGATGTTTCAATCATACAACCTCGCAGCCTCTCAATCACACAACATCACAACAATCAGCCATCTACAGTCTGTTCTCAGTACTTTTTATAGCTGAAGTGTTACACAGCACCAACACCACAACCACTTTTTCTCCTGTTTCAACCATGATGAAACTCTTTACCTTGTCTGTTTTCGGCCTTCAGGTCGCTCTGAGCCAGGCCCAGGAAGCTTGCGATGCCGCCTGTCAAGCAAGCTTGCGCCCAGCCCTCGCCTCTGAGGTTGGCAACATGGTCTCCAAGAACGTATCCAACGAGGCGTTCTACAGAACCCCTGCCAATTCCACTGGTGCCAAACCCGGTGACGTTCTGCGATGGGAGGACATGCCTCAGTCTTTGGTGAACACCCAAAACTGGACCATTCCTTCTGGAATGTCCCTTTCCCGCTTCCTCTACATGACCGAGGATATCGACCGCAAGCCCATCCCCGCCAGTGGCTTTGTTCTCCTGCCCTACAGCAAGCCTGACCCAAACAAGCCATTGAACACTGTCGTTTGGGCACACGGTACCGCAGGATGGACCCGAAACTGCGCGCCTTCCAACCACAAGGATCTTTACTACGAATGGCAGGGCCCCTACGCTCTGGCTCAGGCCGGATACGCAGTTGTCGCTCCCGATTATGCTGGCCAGGGTTCTGATATCCCCCAGGGATTCATGTACGAGGCTGGCTTTCTCCACGCCGCGGATGTCGCTTACAGTCTGGTTGCTGCCCGCAAGGTCGTCGGAGAGTTTCTCTCCAACGACTATGTTGTCATGGGCCACAGCGAGGGCGGTATGACTGCATGGAGGACCAATGAGCGTCTCGCACAGCCCAATCAGGAAGAACTTAACAAAGCAGGTAATTTTCTCGGCTCGGTTGCAAACTCCCCTGCCCTGCGTCCCCTCGATTTGATCCCTGAATCCGTACGCAGGGCAAATGGCGGACCTATCGGAGACGCTGTATCCGTCTTCTTCCTGCAGTCCCTCTCGGGTCTCTTCCCCAAGGAGTTCCGCATTGAAGATCACCTCACTCCCCTTGCGCTTGCCCGCATTCCCCTCGTCAACCAGGGCTGTATCCTTGCAGGCCGATCCCTGTTCGCAGGACTTACCTCCGCTCAGCTCTTCAAGAGCCTCGACTGGCTCAAGCTCCCCGTCGTCGTTGACTGGCAGAAGCGTTTCAACGGCGCCGGACCCCACGCTCTCGCCGCACCAATGCTCGTCGTCCAGGGTGTTACTGATGCTCTTACCTACGCCAACAACACCGAATGGGACTTCAACCAGACTTGCTCGTCTTTCCCCAACTCCAAGGCTACCCTCCTGCTCTACCCCGACTCCAACCACGATGTTACCAACAACGCCGCTTTGGTCGATGAGCTCAAGTGGATCGCTGACCGTTTCAACGGTGTTCCAGTCGAGGATGGCTGCCACACCAGGACTGTGCAGACGCTTACCCGTAGGCACCGCAACATCAACACTTCCTACAACGGCACGGCCTAAACAGCGCATTTTCTATCTATTGCATTGCATTAGCGTCGCTCCAGCATAGCACGGGTTTTCCTAGCATCCTCTCCTTTTGTGTTGCATTTTCTGCGTTGTTTTCTTGGGTTTACGTTCTTAATGGCTTTTTGTTCGGGTGTTTTCTTACTCATCATACAACTTCATCAGTATTAGACTGCGCCTAGAAGAGTAATTAATCTGGCACACCAAAAGGCTGAATTCAACAAGCAGCTGATCGACTAATTTGTTTCACTGGGGCTCTTTGAAACACAGCTCTTTTACTTTACATTTATCTAGATTTACGTACTGCAATGGAATGTCATGGTCTCAATCTGCCAATCTCTCAATCACCCCCTTCAATCTTTGCACTAACGCCTCCCCTTCTTCCAAACTCATCTTCTCCACAGGCGCAAAAACACCTACATCCAGCGCGCCTTCTCTCACAGTTGCCTCAACATCAATCGCATGCTGTACCTATGTTAGTTATACCCGTTGGAAAGAAGGTGAGCGTGGGGAGACAACATACCACAAACACTTCGTTCACATCATGATTCACCAATTCCTGTGGTACAGCTTCCCCGTAGTGTATTTCCTTGACATCGCTCCTCGATGTCTGACTGTCCTGCGCCACGTTTTGTATGCTCCTGACCTTGGCTGAGGGGGCATCTCCACGAGCAGACTCAGACTCCGTTACATCGACTAGAAAATTAACAAAAACATCTACTTTTACGCCCGTCCACTGCTGTATCTCTGGTAGACTTGAACACGCGATTGCGGGTGCACTGAGAGCCTGGATGTCGCGCTGGATGGTGGTTGCCAGGTCGACAGTGCTGTGACGATTCGGGGAGGTGATGCGTAGCGGGAGTAGGTTAAGCGTCGGTGTGGGCGTGGAAGCAATGTTTGCAAGGGCCAGGGCCCGGTTAGCGAGATAGATGCCCAAGATGAGCCTATCAGTGGAGTCAGAGGAGGACGCCTGGGCGTAAGCAGCAAGGAACAGGGCGTGCGGGGAGACGCCGTGCTGACGGGCTGTGGTGTCTAAGAAAAGACCTGGAGTAAGTCCCTGTCGGAAGATTTCTATCCGCGCACCGGGTGGGCTTGAGAGCTGGGAACAACTGTGCACAGTGGATGAGCGATTGATATAGGTCTCCCAGAACTGGCGGCGCTGCTGGTATGTCGACGGAGAGTATGCGGTGGCTACAAGTTTACCCAGGATGGAATCCTGTGGTGCGAAAGGTGCGGCACCGTTGCAAAAGCTTCGTAGTTGCTCCATGAGCAGCGGTAAACTGACGCCATCGTAGAGTGCGTGGTGGATCTTGAGTCTCAAAGTCCAGCCGCCGGAATGCTGGGAAACGAACAGCTTCGCCCATGGTTGGCAGGATGCAGCTTGTCGGATACCGTTCTGAATCCCATCTTCTCTCCATCCAGTGACGTCTATAATTGACGTGTCCGTGTCTCGCAGCACAATTTGAATGTAAGGCACTCGATGCTCGCTAGCAGAGGCAAAGCATGTCCGCAAGATGGGATTTGCATTTACCAAAGCCCGCCATGACTCTTGGAGATTCTCCAATGTCATATCTCCAACCAAGTTGTAGGTAAATTCAGGATAGAAGTTGGTGCCGTTGGTATTGAGCCACATAGACAGCATGTACAGCTGCCCAGCAGTGACCGGCAGAATCTGAGCAACATTGCTGATATCGATTCCAGCTTGCCCAAGGATTCCCTCCTTGTCCAAGCTTTTCATGGTCTCTTCGATATCGTATTGTTTGTCCTTGTCATTGTTGGAAAGTTCGGCGGTTCGGGAATCCACCAACTTTGCCATCTTCCCGACCGAGCCGGCTTGCAGCATCTCACCCACGCTAAGGACAATGCCCTGTTTACGGAGCAGCGATGAAACCTTGATCGCGCTTATGGAGTCCAGACCTATGTGAAATATGGTCATATCGTTGGTTATTTCCTCCTCGGATGTTTTGGAAACTGCAGCGAGTACCTCCCGGATCTTGTCCGTGGTCGCTGTGCTCGGCCCATCTTTCTTATTGCCTCCATAAAGCTCTGCGGTATCATTAGTAGCCAGAATCTCAGCTTCTTCGAAAGCTGGCAGGCCACATATCGATGTGCCTTCTGCAGTGACCTCCATAATCGATGCTTCGGGACGTTTCATCAAATACTGCAGTACTTTGTCCATCCGCTTCAGCAACTGCTTTGTTTCTTCCACGTTGAAAACCTCCTCTTTCACGGCACACCGCCATACCAACTTCCCTTTCACTACCTCCATCTCGACACACACCGGGTATTCGACATCGTTCTGGCCCTCAACACTGGTGTACAACGTTTTGTACTCATCACCATCTTGTTCTAAGTTTTTTTGATAAATGAACAGGCTTTCAAATAACTTTCCACTAATTCCCGCTTGTGACAAGGCTTTTCGAAGTGGGTAATGCTGCCATTGCTTGATGTTGGCAAGGTTGTCTTGCACATAATGTAGCATCTCCATGCTCGTGCCATGAAGTATAGTCCGTATGGCTACCGTATTCATTGTTGGAAACATGAGTTGGGAGGCTTCTTCATTGTCGCGTCCGGAAAGCACAGAGCCAAACGTAACATCTAGAGACTGGGTAAAGGATGCAGTGACTAGAGCAAAGACCGTCTGTCCAACCGTTTGTAGCGAGACGTTGTTTTTCCTTGCAAAGGACTGGATGTCACTCAGTGCTACTTCGCTATCCTCTTCACAGCGATGAACAACGCCGCCTGTCTCATTTCGTCCAAGCGTTCGAAGCGAGAAAGTGCTTACATAAGCACCAGATAGGTAGTCTTGCCAGAAGCCTGCAGCATCGGATCTCGGAGCTTTCACAATCTCTGATAAAATGGGCTCATAAGAAGGCCGAGTTTCGAAGGCATCGCAATAGGCCCGATACACGTCAGAGTGTAGTAGACCGAGAGACCAACCATCATACAGAGCGTGTGCAATCGACAACACCAGGTAGCACTGGCCAGGGCTGTCGATGAGCGTAAGTCGGAAGGGCGGCGTCGAAAGTGGCTCGTCAACTGCGGCGTTTCGGAGATCTTCAAAGATCGACGTAAAGTCCGGTGTGCTATGATAATTGACGTGTAAGCAAAACTCGTGTGGCTGACTGTGTATGATCTGTGCGAAAGAAAGATCGACATCTGGGTCGTCCACTTCCACAAAGCCAGTCCGTAAAATTGGCGAAGCTGTGACAACAATCCTCCACGCCTCCTTTAACTTGCAGATGTCTGTCCTTGGGTCAAGTTTTAGCACATCGTGATTGAAGTATCTTGTGTACTCGGATGCGATCATTTCGGCGACCATGGCCTCCTGCAGTGGTGTCAGAGGAAGGACTTTCTCGATGCTATCATCATTTAGTGCTTGATTCTTGATATTCCTCGCCAGCTTCTGCTTATAAGCACCGAAATCAAACTCCAGCGAAGAATCCCCTGCTCTGCTATGTTTTGTCGATACATTCTGAACCATTTTTTCAATGGTTAGACTGCGCATGATAGCACTGACGGAGAGCTCTACTCCTCTCTTCTTCAGCTTGGACGATAGTTTGATTGCATCGATGCTATCGAGGCCAAGTTCGAAGATCGAAGTCTTTTCGTTAATGTCTCCATTCTCGATTGCAGTCAGATTGACAATCTCTTCTCTGATTGCAATGGCATCGCCAGTCCACTCAAAGTCTGATGTCACGTCGTGGTCGTGAGTGGAGATGGACGGAACAGTGACAGGGGGTTCTGTTACATCATCCGAGTTAAATGGCAGCTCAAGCTTGGCCGATGGGTCACGGAGAGCTTGTTCCAGTGCTTCTTCAAACTGGTCTACTAATCCAGCTGCGGTCTGAGCATCTGCAATGTGCCCTTGAGCGACTAGCATCAATCGCAGTTCGTTGCCGTGTCTCTGCTCGACCTCGAATGCCAGCGGATAGTCAGCAATAGTCTCGCCTTCCAGGATTTCCCAAGTGTCGTTTCTTTCCCACTCTTGGTTCTCTTGCGCAACTTGATACACGAAAAGACTGTCAAAGAGTGGGTTGTTGGGAGACCTCTTGCACCACTTCATGATGTCTCTAAGCGGGGTATGCTGAAACGGGTGAGCCGCGACATTGAACTCGTGTACTGTCTTGATCATCGACGACCATGACTTGCAATGTTGAGCTCGGGAATGATACGGAATAGTGTTGAACATCGGTCCTATAACACGATCTGCACCATCAAGGTCGATACTTCGTCCAGAAACGACTATGCCGGTTGCCGCATTTCCTTTGACATGTCTATGAAGTACGCTTAGCCAGCAAACTTGCACTATTGCTTGCGCTGTGACATTGAGTTGCCGTCGAGTATGATCAAGATTTGCTGACACCAAGGTTGTACGGCTGATAACAACAGCGTCTTGCTCTGGGTTGTCACAGAGCGTAGGAAGAGCCGTGGCATTGGCAAACATACGCTTTTCCCAGAATTCTCTTGCTCCATCGGCTGCTCTCAGTGGACCATGAACAAGAGCAGTTTGAAAGGACGGCGCGCTTGACACCAGCTCCATTCCATGGTAGGACTCCCAGACAGCTTGCAATAGGAGACCAACACTGTTGCCGTCATACAATCCATGGAAAATGTTTACAATCAGCAACTTCTGTTTCGGCGTTGTGACGAGATGTACCTGGAATGGACATTTGAAATCCACTTCGTTTAGGCTCAACCAATGCTTTCGTGACCGAGCCATATGTTCATTGAGATTTTGATCTTCAGAAGACGAACGAATCATGCCCGCGAATGGAACGCCACGAAGAACGGCCTGTAGATAGCCTTCCTCAGTGCTTATGAACACAGTGCGTAATACTTGGGTCCAGTCGTGAACTCTTTTCCAGGAGTCTTCTAGCTTCTGCTCGTCGACTTCCATGTTTAATTTGAACTTGAATGAATTGAAATAGAGGCCCTTGTCGCTTTCCATAGATCGTGCGATCATGCCTTGTTGTAGAGGCGTACATGGTGCAAGAGCTTCAATCATGTTGGGTTCGACAGACAAACGCTGGACTACCTTTCGTCGATGACGATGATTGACCGCATTGACATATTGCTGTGCGGCAAATACAGATCCGTGACTGTTGTGAGTTGCGCTATTGGCCACGAGCGTTTTGGCAAGCCTCCGAATTGTTGGATGTTGCATGATCATAGAGGCAGTGACTTTTACGAAACCAGCGTTCTTCAAGGTTCGTGTAACGCCTATGACTGAGATGGAGTCCATGCCTAGTTCAAAAAAGCTTGTATCTTTGGTCGTGCTCCCCTGGCTTGCGTCGAGAGCTTCTAGCATGACATTGCGGATCTTCTCCTCTTGCTTGGACCACGGTTCGTCTCGAGAGCCAGAGTTGGCGGATAGCTTCTGAAGATCGCTGGCAGAGAGGGCTTCATACATTTGTTTCAGCTTCCTACCATCAGCCTTGTTATTGATGTTGAGTGGCATGGCAGTGAGCGGGACAAAGTGGGTAGGGATCATGTAGGGCGGAAGCTTGTCGTTGCAAGCCTGCTTTGCGCTCGCTATGCCCTGGATCTCGCCTAGCAAGACTTCTGGTTGAGCTTTACTAGTCTTACCGCACACAAGAAAGGCGACCAGTTGCTCCTTTTGTTGATTTGGATGCTTCAACACGAAAGTTGCGACATCTAAAATATCGCGGTCTGCCTGCTTGATGACAGAATTGATCTCAGCCACCTCCAAGCGCTGTCCGCGCAGCTTGACTTGATCATCGGCGCGACCTAGAAAGTAGAATGTGCCGTCGTGGAGGATTCTCACAATATCGCCAGTGCGGTATACACGTTCCGAAAAGCGGTCCAGATACGGGAAGCGCTCTGCAGTCAACTCTGGACGATTGAGGTAGCCTTTTCCGACGAGTTTACCCGAGACGCAGAGTTCACCAATGCCGCCTCGCAAGACTGGAATATCAGAACCCGGGCGAAGAACCAGTGATCCCACATTGTCGAATTGCGGGCCGATATTGGAGGGCTTGCCGTTCGCGGGAACACGTGGGTACATGGTACACCCTATCGTCGCTTCAGTCGGCCCGTAACCATTGTAGATGACACCTTTAGGCCCCCAGACATCCAGGATTTCTTGCTTCAGACTCTCACCACCAGTGATAAAAACCCCCTTGCAAAGACTCGGTACGTCGTCTGGATGAAGGATTTGGGCAAGGCTCGGCGTGAGGTCAATATGAGTTATGTCAAGATTGCGGATGGAGCTTGCAAGATCTTCAAAGATCAGGTCGCGAGGTGCGGATACGACGCATATTCCAACGGACCAACTCCAATACTGCTCAAGAACGGAAACATCGAAATGGAAAGATGCGAACTGCAGCCATCGTGAATTCGCATCCCAGTGTCCGGCGAAAAGACGCTGGAAGGCCATCAACGCTTGAACAGCATTTTCATGAGTTATCTCGCAGCCTTTGGGCGTTCCAGTAGTTCCAGAAGTGTAAAGACAGTAGCTGCGATCCAGGGGGTTGATTTTGTTGTTCTGAAGTGGCTTTTGTCCTGAAAGAGAACGCCATTCGACCTGGTCAAGATTCAAGACTGGCACCTTGGCGTCCTTCTGAAACTGAGCAGATTGTAGAGCCATCGATAGAACAGCTTGAGCTCCAGAGTCATCAATTATAAAAGTTTGGCGGGCAGCAGGCGCTCCCGGATCAACAGCCACAAAGGCACACCCTGCTTTCAATATGCCCAGCATGGCAAAGGAAGCTTCTGGGCATTTGTCGAAACATACGCCTACAAGGCTGCCTGGCTTGACATGATGAGAGAGAAGTAGATTTGCAACCTTGTTGCCTTCGTGATCCAGCTCAGCATATGTCCAGCGCCTCGCTGAGCGCTTTCCATTGCTCTCGTTCGACACGAATTCAAAAGCAACGCTCTGAGGACATTTCTCAGCAGTCTTCTCCACCAATTCGTGCAACAATTTTGCATCTGATGGCAACTCATCTTCCTTTGCTGGAGTGATCGAGTACAGGTGCTCAAAGTAGCCTGTATCAGCCCTAATAATTTCAGAGCCAAAGATGAATCTCTCAATTAAGTGGTCAAGCTGTGCGAGAATTAAGGAAGCTTGTTCGCTTGGTATGATATGAGGCAGGTACGTTAGCCTATATTCCAGCTGTCCGTTTTTTGGTTCCAATTCGATGGAAACTGGATACTCGATGGTGGCCTTTTCGTCAATGACCTTCCAAAGCTCGCAAGCATCTTTATCGTTTGCTAACTGCTGATACGCAAATACGGTATCAAAAAGCGCCTCGTTGGGAAAGCCCATCAACTTTTGAATTTTCTTAAGTGGGCTGAATTGGTGCTCCTGAATACCCGCGTTCAGAGCCGTGATTGATTCCAGCATTTTTCCTATGTCATCAGTCACTGTGAATGCCAAAGGCACAGTGTTGATGCATGGAAAGTTGGAATGTGCTGTAGTCTCAGAGTTCCGACCGGAAAGAACGACTCCACATGTTACCGAGCTTTCTCCAGTGTATGAAGACAGTAGCGATAGCCAACTTGCCATGCCTACAGCTGGAATTGTGGTGTTCGCCTGGCGACACCCATTCTTCAACTCCAAAAGCGACTTTGCAGACTGCCTGGTACATACTAGAGCAGGTTCTGGATCGTACTTCAAAGGCGCAAGGTTAGGAAAACGAGATGGGTTCGCAGTTTTGCCAAGCTCGGTCCAGAATGTATCTTCGCTCCTGTTGTCCTGCTTGCTGGATTGAATGATGTGGCTTACGACGTCGTCTAATGCGAGAACAGGTGGCATGTCTATGCCCTTGTAAGAGGCCATAATATGACTGAAAATTTGACGCAGACTCTGCGCATCGAACAGTGCATGGAAAATTGCCAAGTCTAGGAATGACTGGCCATCCTTCTGGGTGAGTCGTAACGCCCACGGCGGCACGTGTAGCTCTTTAAGTGCCTGGTGTCGTATTTGCGCAAGCCATGTATCGGCTGAAAACTTTTTTTGTTCCTGTGCGGCGCTCCATGGTAGCATGACCGAATCCTGGGTATACTCAATCATAGCGAAAGAAGTAAGTGCATCCTTGACATGAGCAAATCCAGTTCGTAGCATTGGTTGGCGTTTCATAACTGAGCTCCATGCTGCTTTCAGCTTCTCTATGTCAATATTCGGCTCTAGTTGTAGCCGGAGACAGTTCATATAAACAGCTCCGTCTTTGACAAGGAATTGCGAAATCATCCCGTTTTGAAGAGGGGTACACGGGCGGACAGCAACAATATCCTGGTCTCCAAGCCTGTAATACTCCAAAATCTGTGATCTGTGTTTGCTCTCAAAGGCGTGGAAATCGACCTGCGAGACTGAAGACGTCTCCAAAGAGGGCGTTTGGCTTAGACGCTCAGCAAGATCACTACAGGTAGTGTATTTCAAGACGTCAGTCGCTTTGATTGTGTATCCTCTGTCACGAAGAACGGAAGCGATCTGAACTGCACTGATGCTGTCAAGGCCGATTTGGTAGATCGATGTCGTTGGTGAGATGTTCTCCGCTGGAGTTTTCGATATTTGTGCCAGAACCTTTCGAACATCGCTTTCGATTTTGGACCAGTGATGCTCCGTAGCATGCGAAACGCCATTCGTCAGCGTATTAGTGTCTGCATGCTCTTGAAATATGGTATTCAAAGCCTTTTTGTCAATCTTACCAGCCATGGACTTTGGTATCTTATCCACAACGAGGAAGAACTGAGGAACCATGTAAGAGGGCAGGCGGGTACCAGCTAGCTTTTTGAGGGTTCTTTGAAGCTCAGAGATCTCACTCTCTTTGATCTGTCGGCGCATTACTAGGAATGATACTAGTTGCTCTTTTGCTGCTTGATCTTTCCTTAAGATCTGGGTAGTGACGGTAGCTAAGTCTTGATGGAGATCTATGAGAACACTGTTGATCTCCCCCAGCTCCACTCGAAGTCCCCGGATCTTTACTTGGTCATCCGTGCGCCCTACAAACTCGAAATTACCGTCGCTTAACATCCGTACCATATCACCACTCTTGTAGAATCGTTGGCTGCAGCGCTTCACAAAACGGTCCATTGTGAGGTCGGGTTTGTTCCAATAACCTCGCGCAAGTTGCGTTCCTCCGATATAGAGCTCTCCGATGCTCAAGATTGGTAGCGGAGTCTCACCTTGTTCAGAAAGAACTGCGAATGAAGTGGTGGGAAATGGTTTTCCTATGACTGAGGTGCTTCCGTCTCTAGAGACAGGAACTATTGTCGTGCAAAAGGCGGCTTCAGTTGGTCCGTATGAATTGACACACGCGCCCTGCCACTCCTTTGCGACAGCCGGCGACATAGCTTCACCTATGCAGTAGAGCCATTTGACTTTTTGGACCTCGGCTCTCTTCAGAGACTCTGCAACAGATGGCGTAAGATCAAGCAGATCGGCCTCAAGAGCGTTGATGACACTGGCGAGATCGTTAAGTAAGTCGCCCTGCTCCGCAGCACACAAAGTAAAGCCAAAGGTCCAGGCAAGAAAGCAGTCATAGTAACACATGTCGAAGGTGATCGCTGCGTACTGTAGAAGCCTAGAGGAAGGCTTCCAAGGGACGAGAGTTCTAGAGCTCTCGATAGTCTGAATTGGAGCATTGTGTTCCATACTGACTGCTTTTGGAGTGCCTGTGGATCCGGACGTAAATAAACAATAAGCCAAGTTGGTCTCTTTTAGCTCGATGACAGGATTGAAGTCACTGTAGTCCGAGAGCGACTGAACGTCAAGTATAGTCGCTCCAGTAAGGCCTTTGGAAACCGGCGTACTATCGTCGCAAAGTACCACCTTAGGTTTCAACTCTGCGAACATGAATTGCTTGCGCGCTTCAGGCAGGTCTGGATGAACAGGGGAGAACGCAGCACCGGCCTTGAGAACTCCCAGTATACTCGCGTAGTAAACTGGGCTCTTGGCTATATGAATAGGTACGACTTGTTCGAGTCCCGCGCCGACTTCGATGAGTGCATGCGCGATCTTGTTCGCTTCTCGATTGAGTTGTTCGAAAGACCATGCTGTCTTCTTTCCCGGACCATGCCAAAAGTCGAGTGCAATGCGATCTGGATGCAACGACGCCATATGCTCAAATCCGGAGTGCAGAAACCTAGAATTACTGTCAAGGCGTTTGAAGTCTATATTGGAAGTCGCCCGAAGTTCGGTTGAAAACATGTCCGTGTCAATGGACGGTATATCGGGAGATGCAATGAGGGAACGTAAAGAGGCACTATAAGTGTCCATCACTATAGAAGCTTCTGTCTCAGACAAGAGTGAGGTGTGGTAATGTAGCGTTAGTCTCAAAGTGTTCTCAATCTGGTCCTGGACGATTTCGCAAACTATGGGAACGTCCATATCGCCTGAATCCTGTTCTAGCTTCCATATTGAACTATCCAAAGGCGGACTGGGCTGCTGGAGAATCAAAAGAGTGTCAAAGAGACGGCCGCCTTCCTTAAGCGCAGTCTTCTGTATTCTGCGAAGTGGTGTCAGCTGGTGAGAGTATGACTCGATGCTTCGGCTATGCATCAAGTTTACCAAGGCACGATTGCTTCTGTGAAAGTCAAAATCCAGACGAACCGGCAGGGTATTGAAGCAAGGTGCAACAAGACGTTCAAGATCGTCTCCTGGAAAGGTGCGACCACTGACAACATTGCCAAAGCAGACATCGCTTTCATGAGTGTAAAAGTGAAGCAGTTTGGCCCAAGCAGCTTGCACTAATGATAGCAGTGACACTGAAAGATCTCGGGATGCCTTTTGCACGGCCTCGAGTGACATGCTTAGACGTCTTGACGAAGTCGAGAAGCCCCCATTCGTGTGCACCCTCTTAGCCGTGAGTGCGGGAAACGATGTAGGCTCAAACCCCTCCAGAAGAGCGGCCCAGTACTTGTCAGCCTCTTTCAAGTCTTGATCTAGCATGTGCTTCAGATAGACCTCGTATGAGATCGGCGGTGGTAGTTGGCGGCCACAGTATAACTCCTGAATTTCTGCGAGGAGTGTGGATATGGCAATCCCGTCATAGAGCGCATGGTGGCAGCAAAAAAGCAATTTCGTCGAGTTGCCTTCTTGAACCAGTCCGAAATATACCGGTGGTTTATTGTCTTCCATGAGACCCGAGACGGTTTTGCTAATATACGATTGGAGAGTACTCTCCATACTGTGCTGATGCCAAACCACGTCATGATCCTCCACAATGACCTGGGCAAACGAGTAGGATGGGTCTTCTGTTGCAACAAACAAGGTTCGGAGGATATCGTGCCTCTGGACCATGATTTCCCAGCACTTTTGAAGCTGGCGGCCATCTCCTATGACATCGAAAATCATGATATTGCAGTATGCCTGTTCCGAAAATGAGAGCCCGCTTGATATCATTGCTTCTTGGAGTGGAGTGCAAGGAAGTACTTTCATTACACTGAGCCCATTTTTCTGGATACATGAAACAATGCGGCGAGTCTGGTCCATGGTGAACACCCTAGATGGTTCAATCGATCGCGATTTTTCTGGAGCTCTCGTCAATGGTCGCGACTCCTTTAAAGATGCCAGATCCGCAATGGACGGGTGCTTCAGCACCTCAGAAACGGAAAAGTCGCCAAGCTTCGCCTTTCTCATCTCACTGCAGAAACGTATGGCCGATACTGAATCCAGGCCAAGGTTGAAAAAAGAAGAGGTTCGCTTGCACACATCGGGAGAAATATCGAGCGTTCTGAACAGGATCTCAGCGACATTTTTGTCCCATAGCGTTAATAAATCGCCCTCGCCCGTCTCGTTGATACCGTTAGAGATTGTACAATGGTTCAACGTAGCTTCTCCAGAACTGGAGAAATGTCTCTGCAGGAGCCGCTTGTCAATCTTCGCCTGCGGAGTCATTGGAAGACACGAGATTGGCATTAGATGAGAAGGTACCATATACGACGGCAAACGGCGGGATAACAGATCAAACAGTTCTGTAATCGTGAGTGCGAATTGGGAAGGTTCCAGGATTTCGAAGTCGACTGATGAGCTTGTATTGGGCACCCAGAAACTGACGAGCGTTTTTGTCTTGTTGTTCTGGTCAAGAGCGAGGGTGACACTGTCTCGAACCGCCTTGTGGTCCAATATGACGGATGTTGTTTCCCCCAGCTCCACCCGCTGACCACGAATCTTCACTTGATCGTCCGTGCGACCTGTAGAGAGAATGCTGTCGTCAGGAAGAAGTATTCCCATGTCGCCGGACCGGTATAACCTGCCGTAGGTTGGGTGACGGAGGATCTTTTGCGCATTGAGTTCCGGTCGATTGAGATAGCCGCGGAAGACCTGTGATCCGCCAAAGCAGAGCTCTCCAACAGCACCTCGAGGAAGGATGTCTTGACTTTCAGGATCGAGGACAAAAGCGGAGGTGTTGCTGAAAGGCTGGCCGATGTTGTTGATGAGATCATCGGGAGTGAATGCTGGTCGAACAGTACAAATGTTTGTAGTCTCAGAAGGTCCATAGCCCTGGTACAATCCTCGACCTGCCCATTTTCTGCGCACATGTTCAGTCAGTGCCTCTCCAGCGGTTACCAGAAATTCAACCTTTGGCACATTATTCGGGTCAACTAGTGCAGCAACTGTTGGTGTTAGGCTGAGATGGGTGACTTCCAGGCGGTTGATGGCAGCTTCGAAGTCGCGAAAGAGGTGTTCCTTGGTCGCCGAGCATAAGCACATGCCAACATACCAAGAGAAGAAGATCTCAAAAACGCTGACGTCAAATGCTTGCGAACAAGCTTGCAACAGACGTGAGTCTGCAGAAAAGGGATAAATGGTAGACAAATACTGCAGATTACTCATGAGGTTGTCCTGCGTCACAAGGACACCTTTAGGAGTTCCGGTGCTTCCAGAAGTGAATATCGCATAAGCAAGGTGCTCACCATTGTACGGTATATCGAGGTTTTGACTGGAATAATCAGAGAGCGTAGCGCGGTCAAAGTCAATGATGTCAACTGAGAGATCCGAGCGTATGTTGGAGGACAACGATGATTCTGAGACGCACACTGCGACCTGAGCATCGTTTAGGATCGTCTTGACCCTATCGATTGGGGTATCGGGGACGAGCGGCAAGTAACCACAGCCTAGCTTGAGCACAGCAAGAATCGAGGTATACAGGTCAACTGACTTCTCCATGATGATGCATACCAGCTGGTCGTTGCCGACTCCATGCTCTGCCAGCACACGAGCAAGCTGATTGGCACGCGAATTCAGCAAGCTGTATGTCACTTGGTGTTTGACCTCCATTGCACCGTTGACATTATGACCGAATATGATGGCTGTTCTGTGTGGATCTCTCATTGCCCATTGCTCCACAGCATAAGAAGGGCCATGATGGAAGCGTTGCTCCAGAGGCATTGGATTGGCAATAGACAACGAAGGCGTTGTGAAACCTTGATTGATCTCAGTTACGGGAAGCTCGACGTTCGCAAGGAACATCCTCACGACTTCGTCTATCTGTCGAAATAGATGCTCAACCTGACGCTCGGATACAGTTGAGGCGTCGAATGTACCGCGGAACCGGATGTGATCTCCAGCTGGTTCGAACTCCAATGTTATTCGGAACTCCATCTCATCTGCGCTATCAACAATTTTTGCCCCGAGTGACGCATTCTCATCGGATGTGATGGATTGTTGCCAGACGAACAAGGTTTCAAACAACCGGACTCCAGGCTTCACATTGACCGCCCTTGCTATTTCGCGGAGTGGTAGCTCACCATATCGCAGATTCTCTCTATTTATCGATTGTGTCTTCTGCAGGATATCTCGAACAGATGATGTATCTGCAAAATCGATGCGAAACGGGAGGGAAGCGATGCAAGGGCCGATGATATCTTCCACTCCAGCTACAGGCATTGTACGCCCGGAAGTGACGTTGCCAAGAACTACATCGCTAGTTCCACTGTACAGACCTAAAATGTATGCTGTGGCTGCTTGGAAGTAGACTTGTGGGTTGACGGCTAACTGTCGAGCACAGCCAAAAAGCTTTTGTGGACTGATAATGGATTTCCCAGATACCCGATGCGCAGCTGAATCATGGATTACTTTTCCGTGATAATTTGGGAGAGTCGCCGGGATGTGATCGCTAAGAAGGGTATTCCAGTAGTTTCTCAAGTCTTGTTCGCTGTGGGGCCTTCGCTCATTCGCGAGATATCGCACAACTTCCCGAAATGAAGGCCTCGTCAACATTTGCTCCCCACGCAAACACTTATCCAGATCATGAAGCAACAAATCAAAAGACCATCCGTCATACAGCGCATGATGGATCTGAAAGAGGAGACGAGGTCTCTGGAACTGGGTCGATATCTGGACGTTGAATGGTCTGAGAAAGTCGATGTCGGATTGAAGTGAATATTCCTTGGAGAAACTGGATACCCTGCGAATTTGAGATGCCAGCAACTCCTTCCAGATGATTTGGGAGAAGACTGATGTGTGCCGAGACTCAGTGTGGAAGCCAGTTCGCAATATCTCTGTCTCTTTGGTAAGAAGTAGAAGTGCATCCCGAATTTGTTCGTATGTACAGACGACTAAGAGCTCCACCTCGATCCAATTGCAGTAGGCTGTGGACCTTGATCTTGTTTCTGCTAGCATGGCTTCTTGTAACGGAGTGCATGGCATCATACACACAACGCTGTCATGCCAGCCATTGAGTTGAGCTTCTTTCGTATGGGTCGAAGATTCGGCCGAGATTTCTTCCTCTCCCATTTTGCGTTCCCTGCAAGCTTCAATGAGCTCCGCAAGGGTCGCAGCAGATAGCACGTCAATTGCTCCTAGTGAATATCCTTCTCTCCGCAACGCAGACGCAATGCGGATGGCTTTGAGGGAGTCAATCCCAACAGATGCAAGACTGGTGTGTAGCTCGATATTCTGCGGGGTGTGGTGACTGACGATGTTCCAGACTGAGTGGCTCACAGGGTCTTCTGAACTGACATTGGGAGTCGATGTCGCCACACCAGAGCGTGAACGTAGATACATCTTCTCGAGTGACTTTCTGTCGATTTTACCCGAGGGTAGTTGTGGCATTGCATCGACGAGAAATACGTCCGACGGTACCATAGACGCGGGCAGCCAGCGCTTACAGGCCGTGAGCACATCTGTGTGCAATATTCCATCTTGGGAACTGCAGAAAGCGACTAGATTCTCCTGTATAATCATCGCGGTGGCTGCGCGACATTTCGTCTTCATGATGGCTTGTTCGATTTCACCCAACTCGATGCGCTGACCTCTCAGTTTGACTTGACCATTTACGACACGGCCTAAACACTCCAGTATTCCTTGTTCGTTGAGCTTTGCCTTGTCTCCAGTTCTGTAGAGACGACCATAATGCGGATGTTCGATAAAAGACGAACGAGTGAGGTCTGGTCTGTTAAGATATTCATCAGCGATTTGCGGGCCGCCTATCGCAAGTTCGCCAATTTCTCCTATGGGGAGTATCTCGACGGAGGGAGACATGAGATGCTCTTTAGATGGCGCAAGAATGAAAGCAGAGACGGTGTCCAGTGGGACTCCTATCGTACTAGTTGAAAAAGACGTTGAAAACTGTGGCCATATTGTGCAATGGATCGCTGCTTCGGTCGGCCCATACATGGCCCATAGCAAGCTCGGCTTGGACGCATCTCCACCATACTCATCGACGACAGCTGGGGTGAGCATTTCTCCAATCGTAAGTAGTAATCTCAGACAAGGTACAATAGACCGACGGGGGAGAAGACTAGCCACGACCGTTGGTGTGAGTTCGGCTGCATCTACATCAAGATTGACTATTGTCCCTGGAAGGTTGTCGAGCATCTGAGCACGTGTGCAGCCAACCAGAGTCTTGCCTCGAAACCAGGGAAAGAATATTTCAAAGATGGAAACGTCGAAAGTCTTTTGCTATGTTAGCATGCTTAGGCCATATTTCTACACCATGTACTTACAGGAGCAGCAAATTGGAGGAAGCGAGAAAAGTCTGGGATATGACGGTCGTGGGCGAGTAAGCTCTGGGTGACAGCACGGTGGGAAACGCTCACTGCTTTGGGCAGCCCAGTAGATCCCGATGTGTACAGCACGTATGCGAGATTGTTAGTGTTTGGTTGCAGCAAATTACCGCAGACAGTGTCATTGCAACGAGAGAGTTCGTGATCAATCAACATGACATGAATGTTGGTGGCTGTTCTGACGTGCTCATTGTTGGATGAAGACGTGATTAGTAGGTCGGCTGATATATCGTCGAGGATAAACCTTAGTCGTTCCGGTGGTGTGTCGAGATTGAGCGGACAAAATGCCTTGCCAGCCTTCAAAATAGCCAGGAGAACCACGTAAAGCTCCGGGGACTGCGGTAACAGAACCGGAATAATCGACGAAGCACTTTCGAGCTTGGCCAGAATTTCTGTAATTCTACCTGCAAAGGCATCACTCAGTGAGTGAAGTGTCTTGTAAGAGAACTTTCGCCTTTTCGATCCATGTTCCAGGAAATCGATGGCTGTTGCGTCGTGATGCAGCCGTGGGACTAGCTCATGAAGGAGACTGGGACCTTCCAAAAGCGAAGGCTGCTCATTGACTATCGACAAAGACGTGCTCACACCATTCCTGTGAGCCATTTCGTAGGGGGTTTTGGCAGCGGGCATTATTATGGCAGAAGGGGGCGATGGACGGAAAGCTTAAAGGGTTGCTGCTCCAACACCCACAATCGACTGTTTTGAATGAGAAATAAAGAAAGTACGCCCGCAGCTGCTGTCTCGAATAATTGTAGGAGAGGGTTGCTGTAGCAAGTCGCAGTGATGAGAAATTGGAGCACGTTGATTGGTCGGCAGACTTCAAGTACCTGCGCACCACGAGGTATGCACAGGGCTGATGCACGTGATGACGGGTTTTGGGTACCTTGTGCTTGAGGTATGCCCGAGTTGTGGCCTGAGGTATGGTCACGGAGTGGGAGCTCCTCTTGTGAAAGTAAGAAAGGCGCGCAAGAGAACGTCAAAAGGACAGGCTCCGCCAACCAGGCGTTACATAAGACCGCGCGGTGTCCTGGGAAACGAAGAACAGGGCCTGAAAGCACAGTGAGTCAACAGCAATCTTTGACCACGAGCTGCTCCGTGATGGTGGGCGTGTCTGCCATGGTGGGCGAACCGAAGCGTCATACATGCTAGTCGACCGGCGAGCGGACATGTCATTCGACAAGCAGCGGGTAAGATCTGATAACGCGACGAAGGCCGCCTTGGACGGCCAGGAACAAATCGGGATTCCCTGGCAGAGCTCCACCAGTGCCAGTGTCATTTCGCTAGCTTCCAGGACGTCCCACGCAACGGCATGTGGTCAGTTAAACCTCTCTAGTCAGTCGTTCGCCGTGCATCGCCATTTCGGCGTCGCGTCGCTCGCGGCCAGGGCGGGTAGTTTAGTACAGACACGTCCGTTGCGATCTCCGGCCAGCACCGCATGACTTCGCAGGGCTGTCGATGTCAGTTCATCCCTCAGTGGGTTGGGTGGAGGGCGCAGTCAGGTGTCGCGGGGGGCTGGCCTCCATTAGTCGAGAGAAGCCCGTGCAGAATCCCAACCCGGCCATGCTCGCCGGCTGAATTATCAGATGCTGCTAGCAAGACAAAGTTATCAGATGGACTCACGACCCCTGTGTGGTTGCATCATCGACTGCCAACCTCGTCCAGTCCGGTATGCAGCCTGTCCTGGTCCCGTCCGTCCCGCGTTCGGCTTCCTTGTGATGCCGCCTGGACACGGGACAAACGAGATCGTGCTCGTGATCGCACAGCCATGTCGATACCCATGTTGCTCGGTCTCGGTCTCATTGGCTCCCTCGAGGGCGTACCTGACTGTCACAGCGTGTCAGAGGTCTGGCGTTGACACGAAGCGCACGTCACAGAAACCTGGGGCGCCAAGACGGGCTATCGAATGGCCCAGCCTTGCTCTCAAACCTCGACTGCCACCAAGCCATCAACATCATTCCCATGGTTCGTCGTCGTTGACCCCAAGCCAGCATTCGTGCTGCCGTTGCGCTCCTTTCCGTTCCCCGTCACATGACCTGAGTTTAGACCGTCTGCAACCCTCCTTCTCGGTGCATTGCATGCTGCGAAGCCAAGCGCAACGCGTGCTTGACAATGCCAGACTATACAGATGACGCGAGCTCCGAAAGCCAGCCTCTTCTCGACTCCGAAGAGAGCGAAATCGACGAGGCATGTTCTATTCGTCACAGCACGCAATGGGAGAGACATGTAGAGCCGTCCTTGGCAACGGTCCAGCCCCAGGCTTTTGAGAGCGCGACGCTCTTTCGCCAACGCTTCATTCGGCAAATCTTAGGATTGAACCCGTTCAGAACATCCTATTTCACCCTTTATAGGCAGCTCGACGACCCCAGCTCCAAGGCCATTTTGGCGTTGGCCATCATATTTGCTATACTCGCAGGCCTTCCATTGCCCCTCATAGGTGTCATCCTGGGCCGCATCATTAACAATTTCCCACCAAATGCAGATGAACTGAAGCAGTTGCTATATCGCCTCATGTCCGTTGCGGTGGGTTACTTTTTGGTCACGTGGGGCTGGTCGGTATGCTGGGCAGTGACTGGCGAGCGTGTCAGCAGGAAAACCAGAGAAAGACTTCTTCATCGTGCTCTCGGCATGGACATGGTCTACTATGGTACGTTTGGGCCGGAAAACATATAACAATGGAAAAGTTCTGACCCATCCCACCAAACAGACATTGTTTCGCCAGACCTTTCTAGCATTCTCACAGAGAAAACCCAGACCATACAGCTGGGAACATCGGAGAAGGTTGGCTTGTTCATTGCTTCCATCAGCTATTTCATCTCCGCGTTCACTGTAGGCTTCATGCTCAATGCAAAGCTGACTGGAGTAATGTAATGACGCTCCCTTCCAGTCGAAAAACTTGGCTGACAATCCTAGGTTTGTGACCGTGATACCTGCAATGGCTTTTGTTGTCTGTTTCGGTACCAAGACTGTTTCCGACCTTACCAAGCAAGCTTCGTCATACACTGAAAAGGCCTCTTCGGTAGCAGAAAGTGCCATTCGAGCAGTTCAGATTGTACAGGCTTTTGGCCTCTTTGAGCGACTCAGCGAAGAGCATGTGCACCATCTTCGGTCTGCAATGAGAATCGGCGTCAAGAAAAGTTTTGCTGGTGCTCTCATGCTCGGCTCCGTGTACTTTGTGGCTTACGCCACAAATGCGCTTGCATTTTGGTACGGCGATCACCTGCGAAATGGCAGTGCGGAAGCCGGAACTATCTACGCTGTCGTTTTTCTCATCCTAGACGCCTCTTTCGTCGTTGGATCATTTGGACCTTTTATACAAACATTTGCAATGGCAGCAGCAGCTGGAGCAGCCGTACTCGATGTCCTGGACCAGCCGACCTCTGAGATTGACGTGTACTCTGCCAAAGGAAGGCCAGCGCAAAGATTTCACTTCGAAAGAGAGTTGGTGCTCTCTGCAGTTTCATTTGTGTACCCTGCACGCCCTACTGTTCGTATTTTGGACAGCATTGATCTTCATATAAAGCCTGGGCAAGTCACGGGATTAGTTGGACCGTCAGGATCAGGAAAGGTGAGCAGACTGCCTTGAAGGAATGCTCGAACAATGTACTGAATTTAGCCCGACTACTAGTCAACCATTGCCTCGTTGCTTTTACGGCTGTACGACCCTACATATGGCAACATCAGCCTCGGAAAGGAAAACCTGAAATCCTTCAATGTCCGCAGTTTACGCTCACACATAGCACTCGTTACGCAAAACCCGGTACTTTTCACCGGATCCATTCTCGAAAACATCAAACACGGCATCCCCCATGAGGAGCTGCAGCATCTCACTGACGAAGAAATCTTGCTCCGATGCAAAGCAGCTGCAACGGAGGCATACTGCGACTTTTTGGACCGCCTTCCGGATGGGATTCATACCAAAATCGGGACTGGTCCGCAGTCACAGCTTTCGGGCGGTCAAAAGCAGCGTATCACTCTTGCTCGTGCGCTAGTGAGAAATCCAGCACTGCTTCTGTTAGACGAATTCACAAGCGCAATGGATGGCACGAGTGAAGCTATCGTCCTCGAAAACCTCAGGCGCTCCTCGGCTGAAACCGGTCGAACCACGATCATCATCGCACACCGACTCGCGACGGTGAGAGATGCAGACCGTATCATTGTCATGAGAGACGGTACCATTGAACAAGACGGACGACACGAATCTCTTGTGCAACAACGGGATGGTACATATGCTGAGCTTATCAGGGCACAGCAGTTTGAGAAGGGGAATCCGTCTGCGGCATCATCTATCCGGTCCAGTCCAGAATACTCTCATAAAGGTGATGAGCGAGTCATGAATAATGTCGAGGAGGCAGGCTCAAAAAATGTCACCGAAATACATGACCAGCGCAAAATGAGCGCAGCCGAGCTGATTGGGAGGTCGCTGTCGTTGAGTCGACGCGAAGCACCAGCTATTGCCATTGGCCTTGTTTCTTCGGTCTTCAGCGGTGCTGTTATCATTGGGGAAGCACTCATTTTTGGAAACCTTGTACAGCTCCTGAACGACACTAGCGGAGCTGACGAAACGACACGCCAGATCGGCTTTTACTGCCTGCTCTTCTTTGTCCTCGCCATGATTGCACTTGCTTCTCATGCGTTTGGCAAGACCGCCTTCGGTATCGTCTCGGAAAATCTCACTTTGCGAGTTCGAGATGTATCTTTCCGGACGATCCTGCAACAGGACATTGCGTGGTTCTCCAAACCGGGGCATTCTCACCATGCGCTGCTGTCACGACTCAACTCGGATAGCGGAAGCATCAGCGGATTATCTGGTGTTTTACTTGGGACTATATTTTCCATTGCGACTTCAGTGATTGGCGGTGTCATTCTGGCTCACATTGTAGCATGGAAGATTGCTATAGTGCTACTGGCAGCTGTCCCCGTTATGCTACTCGCTGGTTTCCTCCGTCTTCGCATTTTAGCTATTGCAGAGGATCACCATCAGACGGCTTACAACGATGCGGCTGCTCTAGCATCTGAAGCGACGTCTTCTATGCAAATTGTTGCGGTCTTTGGCCTGGAAGATCACTTCTTCCAAGCGTACAGGGAGGCGATCCGCAAACCTTACGAAGAACATCTTCGGTTTAGTATTCTCGGTAACATATTGTTTGCTTTCTCTTTGTCGATCACTTATTTCGTCTATTCTCTGGCATACTGGTGGTAAGTGTGCATGTTTTCTGTTACCATCAATCGCTGGATAGAATGACGTATAGATAGAGTACGTGATTCCTATGCTGACGATCCTTAGGGGCTCCAAGCAAGTACGCAGCGGCAACTACAGTCAACGGGACTTCTTCATTGTACTTCCAGCATTACTCTTCTCTGCACAGTCTGCGGGTCAGCTTTTCAGCCTGGCACCAGAGGTGACACGGGCTAAGGCTGCGGCACAAAGTGTATTTTCGCTGCATGACGAGAAACCCACAATTATGACGGAGTGCACTTCTTCAGCAACGACCGCTACATCCGAAGTGGGCGGCTTGCTATCTGGACCTGAGGCTTCGTCCTCATATGGTACATTTGGTGTTCGAGGAGAGCTCGAGTTCCGCAATGTCAGCCTTCATTACGAAAGCCGACCGACGGTGCCGGCATTGGACGACGTGTCTTTTCAGATCCGACCGGGCGAGAACGTGGCGTTTGTCGGCCGCTCAGGTAAGAACTTTTTAGACAACTAAGGTGCAATCGCTTATATGTCTCAGGCGCTGGAAAGTCGAGTACAATTCATTTGATAGAACGGTTTTTCGATCCGACTTCTGGACAAGTGTATCTGGATGGACAGGATATCCGCCGAGAACCCGTTCGTGACCACCGGGCCCGTCTAGCCCTTGTGGTAAGTTGACTTGGTCGATTTTGTGACATCTGTGATACAGTCGCTAATACCTAGTAGGAACAAGAACCAGACCTCTTTCCTGGCTCTATCAAGTTCAACATTGCACTTGGCGATCGCCCAGGTACCACTAGTAGTGACAAAGACATTGAGCGGGTCGCTAAAGAGTGCGAACTGCACGACTTCATCATGAGCTTGCCGGAAGGCTACAACACAGAGGTTGGGGCGCATGGTTCGAAGCTCTCAGGCGGACAACGACAGCGTCTTGCTATTGCCCGAGCGCTCATTCGCGATCCGGAAATTCTACTCCTTGACGAAGCAACGTCCCAGCTTGACGCCAACACAGAAAGAGACATAAGAAAAGCGATTGCTGCCGCATCCAAGGGTCGGACGACAATCATGATTGCCCATCGGCTGGCAAGTGTACAGCACGCAGACCGGATATTCGTCTTCGATACGGGACGCATTGTGGAGCAAGGCAAACACGACGAGCTTGTGGCTATGGGGGGCATCTATGCAGGCATGGTCGCAGCGCAGGAGCTGGACTAAGCGTTTATGGGCATCATCAAGACGGGCCTCGCGTCTCATGCCTATATCTCACCATTCCGTTCTCATCTACGCACAAGTGTGTG
Organism: Curvularia lunata; assembly: GCA_005212705.1. Classification (NCBI taxonomy): domain Eukaryota; kingdom Fungi; phylum Ascomycota; class Dothideomycetes; order Pleosporales; family Pleosporaceae; genus Curvularia; species Curvularia lunata. Next base: position 332,670 of record PELC01000012.1, read on the forward strand.
GATTGTATTATACACACGTAACTTTGGTTTTCTTTTTCAGTCTAGTCATGGTCTCATTTTCATCACCGTTTTAGCATAACCTCGGCGTTTTTTGTGGCAGGTTGGTCATACATTTGTATATCTGAGATTATACCTGGACAGGCTGGTGTGAGCACAATAATTGATAGTCTTCTTGGCCACAGTGTATCGGCCCTGTTCTCTCGTGATAGCCAGGGCTCAGTAGTGATCGAGACCCTTTAGTAGAGAGGCTTGGCCCTTGCTTAGTAGTGTAGTGGCTTGTTGGGTACGGACTTGAAGTGGATCCAAGGCGTACAGTACGCTATTGGACGTGGTCATTCCGAGTCCGTACTGTACTGCAGCATTTCCTGGCAAGTATTTACGGCTAGCAGTTGTCCCACCGAAGAAGAATTCTATAGTCTCTTTATTCTTATCTTTCTTGTCTTTCAAATATATACATACCGACCAGATAGCCGAAGCATTGGGCAGAGCAAACAAGCTCTGAGCGCCTCGTCCGTCATAACTTCCGTCAGCCCGACACGGCATTTGATCGTGGGGATCAGCAGGCTGCTGCAGACTAACCCAGCCCTAGCAAGAGCTCCGAAGCATGCACGCACGCACTGAACGGTCACGGTGCAAGTATGTCATGTCCACAGGCCAGTGACAAGGCCGCATGTCAAAGCCGAGGGCGGACCGAAGTCGCAGGGGAGCGGGGAGAAATCTCTTCATCTAATCAGATGGACTGATGATTTTCCATCTGATAATTCTCATCAGCCAAGGCCAAGGCCACCTTCCCCACCCCACGCCCAATATGCAACCTCTCTAGTAGATACAGGACAAGCGCTGCGGGGCGAGGCAAAATTTTTTCGCCCTCTTCATGCGTGGCCCGGGGAGAGACGGCTGACAGAGGGCGCAGCGTGGGTACTTTTTGGCGCGGGCGTTGGGGCCGTCATCTTATCAGATGGCGCGTCGGAAGATCAATGACATGGGTGGGGGGAATCGCCAGCATCTGTGACACCATTGCTTGGAACGGCCCGCCAGGAGTCCCTTTTTCCCCTCTACAAACTAGTTTTTTTCCCTGGCCTCTGTTTAAACGAACAAATATCGGACCATTGTCTGACGAGGGGCCGGCAAGGGGGCCCTTGGACACGAGCATGGATAGCAAGACTATCCGCAAAGCAGATGGACGGACCCTGGGCGCGGCTCCCAAGGTAAAAGTACAGAAAGCATGGCTGCCGTCACTTTCTCCCCCCATATCACGAGCGACAGCAGCTGTGCTTGACTGGCCCACTTCAACTTGAGAGAGCGTGTCTACTTGCGTTTGGAAATTCTAGAATACTAGCGTGTAAGTTTGTCTGTCACGGCCTCACTCGCGGCCGTCTGTCTGCATCGAGTGTAGACGTCATGGTTCAATCCATCTGATATGATAAATTCGTTGACGACCTGGGATAGTGCGTGTCGTGCTTTGGATCCGGTTTGAACTGGCGGGGTGATTACCTCTTCTTCCCTCGTACACACACATCAACCAGCATCAAAGCGACTGTGACGACTATCAAGGTACGTACCCGTCGCATGGAGATCCTGGTGTCGCGAACCACGATTCTGCAGCATGAGCGACCCAAGCTAACCGTCAGCAGCACTGCGCAAACGCCACTCTCCCCAGCAATGAGTCCTCACATTGATACCTCAGCGAGTTCGCCGAACGGTGCAGCTCCCGCGGTTCAGAAGGCCTTTGATGGCTTCCTGACCGATAACCTCGATGAAAGCCAGTTCCCCGCTTTGGAGAACCGATCGCACCTGCGATACACACCCCAAGACGAGCTACACGATCTGATATGCGTTGGGTTTGGTCCGGCGTCACTGGCCATTGGCGTGGCTTTGCATGATGCGCTGGATGGAACCGATGGCTCGCTGGCTGACGTGCAAGGCCTTCAGGGTAGACCCCCCAAGGTGGCTTTCCTGGAGAAGCAGCCGCAGTTTGCATGGCACGCGGGCATGCTGCTGCCAGGCGCAAAGATGCAAATAACATTTATGAAGGACATGGCGACGATGCGGAATCCGCGCAGCGAGTTCACTTTCATCAACTACCTGCACCAGAAGGACCGCCTGATTGAGTTTGCCAACCTGAACACATTTTTGCCTGCGCGCGTCGAGTACGAAGACTACATGAAATGGTGCGCCAGCTGGTTTGAAGAGGTTGTGGCATACAGCCAGGAGGTGGTCAAGGTCATGCCTGAGAAGTCCGCCAGCGGCGCCATCACCAGCTTCAACGTCATCTCACTCAACCACCTGACTGGCCGTACCGAGTCGCGGAGGGCAAAGCATGTGGTGATTGCGGCCGGAGGCAGGCCCAACATTCCAGCGCCTTTCCCGACCAACCACCCCAGGGTCATCCACTCGTCAAAGTTCTCGTACATGTCCAAGCAGCTTCTCAAGGACCACGACGCACCATACAAGATTGCCGTTGTTGGTAACGGCCAGAGTGCAGCCGAGATTTTTGACTTTTTACATGCAAACTACCCCAACTCACGCACGCGGCTGCTGATCAAGGGCGGCGCTCTTCGGCCCAGTGATGATTCCCCATTGTAAGTTTGACGAGCGCTTGTGCAAGTGAGTTTGCGCGGGGAGAACGGAAGCTGACCAGCACACAGCGTGAACGAGATCTTCAACCCATCGCGGACCGACTGCACATACAACCGTGCGCCAAAGCTTCGGGCCACAACGCTGGTCGAAGACAAGGGCACCAACTATGGCGTCGTGCGACTGCCACTGCTCGAGCACATCTACGAGACGCTGTACATGCAGCGTATCCGCTATGGCAACTCGCCTACTGAGGAGGCCCACTGGCCGCACCGCATCCTGCCGTACCGCCGCGTCGTGGACGTGACCGACTCGCCCGTGTGCGAGGGCGGGGTGCGCCTGCACGTGCAAGACTCAAGCGCGCTGTACCTTTCGGAACGGCCTGGAGGCCAAGAGCAGCAAGAGACGCTGGACGTGGATGCCGTGTTCGTTGCCACGGGTTACCTGCGCGATTTGCACGAGACGCTGCTCAAGGACGCGAGACACCTCATGCCTGGGGGCGAGCTCGAAGGCGCAAAGTGGCAGGTGCAAAGAGACTATCGGGTCAACTTCAGCGACAAGAGTGTCAGCAGCGATGCTGGAGTGTGGCTGCAAGGATGCTGTGAGAGCACGCACGGTGTAAGTTGATGTTGTTTCCATGGGTCAAAATGAGTCGCGATTGCTAACAACAGTATGCACAGTTGAGCGACACGCTTCTTTCGGTGCTGGCGACGAGGGGAGGCGAGATGGTCAGGAGCATTTTCGAGAAGCCAGCCAAGTGGGATAGCGGGCATGTGCTTGGTGGGTATGAGGTGCGCGAGTAAGATGGGGAGAAGCAATTGGAGATTGGTTGATGCCCAATGATGTTTACTACGACGATAAGAATCACGACGACGAGAATAATGTCTTCGACCAGCCACCCTGGGCAATTTCTGCTGTGAGGGTTTCCCTTGGCTATGTCACGCGTGGTTTTTTTTTTCCTTCTCTGTTTTGTCTGCTGGCAAGTCGCAATCTTGGCTGGTGTAGCTCAGTGCCAATCGGAGTGGAATACGAAGTGGCTGTGCCGCATTTATGAACAGAACTAGCCTCGCCTGTGGGGATTCGACGGGCTTTGTGTTTTGTTTTGTCGTCTCGAGAGGGTACACGGCACACACGTAACGAAGGATGGGGTGGAGACCCAATTTCAGCCGCAGTGACGCACACATGGCACATACGTAGGTTTCATGGAGCCGGCCGTCGACCCAAGACGACCTGAGGTGCTTCGGCGTGCTTTTGTTGTTGGGCAGCAGAGAGGCGTCGGCGCCGAGCACAGACGGCGATTCGTCACCGGCCAACGAGGCCAGGGCGGCAATCCCCCACGGCGCGGGTAATGAGGGTGATGATGGTGGCCGTGGTGGTGGTGGTGGGAGGCAGGGCAGGGCATTACCAGCATGCCGCATTGGTCGCTAGCGTGTCCAAGGAAAGAGGCCCAATTCATCGAGGGTGCAACGGCGCCAACCTCAGCGCTACGGGAACGGCTGACCTCTGCCAAACCATCCATCCTCCTGCTTCAATCGCTCCTCTGCCAGCCCTCCCCGTCTCGCTGTCGCTCTCCTCTGCCGCCCTCTGCGCCCGCGACTGTGCAGCCCAGGCCCTCGACGGCCGCTGACCACGTACACGCACCCCGCAACAGCCACACCACCTCGACACCGTGGGCATTCGGCGGCGCCCCTAGCACGGCTGGCGTGCCCTCTCCTCTTTCTCGCCATAGGCCCTCAGCACCTCGACGGCTGCGGCTCCACGGCCTCTGCCACCACCTCTGCCAACACCTCCTCGCCCTCCTCGACAACCACCATCTCCCGCACCCGCACAGGCACCGCGTCCATCGGCATGCTCCGCTCCCAGTAGACGGCTGAAGCACATCTCCCGCCGCGACACCGTCGCCCTGCACTCGCCCACTCTTCCCGCCCGCCCACCGCCCGACGTCATGGAGCCCCAGTGGACGGCCTACTCAGAGACGCCAAGTGCCCGATACTCGCATTCCATGGCCTCGCCTCCACACGCCTCGAGGGACGCCAGCGCCTCGTCGCAGATGAAGCACGACCCCTACGCTACGCCCTCCCGCCAGACTTCAATCCCCCTGCAATCGCCTGCTGGTCCCGCTGCTGCTGGTGCTGCGGGCCCCGCCGCTGGCCCCCGCCCCGACTACAACGACGGCGACGGCGACGTGCCCATGGAGGACGCTTACAAGCCCCGGCTCAATGCCCAGCGCCCCAGCCAGCAGCAGCGCCACTCGCAGCAGTTTATCCAGCAGGAGGAGAGTGCCGCCGCGCGCAGATACTCGCCCATGAACCTGTCGCCCACGTCGCCCTACTCGGGAAGCACGCAGCAGGGTGGCCAGAGCTACACCAGCTTTACCCCTCAGTCCCAGACGCACGCGCAGACACAGAGCAGCCGCCAGAGCCCAACGCGCAACAACCCCTACATGTCGCCCCCAAACAGCTACTACTCTCCCCCATGTATGTCGAGCGTTGCTTATTTAAGCCTGCTTTGCTTTTGACCCGCTCGTGTACTGATCGTCTTTGGTTTTTAGCCTCCCGACCCCACGCGCCCCAACTACCGCCCATCCAGTCCAACATGGGTGGCGGCCAAGAGAGCTTCTACCCGCAGTCTGCTACGGCCCAATTGAACGCCGTGTACAACAGGGACAACCGCTCACCACGCGCTGCTTCCAATTCCAGCGCCAACCCCCCACAGCTGCCACCAATGGGACGAGGGCCGGTCCCCAAGTTTGAGAAGGTCTCCAACACGGCTGACCTGCAGCCCAAGATCAATGCCCAGCCACCATTCCGTCGCGCCAACCCAGAGGGAGGCTTCATCAGCGTATGTGTACCCTCTTCGCGACCACCGAACTGTACTGATATCGTTACAAAAAAAAAACAGCCTCTGCAAGCTTTGACCGCTCATCTGCCTATGACGTACAAGCTGTGCAACAACGCATTCAACTACCAGTCCTCGCGTAATCCCCGTCGCGTCCTCACCAAGCCAAGCAAAGGCGTCAAAAACGACGGTTACGATAATGAAGACAGTGACTACATCCTATATGTCAATGACATTCTGGGCTCGGAGGAGTCTGGGCACAAGAATCGCTACCTGATCCTCGATGTGCTTGGTCAAGGTACTTTTGGGCAGGTCGTCAAGTGCCAGAACTTGAAGACGCAGGAGGTTGTGGCCGTCAAGGTGATCAAGAACAGGACGGCGTACTTCAACCAGAGTATGATGGAGGTATCTGTCCTTGATCTGGTGGGTCGCCCTTCTTTTGCAAGATATTTTGGAGAAGTTGCTGACAAGGCCTAGTTGAACAAGCAAATGGACAAGAACGACGACCATCATTTGCTCAGGCTCAAAGACACTTTTATCCACAGGCAACATCTGTGTCTTGTCTTTGAGCTGCTGAGCGTCAACCTCTACGAGCTGATCAAGCAGAACCAGTTCCGTGGATTGTCCACTACTCTCGTGCGTGTTTTTGCGCAACAGCTGATCAACGGATTGGCGCTGCTCGGAAAGGCCAAGCTCATCCACTGCGATTTGAAGCCTGAGAACATTTTGCTGAAAAAGTATGTCCACTAGCTTCCCAGCCTCCAGCAGGTAGCTAACTATATGACAGCCTCGAAAGTCCGATTATCAAGATTATCGATTTCGGCTCCGCGTGCGACGAGCGCCAGACTGTGTACACGTACATCCAGTCGCGATTCTACCGTTCGCCAGAGGTTCTGCTGGGTCTCCCGTACTCGGCCGCAATTGACATGTGGTCGCTGGGTTGTATCGTCGTGGAGCTGTTCCTTGGCCTGCCACTTTTCCCCGGTTCGTCAGAATACAACCAGGTCTCGCGCATAACAGAGATGCTGGGATTGCCGCCGCATTGGATGCTGGAGATGGGCAAGCAATCTGGAGAGTTTTTCGAAAAGTCGCAGGACGAGTACGGTCGTAAGCAGTACCGCCTCAAGTCCATGGAGCAATATTCGCGCGAACATGGAACCAAGGAGCAGCCCAGCAAGAAGTACTTCTCCGCCACGACGCTGCCGGACATCATCAAGAACTATCCCATGCCGCGGAAGAACATGAAGCCCAACGAAATCGAGCGAGGTAAGCAGAACTAGTCATGAGGCCATGCTTGATAGCTGACACGTGCTTAGAAATGGGCAACCGAGCGGCCTTTATCGATTTCGCCCAAGGATTGCTGAACCTCAATCCCCTGGAACGCTGGACTCCTGCCCAAGCGAAACTCCACCCTTTTATCACACAAGCAAAGTTTACTGGCCCATTCGTGCCTCCAATGACACTCAAATCCAGCTCCAGCCGATCGCCCGCTCCAGGCGTTCAGGAGCAACAACGATATGAGGGCTTGAGCAGACAACGGCAACAGCAGCAACAGCAAGCAGTTGCACAGCAACAACAAGCGCAGGCAGCCCAACATGCCGCCTATGCAAACATGCAAATGAACCAGTACGCCGCACAGAGCCCGCAATCTCAGCAAAACCCCTACAACATGTACGGACCGAACCACCAAGGCGCACCTCCACCGTACCCCGCCCAGGCAGCGCAGTACGGACAGCCTATGAACATGATGCAGCCACAACAGCCGCGGCAATACAACCAGCCTCAGAACTTGTACGCCCAAGCCACGACCCGTGCTGGACGACAGCGAGCGACGACAATGGATCAGCAGCAATCCGGCCAGTCGGGCATCCCCCCTGCGCTCCAGAGAGTCATGAGCCATTTGGACCCCAATGCGCCCGTACGCCTACAGCCATCGCCAGCTTACTACCCGCCTCCACCTGACGGTGCACCAGAAAGTGCGAGCAGCGCTAGGCGAAGAGGATCGCGAGCGGGCAACTCAAATCGCAACCACAACTTTGTGCGAAATCTGGAAGACCGCACGCTTGAGGAAGGTTTCGTGGGTCAGAACCACTGGCAATGACGGACTGGCTTCGTACATTGATTTAAAAAATGAGAGGCGAATGGCGCTGTATGCAACACGAAGATGCGGCGTTCTGAGTTCTGGTCGATATCTCCTTTTGCCTCATCCCCCAGAGTTCTTCTGTCAGTAACATTGCTATGGTATGAGTAGGGCCGTGTGAGGCTATAGATACGAGGAGCAGAACTTGGAGGGCACCGCGCGGGCCGCAGATTGTTCATGCCGGCATGTTGCAGACCATTGCGAGATATAGGTCACTCGACCGGCTTCACATGGAGCCATAATGGACGCCCATGGAGTCAGCACAGTGGCTCCTTTAGATTGTATGGGAAGAGATGAACCAAGCAGGTAAGCTGTTGGTGTGTTTGAATGGACGAGGACTGGGGCAAAAAATGTATTGCCTCTGCCCTGTGCAACTACAGAAGTGTGGCACTGACTTGTGCCGCCTGGAAATGGCAATACCAAATTCGAAGGATGTGATGAGCGGCGGCGATTGTGTATGTGTGTAATTTTAGTAGTATCCCCTTTCCCTCACAAAAACGCTTGTTTTTGGCTATGCCAGTTGTTATAGCCAGTCATTTTTTGTTGTGTTAGCATTGGGTCTGGGCTTGTTATGATGCTTGTTGGTATTGGTTCTTAAACGTTGGATGAAGTGTAATGTTGTGGAGAAGCATCATCTGCATGACAGCATTGGTAGTGCAAGAGATATCGAATGTCCAAATTCTAAAAAAAAAAACATTTATCCTTTGTTCGAAAGTCAATGGGCATGGATGGAGATGTTCGCGTCCACTTCGGGTTAGGCGCGCGGGGCACACAGTCATGGCTTGGCGCTGGCTCGAAATTCGGTTGGAAAGTTGCAACACGGCGGGCAGAAAGTGACTCTCAAGTAAGCCCACGGCATTCCCGCCACCAGCCAAAAACCTTTCCCCCCATCCTTCGATCCCTCGGGCAAACTTCTACTCTCGAGAACAGCGCAACCATGGCGTCCCGCTTCTTTGCCGCCAGCGACAGCTCCTCGGACGAGTCCAGCGAGGAGGAGCTTTACTCCAACGACGAGGAGTCTGAGCAGGAAGACAGCGAGCAGGATTCCGACGAAGACTCGGATGACGATGACGACTCCTCGGACTCGGGTTCGGAAGTCGGTGCCGCGAGGTTCTTGAAGGATGCTGATAGCGAGAGCGAGAGCGACGACGAAGATGTGAACAAGGTGCTGAAGAGCGCCAAGGACAAGCGCTTCGACGAGCTGGAGGCGACCATCCGGTTGATCGAGAATGCGCAGAGGATCAACGACTGGGCGGTTATTTCTGAGCGTACGTATACAACGCGCATGGCGGGGCAGTGGGACGGTTTATGCTGACATGAGGCATGTGAATAGAATTCGACAAGCTCATCCGCCAGGTGCCTACTCTGATCAAGCAAAACGATGGCAAGATCCCCAAGCTGTACATCCAGGCTATTGCCGACCTCGAAACGGCCGTCATCGAGACGCACGAGAAGCAAAAGGTCACACCCAAGAAGATGAACGCCGTCAACGGCCGTGGCTTCAACGCTGTGCGCCAGAAGATCAAGAAGCACAACCGTGACTACGAGAAGGACATCAACGCTTACCGGGAGAACAAGGAGGAGTTCATGCGCGAGGAGGAAGAGGAGGTTGTCCAGGCACCAAAGGAGAAGAAGAAGAAGAACAAGATTCCTCAGCTCCCCACTGAGATCGTGGAGAAGGCCACAGATGACGGCTTCATCACCGTCGGTGCTGGTGGCAAGGCTGTCCTTTACACCCCCGAGGGTATTCTCAAGCAACTCCGTTCCATTGTTGAGCAGCGTGGTCGCAAGAACTCAGACAAGCTCGAGCACATCAGGACACTGGAGAAGCTGCTCGACGTTGCCATCAACGATTACCAGAGGGTCCGCGTTCTCTTGACTCTCATCTCTACCCGCTTTGACCTGACCTCTGGTACTGCCAGCCACATGCACCAGGACCAGTGGAAGCTGTAAGTCTGCCCGAGGCGGTTTTTCAATTACATACGTACTGACTTTGATACAGGGCTGACCAAGAGTTTGGCAAGCTGCTGCAGATCCTTGAGGACAGCAAGGAGATTGTTGTCGTCGAGAACGCTGAGGAGTGGGAGGATGACGAGAAGCTGCCGACCATCACACCAGGCGAGATCTTCCGTATTCCAGGAAGCGTCGTCTCCTTCGTTGAGAGGCTCGATGACGAGCTCACTCGTTCCCTCCAGCACATTGACCCTCACACTTCCGAGTACATTGAGCGGTTGACTGATGAGGCCCTGCTGTACGCACAGCTTGTGCGCACTCTGGTGTATGTCGAGAAGTTGAAGAAGAACCCCAGCCTAGACCTTCCTCAGGAGCCATTGAACCGCATTGTTATGCGGAGATTGGAGCACGTCTACTTCAAGGTATTTGCCTACTCTGATGTGCTCTTTTTTTTATTGTTCATGCTAACGTCTGCAGCCCTCGCAAGTCATCACCATCCTCGAGAACAATGTTTGGAAGGCCATTCCCGAGAGCCTCGACTCGGAAATCACTCCCCGTGCCATCTCCAACGACACAGCCTCGCTCGTCCAAACTCTGTGCACATACCTCTTCCGTCACAGCGAGGGCATCATCCGTGCTCGGGCGATGCTGTGCCAGATTTACTTCCTCTCTCTGCATGACCAGTACTACAAGGCCCGTGACATGATGCTTATGTCCCATCTGCAAGAGACTATCAGCAACTTTGACGTCAACACACAGATCCTGTTCAACCGCGCACTTGTACAAGTCGGTCTCTGCGCTTTCCGTGCTGGTCTCGTCTACGAGGCGCAAACCTCTCTGCAAGAAATCTGCGGTAGCAACAGGCAGAAGGAGCTTCTCGCCCAGGGTCTGCAAATGCAGCGCTACTCGCAGATCTCACCCGAACAGGAGCGTCTTGAGCGTCAAAGACAGCTTCCGTTCCACATGCACATCAACCTTGAGCTACTAGAGTGCGTCTACCTGACCTGCTCCATGTTGCTTGAGATTCCTCTCCTCGCACAACTTGGTTCATCACCAGACCTAAGGAAGCGAGTTATCAGCAAGACATACCGCCGTCTCTTGGAGTACCATGAGCGCCAGATCTTTACCGGTCCTCCCGAGAACACGCGCGACCATGTCATGCAAGCATCCAAGGCCCTTTCTGCTGGCGAGTGGAAGAAGGCTGCCGAGTTCATCAACTCGATCAAGATCTGGGAGCTCATGGCCAACTCGGATAAGATCAAGGAGATGCTGTCTGCTCAGATCCAAGAAGAAGGTCTGCGGACATATCTCTTTACTTACGCTCCTTTCTACGACACGCTCGCTATCTCCACACTCGCGGGCATGTTTGAGCTTCCAGAGCGCAAGGTTTCTGCGGTAGTCTCCAAGATGATTTCGCACGAGGAGCTCGCTGCTGCTCTTGACCAAGTCAACTCGGCCATCATCTTCAGAAAGGGTGTTGAGCTGTCGAGACTGCAGACCCTGGCACTCAGCCTGTCAGACAAGGCGTCAGGCCTTATCGAGTCCAACGAGAAGACACTCGAGCAACGCACACAAGGCACTGCCAATGCGTTTGAGAGGCAAGGCGGACGCGGCAACCGTGGCGGTAGGGGTGGCGGCCGTGGTGGCGGCGGCAGGGGCGGAGGCGGTGCTTCAAGGGGAGGCCGGAATCAGCAGTTTACGGGCGGTGCATTGGGAAGGGCTATCCAGGCTTAGGTTTCTAGACGTATGTGCATGTGCATGATGTGTGTGTGTGTCGTTACCTCTTCTCGCTAGCATCCATGGGAAGGGTTTTTCCACACGGCGAATATACCGGTTTTTTTCTTCTTTCGAATGGACTGGATCTTGGTTTTTTCTTTTTATCTTTCGACCTTTTCTGTTCCTCTACTAGCTGGTAGGCTCCCGAAGAGAAGGAGGGTTCTCTCATGTCAGCCACAGTAGGACGCACGCAAATGTAGTTTGTTAGATTGGACGAGGAACGATGGAAATGAAAGAAAAGTTATGATTATTATCCAAGTGCATGGATCGTCTGTGTTGAGTCACACGTATGTCGCATTTCCTGTATTTCTTTTTCCGCAATTCCAGCGCTGGATGGAGCTTTATTTCTCTGTAAGTTTTTGAACAGTATTAAATGAGTGCGAAGGTTATCATGGCGTATCAATCTCTAAAGGAGCAAGATCAAACTACATGCTGCCCATGTTATGTTACGAATCATTTGTGATCAGAAAAAAAAAAATAACGTCACAATTATTTTATCTGTGGGAGTCAAAGATAAAAACAAGGCCGAATGAGGGAGTGAAGTGGTAAGGGTAGCCAGCAAAAAAAAAGTAAAAAAGAGGGATGAATCCTGGCGGATTCGAGTACTCAGCTGTGGACGGATGGATGATCGAAATCCAGACCTCCCGCAATTTTGCGTGATGCAAAGCGGGCGCTCTACCACTGAGCTATACGCCCTTGTGATTATGACTATTTTCGAAATAAAATACAATACAAAGTGCATTTTAGGCATCATCATCACGACCGGAGTTATCGGTTACAGTCGCCAAGACCCTGTCGATCAGCCGCTGACACGCCAGATATACGCGAGTCTGAACTCTCAATGCCTCCCTGAAACAGACAACCGTCGTCGTCGCGATTGTTTCTTTTCACCCATATACGCACACAAACGCACCACCGGTGGTGAACCCAGCGGAGCCATGAAGACCCGAAAAGCAATTGCGTGGCAGAGCATTGCCGTCATCGGTCTTGCGCTCTTGTGTGGAACAGTGCAGGCGTCAATGGGAGACCATTTACCTGAGTTCAAGCAGTGTGTAAAGGTTTGTCAAGAAACAAACTGCGTAAAAGGAGGGCCGACGATACGTACGTCCTATAATCTTCTTAGCAATCTTCTCAATTTCTCGACAAGCCCACTGACAACCTCCCACTTGTCCACCCATTGCTCGCCAACTGACTGACTTTTGTTTCTCCCTAGCTCTCCACCGTCGCCTGCTCCTCTGGGACTGCCCCTCGGAATGCGACTACACATGCCAGCACATCATCACGCAGCAGCGCCTCGCACGCGACCCGCCCTACCTGCAGCCCGTATACCAATTCCACGGCAAATGGCCCTTTTACCGCTTCATGGGCGCACAAGAACCCTTTTCCGTCATCTTCTCGCTGTTCAACTACCTCGCGCATGACTGGGGCATGTCGCAGCTGCGCGAACGCATTCCTGCCTCGTATCGCCTGCGCAAATACTACCTCATGTTTGGATACGTGGGGCTTGCAAGTTGGACATTTAGCATGATATTTCACACGCGAGATTTTGGGTTGACCGAGAAGTTGGATTACTTCGCGGCCGGCGCAAATGTTTTGTACGGACTGTATTATGCGCCTATCCGCGTGTTTCGACTCGATCGCCCGGAACCGAGGAAACAGAGCTTGCTGCGGCTGTGGACGACGTTTTGTATCCTGTTGTACACCATGCATGTCTTGTATCTGTCGCTGTGGTCTTGGGACTACACATACAACATGGCTGCGAACGTGGTTGTGGGCATTATATCGAACATTCTCTGGAGCGGGTTCAGTTACGTGCAGTACAAGAAGATTGGGCGTACATGGGCCGTTTGGCCGGGTCTCTGCGTCGCGTGGATCATTCTGGCCATGAGCTTGGAGTTGTTGGATTTTCCGCCTTGGAAGGGCATGATTGACGCGCATAGTCTATGGCATCTGGGGACCGTGTTGCCAACCGTTTTATGGTATAAGTACGTTGACTCATTCCTCATGCGAAGTTCCACCGCTAACCGTTCTATGACAGTTTCCTCATTAGAGATGCGCAAGAGGATATTGCAGGTACGCGGCTTAAGGATTGATGGAAGGGAGATTTTGCGTTTTGCTCTTCTCTTTCATCATTTGCTGTATATGGCTCTTTCACTTACCACGTGCCTACTAGGTAATCTGCCCACGACTGGATATCGCGCGGGCGTTTGGAAAGATAAAAGCTAGAGTCGACCACGGGTATCACGCATGGGCGCATCGAGCCTGCTTGCAAACAACAATAATAAAAAGCTATTATCAGTTTGATTATATGTCTGAAATCTGTCAACGGAAGTGAATGCTCATCAGTGACTGAAAAAAAGTCGGTATCCTAACATGCCCTCGTGCTCAGCGGCGCGGTATCATAACGAATGAAAAGCTAGTAACTCAAGAAAAGAAAAGAACCCGGTCGCACTCCAAACAAAGGAAAAGAAGGTGATACGGTGCCAAACCCGTATGTCCTGCCCGAGTCGCTTGAACCTTTAATGCATATTTACACCCAAGACATGTGACCAGCACACTCGTCACTCGTCTGGAATACTCAACGATGCGCCTGTCCACTGCCCACCCAACACCGGTCTCGTAAACGCCGCAATATCATCGCCCTCTCTTTGGAAAAACACATACAGGCTATCCCATGTGTCAGCGCCCTTCTGCTCTTTATACGAAGTAACTGTCAGATGCGTGCCTCCTAGCGCCTGTACCGGCCCCGCCGGATCCGCAATCGAAAACGCCTCGTCTTGCGTTAATGTCGTGTTTTCGCTTGCGTACGTGACATTGTATCCCTTGATGGTGCGGTCGGCCATCTGGGCGTAGAAATATGTGGTGAAGCCCAGCGAAGTGCTAGGATGCACATTCGCAATCGAAGCCTCCGAAGCATTGACCCACGAATTGATGGGATGCGCTTCGGTAGACTGCACGCTGGAATTTGTGTCTTTCCACCAAAACTCGACAACGTTGTCTTTGTTGGAGAGCATGGCGTACGAGCTCGTGCCGTCGCCCCACGAATAGCAGCCTACGCCTGCGTGGCCGTTGAAGCCAGACCATGGCTTGATCGAGACCCACGTGTCGTTTGAGTGGCCGCTGTACCATGCGTATTGTGCAAAGGTGGACTCGTCGGTGGCGAACCAGATGTTCATGCCCTTGATGTTGTCAAAGGGCTTGGTGTTGTTGAGTCCGGATGCGGTAGGGAATTTGGTGTAGTCTGAGTCGCCGTAATAGTTGCCTTTCCAACAGGCTTGTAGGCCTGCGCTGGGCGAGTCGAAGGCCTTGAGGTTGAGCTCGTTGAGAGGGCCAGGTTGCCAGATGGAGGTAATGTTGTCTTGAACTACTTGCTTGATGGTATTGTTCGTGTCGATGTAGAAAATGTGTACCTTTGTTATTATTAATACGATTCCCAGGTGACCACAAAGGTAACAATACTTACATATTGTGTCGCGTCAATGGCAAAGGATACAGCGGATATGGGCGACGCGTCTTTCGCATCACTGGCTACGGTCTGGGCTTTCGTACCACCCAGCCATGTTTGATCAGTGCTGTACTGCATAAACCTAATGTCTCCTGTATGGTGCTGGAAGTATAATGTGAAGAGTTTGCGTTGGCCTTTGTTCCATGATTCTCCTGCGAGCGCAATGCCAGTGCCATTGAAAGCACCCTTCTTGGAGACATAATTGGCGCTGAGGGAGCCGCCGATGCACCATTCTGGGTTCTTGCGACAGACGGGATTTGTTGGGTTTTCTTCCCTGCATAGAGTCAGTAAAGCGCAATGTGGACATCTCTTGGTGATCATAGAACGTACGAGTCATCATTTTGCAGGCCTAGCCCGAGACCAAGACCTAGGGCGAGGCCGATGACGAGAAGAACAATGACTCCGATGAGAATAAAGAAGTTTCGCTTCCTCATTCCGCACTTTCTTTCTTGCTTGGTCGGGACTGGCTCGGGTGCATTTTCGGGCGCATCAAGTGGATCGACGTGTTCCTTGAACCCGTAAGGCCTTACGTGAGGCGAGGCAAGCGTACTACCACCATGGGACATTGGGCGGTGAGGGTAAAGACTGAACTGGCCTGGGACCACTTGAGGTGCTGAGAAGTCGGGTGTGGGGCCAATGGTAGATTGGTATGGAGTTTCTTTCTCCGTGGAATAACTGTGCCAAAGTCAGAAGACTGTGCAGTGCTAAGAAAAATCAAGCCATCCAGATCGAACGAGAAAATGGACTGAGGCTGCGAATCGTGCTCGTACCCTTGTTGAGAGACATCATGTTTCAGTGGCTGAGGATTTGGAGTATATTCTGGTTCGTATGGCAAAGGAGGTGACACAGTTGGTGGTGAGCCTTGGTTCGAATGGGCATGCAACATGCCTGGTGCAGAGTGGATCTGATTATACTCTTGGAACTGAGGGGGAGCAGAGTTCCATTGACTCTCACTGTAGCTCTGAGGACTGCTCACGTCGTCACGGTGTTCCGCCTGTCGATTCATGGTGACCCAAGGAAAGAAAGGGAAACGGTAAGAAGGGTGGGCCAGACTCTTAACGAACAGGTAAGGCCCTGACAATGTGAGCCATTTCGGGCGGGTATGCACCCAATGCAGTTACGCCCTGATCGGCTATGGGGTAGCGGGTTTGGGTCGTGGAGGCAGGGTAAAACGCATACTAGGAGCACCTGCATGCACCTAAAATACTCGTATCCGCAGCCAGACGTTCCGCTTACACTGCAGTAAGCAACAGCAGTCAATCTGTATCGAAGAACGGGGATTTGCTCGGCTCGCCGTCAGCACCATCATTCATGCATAGTGGGATGACGATCGAGGCAGTCATTCGTTGCTGGTAAAGTATATATGGTTGCTATTATGGCCTAAGGCGGGCCAGACATGCAATACCATCAGCCCGCTGGATACCTCGTATTAGGGTCTTAGGTTTTCCACGGGAGAAAGAACAGACGGCTTCTCTTGTCCTTGTCATAAAGAGATACGTCGCGGGGTATTGACGTGCTGCATTTGCAAATGTACGGTAGACTTGCTAGGGATCGAGCGTTCTAGAGGAGCCTTCAGTAGTTGTCATGGTTCCGCTCCAGCGACAGTGTCGTGGCTGAGAAAACGAGCTGAGATTAGGCCCATGATTTGTCGATTGGCCTCTTCTGCATGCACTGCTCCCCATACCCAGTCCGCCGATCTTGCATCAGCTGAGGAGAGAAAATCTTATCTCTTAGTTTGGAGAGGTGTGGCAGCGGAAGTGGCTTTGCTTTGTTTTGGGACGGTGCGGAGGAATGCTGAAGCGTTTCCGGCGACCCCGCAACGGCAAGCTTTGGGAAAACGTCCGGATTACCGCCATTGTGAAAGCTTCTAGATTGCAGTCCTACTTTGCCTATGTACCTCGTTGGTACACATGTGAATTCAGGATGTCCTCAGGCAGATAGATAGTGAGGCTATTCCAGCGACTGGTACTTGCGCCACAGAATGCGCATCTGGTCCCTTGCGATCGCAACAGTAGCACCTTGTCGCTGAGTGCCTTGCCATAAGCCCGATGCTCGATAAACTTTATAATCGAACCAACCCGTGATGCGATGCGACTTGACTTGACTCGGAATAGATGTGCAGCATCAATCAAGTGCCTATGCTGACTGTCTGAGGTGATACCTATTGATGACGATCAGCAAATGCAGCAAAATAAAGAACATTCGCTTCCCCCCTTCCATATCCCGAATGTGATGGCTAACCCCAACAAGCCGAATCCAAGACATTTCCAGATTCCTACCGTCGCTCGCGGTGCTCGTATATCTTCTGAACAAGCCTTTGCGAAAACCTTATTGACAATATTGCGCAACTTATCCTATGACATATGCAGATGACTCGACTCCTGTCAAGCGGCAGCCGGTATCGCACTTGGGCCATGTTACATGGCCAGTCTCCCAAGTTTTTTGCTTCGATGCAAGACGCTGATGACAACACATTGATGATCTTGTCCCTAGCAGCCCGCTGACATGCATTGCACCGAAGTGCGACGCGCCTACCTGGCTTACCACGTCTCGAATACACAAAAGAAGCCGACGCCAAACAATGCTGAGACGGCCTTTGAGTTTGCAAAACAGAACTGGATACTTGCATCGGCAAAGCAGCGTTTGTGAAGTTTCTGAACGCGCTTGCGGGAAGTCGCCGAATGTTACCATAAACAGACGCCGCTTTGCATCTGAGGCGAAATCATTCAGCTATGTCTCAGCTACATCTACCGCCCCAAGGTCTATAAAACATGATGTTGGGGAATCCAGCGCCCCGAATAAAGCGTCCAGAGTCTTGAGCACGGTTCCATCTACTGCTTGGATGGCTCTTTGGACCAAGAAGCCAGACATAGAGTTTCTGTTTCGCCACAGCCATTGGTTTGAAACAAGTACGTGCGTTGAATCATATATTTGGCACCTGTGTCCCAAGCAAAGTATGTCCAGCTCTGTATACGATGAGTAAACTGGATCCTTGCATTGTGCATGTCACACACGAAAGTAATACATGCAGCTCCGGGGATGCTTGAGAGCTACAAGAATAACACAAAGACCTTGAATTTTCAATTGGAAAGATCGAGACCGAGTTCGGAGTTACTATTGGACGCATCCAAGTCTTCTTTTGTCACCACTGCAAAGTATTGCTACTTTGACTTTGTCACAATTGGACAAGCTACAAATTTCCTCGGTCGAATGCATGACATCAGGATATCGGCGGAATGATCGAAACCGGGCGGTATTGTATATCCAGGAGCAGTACGTTTCACAGATGGAAAAGACCAGGCGGCGTAACGGATACAGCAAAGATAAGGTCAGGTAGCTCACTAAAAAAATCTGAGCTGTCAGACTCGGAGGATTGAAGGTTTGCTTAGAGAAATGCACAGTGAATCACCGAGAAAGCACATTTCAAAATTGGAGCAGTTTACGGCGCCAGCGGTGAAACCATTGTCAGATGAGACTCCAGTTTGGGTTTAGGGATTGGTACGGACATCCGTAGCGCCTCGCGGCAACAGCGGTGAGGTGATTTCAGACTCAGCATCGTGAGATTGTGAGAGGCTGAGTGTGGCGGTGACATACACAGTGCTACAGTTAGTGTTATGTGTGAATGCTGGCATCACATGATGTCAGTCACGTGCGCCGGGAACGGCTGCATCGCCACAGCCGTTTCTAAATGAGTCAGGGATGACGCACGGCCTGCACAGCCTGCACCGTCCGAACCCTATCCAGCCGGCGACGGCCCTTTGTTCCTTTGCACAGACATACTACCCACCTGAAGCACTCGAGACGCGATCCCTCTCGCGCTCTCAGTCTCGCGCTCTATAACCACCCGTTCGACTCGTCTACAGCAGAGGCCTCTCTGCTCCGCGCGCATCGCAGCCCGCCCCTCCCCCACCTCAGTACCGACGCCGGGCAAACGCACGGCAGAACCCCGCGTGAGATCTCGCGAACATTCCAGCCATATCCACCAGGACCAAGGAATGTACTACGACTCCCCCACAATCATGGCTTCTTTCCGGTACTCCAACCAACCTAAGATCGAGAAGCTGGGCGACGTTGTCAGCACTGGTCGTCGCGTCTGAGCGCGACACCCGTACATCGGTTATTTTTCTCTACACAATAGAGCGTATTGTTGAAAATCGGCATACCGGGGCACATTGTCCTCACAGCCTTTGTCACTTTCACCATTGTTTGTGCGGTGACGGTGCGGTGACAAACAAAATAAGCCGATCCGGCACAGCCCTCACTTTCACCGTTATTCCCACCTACGATACCCGCAGCCACGTTGGTCCCTCAGCAAACAACAAAAGTCTCCGAAAAAACAATACACCCTGCAGGGCACCTGTTACTATACAACTATTTCCTGGCACCAGTCGTCACATTCGGCACACACGGACAGCTGAACCGTGGTTTCCTGACTGCGTGACGTAGTTTGCGTCTTCAAACCCCTTTCCCACACCACACTTCCAAAATCCCCGCATACCCAATAAGCTCAAGCCTTCAAGCAACATCTCCTGGAGTAAAGAAAGTATCGGAGGAACCCTGCGCTTTCCATTGTGACACCAACATCACACAACGCAATCATGGCACATTCGGAAATTCCCGCCAGCGTCATTTTGTCGCCGCGGGAACTGAAGTTGTACAAGCGCTGGCAATACTTGCATACCAACATCCAGCCGGATGAGCGAGGCAAGATCCCCACAGCAGGCGAATACGAAGATTTTCAGCAGTGGTTGAAGCGCCAGGACTCTGGTTACTTTTCCGATATATTTGACGACATCACCGGCCACATCGCAGCCGCCTCTTCTGTTCCCAAAGAGCCGAAATCTGATATGCTTGTCGCATCAATCTGTCAGCACCTCATGCATCCAGTAGCTGCAGGCCAACTCCAGTTGCGGTGCCCTGTGTGCACAATCGACATGCACGTCAAGTACATGCACGTTCTGTCACAAGCCCTTGAGGACGCAGGTGGACACCCACCATCATGCACTCTGACTAGCTCCCAGCATCAAGACAAGGTTTACAACGCATGGTCCAAGGGCAAAGTGGGCGCAATCAAGGAGCTCTTGGTTCTTGAACAAATGGCCGAACAGGAGGCCAAATGGTCAGCACAGCACCCGGAAGAGACGCGCGAGAACGTACAGACCGCATCTAAGGCACTGGAAATATATTGGTCAGACATATCAGGCATGTCAGGATGCGGAGATGAACGACCGCGTCCTAAGAAGGGCTCAACAGTCGCGTTCGCCGAGGATACGGATTTCGAACCCGGAAGACCCGATCTATATTTCCATCGCAGATCACCGCGCTACGAGCCCGGAAAATACACACTAGCAGAGTATGATGATCACAATGAGGACACGATCTCTGAAGACTCAGAAGATTATTCTCACTCAGGAAACTGTCACATTGCTGATGAGGCGGAGGCAGCCCCCGAATTGCTCAAATCATTTCAAATCTTGGACAAGATCGATGAAGTCCAAGATGATGACGGCGACAGTGACTGGGAAGATGCCGAGTCGGACAACGACAGCGATGAATATAGCGACGAAGATAGTGAGGGCAGTTGCACGTACTGGGAGATCGATGAGGAGTCGAGCTTCATTGTGTTCGGCGAAGACTGAGCCATACCCATAGCGGACTCCGTACGGAAACCGCAACCAAGCCACATTCCACAAGTCATTGTCACTACGAAGCTACTGAAACAAAGGAGCATGCAGTTTTTGCAAGAAGGAAGCGGAAGCGTATGCAAAGAAGGAAGTGCGTCCAACACCCAACCTGCCCAGGGACAGAAGAGGGTCAGCTGGAAGCCGAAGTTTGATTGATTGAACAAAGCACCAGAAAAGTTTTACTGACGAGTTATGTAAGATCAAAACGAAGGAGATTCAAAATGCTCGGTCCCGGTATTACCGTTACTCGAGAAGAGAGGGGCTTTCATATAGCATTATAACCACGCGAGTGATTCAGCAGAACACTCAGCTTAGCATCAATGATACAATGTTCGAAATCTTTTGCCGCCTATTCGTACTGTGAAGTTTCCTCTTCTTTTCTTTAAAGCTTAGGGGGACATCCCAGAACAATCTAGTTCTGTGTGTGAAAATGGGACTGTGATGAACATCTTTTCTCGACGCCAGATCTCTCATACTGTATATGAAGCGCTTGATCAATCCTGCAGCTGGAAACTTGGAGAAGCTGATGTATCCGTCAGTCAACTTCCATGTAATAGAAATACCTAGTGGGCATGTGTAACATCAGTCTTCCAACTATCTGCCTTTGCCGGTCAGATAACAGCTGACCTAAGATCAGATATTGGGCGAAGGCTATTGCAAAAGGAAGATCCAAGGACCTGAGATTAAGGTGCACTCAGGATGAGTAAACGTAATGAGTTGGTAGATCTACCAATATATGTTAGCAGGTGAAAGAGTTGAGGACATTTTCACAGAACAGAGCATATTGCAATGAAGCGAGATACATGGGCTTGAATTTGGACGAGAAGAGCAGTAGTCCAGATATCTACTATCTGCTCTCTTCACTGCAGCACCTCAGCAGTGACAAAAAAAGATTCTATATAACTATCTTCAACTCCAGAATTCAAATTTTAATTGAAGTGAACATGCTCTTTGGTTGCAATCCACGAAAGTAATACTACATCATCTGCTAGGAATTCATGACCATCTATTGAGTGATAGTTCCACATAAAGCTACTCTGAACGCTTTATCGGTTCGAAAGCACTTGCACTTCATGTCAGTTCATTGAAAAGTATTTGATGGGCCTCAGTGACCCTTGGAAGAAAGAACCTGGGTAACACTAACTGAACTGAACAAAAATTGCTCCAAGCAAAGAACAGCCATCAGGTGTAACTGATCAGAAGCAACGAATCATGAGAAGAACTGTTTGTGATGAAGGGGCGGAAAAACCAATGATGATGTTGGCAGACAACTCGCAGAAGAAAAACAAAACCATCCTCTAGCGGCATTAGCAGCAGCCAAAAAAACCGTGAATTACGATTATGTCTCAATTTGTAAATGCCATCCGACGCAGGTAAAGAACAGCCCAAGTGGGCGCATCAAATATTTTATATATTTGCAAGACACGGCTTAATGACTGGGTTCCTGACACAGTATTTCAGATAGAAATTCCGTCCAGTATCTGTTTCCACATTGGGTAAAATAAGGCTTTGCACTATAGAATACTCCTCCACTCGCCATAGCCGGTACTAGCACACACAGGCCGCTTTCTGAGGATAGCGGTCTCAACCCGAAATTCAACTACCTCCCGATAATTTTCCTCTCCATATATCTGGCTGGAATGTATATCAGAGCTGTAACAACAAACGTAAACTCATTTCCGATATCGCCACCCCCGACGCCGATCAGCTTCCCAAGGGGACCCACAAACCACGTCTGCACCATACCCATAACCCAAGCAATAGTGCCGATACCAAACGCGAATCCCGCAGCAAGACCTAATGGCAATCGGCTCGGGTCGTTCCACGCATCCAAGTCGTAATTGTCGAAGTTCATGCCGCGGAAAATAACGTGCTCGCTACATAGAATAACAAAGTATTGTGTACACCAGTATCCAAGTAGACTAAGGAAATTCTGTAGATACACGCTCAACTTTGCACGGCCTCCAATCGCAAGACCAAGAATGCATGCGCAAGACGCCAGTACCCATATGATGCGGGGTATGCGTGCAAAAGGTCGTGAAAACTGCTGACATGATATCGCGGCGCTATAGATAGAGATAACGTTTGTGTTGATACCAGAGAGCACGAGTAGAGTGAGAATGACCTTTGCGAATCCCCGCGGATACAGTATGGCCTGTACGAGGAAACCCAGTCCTTGGGTTGTATAGACTTCTCTCCATTCAGGCCGGTTGTTCATGCCGAAGGCGACGACATTGCCCGCTATCATGCCGATTGAGGTGGGAAGTGAGACACCAATGGTAGTCAGGAAGAAGACTTTCCACCGGCTTACGTCCACGGGGTAATGGACGTAGTAATCTGACGCAATCACTTGCCACGACGCTGAACTGCCGTACACAATGGCCAGCAAGGTGAGTACGCCGGCCCCCAGGTCTTTACCGCGTAGGTTCGTCGCCGAGCTGTTATCTGTGTATTTCCCTGTCTCGCCGAAGATGATGAGAAAAATGACAAAGAAGATGAACCACGCGTAGCGTTCATAGAACAAGACAGCGCGAAGACCAACAAACGAGATGA
Organism: Curvularia lunata; assembly: GCA_005212705.1. Classification (NCBI taxonomy): domain Eukaryota; kingdom Fungi; phylum Ascomycota; class Dothideomycetes; order Pleosporales; family Pleosporaceae; genus Curvularia; species Curvularia lunata. The sequence goes on from PELC01000012.1 coordinate 355,696, forward strand.
CCGTCGATACAAGGACGATGATGACGATACCCACCACGAGCGAGACATGGCCATCCGCGACAGCAGTCAGTGCTAGACCACCCGCGATACAAGCGACTGCTGCCCAGCCGATTTGCTGGATCGTGTTGAGCGCAGCAATGATCTTCGTAGGCCACCAGCCAAACGAGTACCGCGAAACTGATATCTGGCGGAGCCCCGTCGGTGGCCCAAACGTAGCTGCGAACCCTGTCGATGCTCCTCCAAGTAGGGTGGCAGCAATGGTAATGCAAATGGACTGTCGGAGTGCTGTCATCACAATGAACATTAGTTTTTCATATCGTAATGATGTATATGGTAGATGGATATCCAAGTGCTTACTCAATCCCAGCTCATAGCCTATAAACCCAATCGCAAAGCACGACGTATTCATTGAGCCTGAAGCCCATATGAAAATCATGTTGAGCTGCTGATGCCACGGTACATAGACTTTGTCCTCTGGAAGTTTTCTGGTAATAGCTTCAGCCTCAACACCAAGTTTGGCATCCAATCTTGCTTCCAACGCCCGTAGTCTGGCCAGAGGTCCTGTCTCTGTCTCGTGGGTGGCAAGGTCGGTGCCATTGTCACTCGAGACGCTGGTCTTGCCTTGGGCTTTCTCGGTGTCCTCCATGGTAGGTTGGAATACAGCAAAAGATTAGGAAAGGAGGAAAAGAAGAAGGAGAAGAGTTGACGTGCCGTTCCGTGCGGGCATGTATGCGGGTAGTTTAGCTCTTTGTACCCTGGGATGGTTGCCGAATGAGTAGATTAAAAGCGCCGTTGCAACGCCGATGCGGAGAAAAGAGATAGAGCTATTGCCCCACGGTCGATCTTAGTAGTTACACGGCATGCTATGTCTGGCGAAGAGGCCCAATGGCATGGGCTGGAACAGATCGCTTCTCTTGTTTTTGTCTCTTCTGGACGAAGGAAACGATACACGAGAGATCGTTTATTGTGTACGGCATCTTCCTGTAGGGCACACACGAGGTTAGGCTGTAATATTGTGTTCTGTCAAGGTACAATAAAGTTCAACACCCCCGGTGCTTACTGCGTTCGAGCTAATAGTATGAGCAAGGTAGCACCAACCGCTAGTTTCCGCTTGCTTATCGGTGCTAAGATAGCTAAATTCTTTCACGGAAGACTTGCCGGGCGGACGTATAACCCGATCTGACAACTTTGAGTGAACATCTAGGTTCTAGTGTATCTCACCGTAATCGGCATCTAACGGTTTGGAGTCTGTGCTGGTTTTTTTGATCGTGTGCTGAGCGTGTGTGAAGCTACTACACACGAAGCGTGCACTTGGTAGCACTATGGGAGCGACTCGAGTTCATTGACCTTTAGGAACGTGTTTCCCAATGTTCTGATAAAGCAGATAAACATGTAGTATACACCCTTGTTCCCTTGCATTTCCATCATCTTGATCCATCCACGGGCTTGTAACTTACACAGCAGAAGCTTGAGCGGCTGCCTCCCGCCCCTCCCGCCACATCCTCGTCTTCTTTGCTAAGAAATCTGCACCCTTGCTACTCAACGGTTTCGAAAACTCCGATTGTTTACGCGATAGTCCAACCACAGTGCGCGCTTTTCTCTTCCCTTTCTTGACTGTCCTTAGCGGCATACCGGTGCTCAGACCACGCTCCCATAGCGCATAGTTGACCACCTTGTCAAGACCGATCTGGCTTCGCTTTTCCGCCTTTGTGGCCTTGACGCGACGGAGCTCGACGTTGCCCATGTTAATCAAGTCGCCGAGGTCAGCTTTCTGCTTTTTCCCAGCAGCTGATGCTACTTGTTGTTTAGCCTTTTCGCGTGCTTTCTGGCCTTCAACGTGGATGGCAGAGAAGAGGCTTGTGGGCTGGGGTTTGGCGGCTAGGCAGAGGCTGTTGTATAAATCTCCTAGAGTGCTTGCAGAAGAAAGATCTGGGTCAGAGATGCGATGACCTGTCAATTGGTATAGACGCTTGTAGAGCTGAGCAGGTTAGAATAATGCTTAGAAGAGAACTACGTTGGACAGCACTTACAGCAAACTTAAGATTGATGTCAGCCACTTGAATTTGTCGCCACTTTGTCCCTTCAGGCTGGATGGCAGATGCGTTTGATCGGCTTTGTTGTGCAGCCTCCTTCAAAGCTGCGAATTCCTGAGCCAAGCGCTGTGCCTTCTCTTCGAGAATCGAAGCTCGCAGGCGACTCCTTGGCTCCTTCGGAGGCTGAGGTTCTGTCGAAGTCGACGTGGTTGTGGGTACAACGTCCTCGACAGCGGCCTGCTCAACCACTGGCTCTTGGGCAGGCTTGTTGCGAGGCACAGGTCGGTTCGACATAAAGTCAAAAGGCTTCTTTTCAGAATCCATCTTGACTACAGCCGCCCGCTTGTGTGCCGGAGTGTCGGGGTCCATCGTAGGAACTTGCTCTTCTGCCGAAACCGTATCCTCACCTTCCTCTACAAGAAGTCCCGCTGACTCGTCGAAAGAAGGTTCCCAAGTAGGCGCACTTTGCATAGTCTCGAGAAGCTGTTCGAGACTCTTGTGCTGAGGGAGTGCGAGGGCGAGATCTCCGCTCTCTGTCTTGACCAATTTGATATCTTTGACCCAGCGAGGTGCATTGTAAATTCCGCGGTTCGCAAACTTGGAGAAATCCATGTCGAGACCCGCCTGCTTCATGGCATGGATTTCGGCAACGGCCTGAGTGAAACGGTTGCGCAACTCGCTTGGGCGAGTGACCTTTGTGTGAAGACCAAAGTTGTAGTCTGTATATGGGCGTTTTGTCTTTTCGTGGACAGTTTGAGCCATCATCAGGTTCTCATCCTTGAGTGTGTACGGAGTGCCAGTAAGCTCCTCGATCTCGTCTGCCATCTCCAGCGTCAGCGGGGTGTAAGTCCGCAATGTGAGCTTTTCAAATTCTTTGGCCATGTCCCTCTCCACCTTTTGTCTCAGCCATTCCTCTCCACCCACACGCTGAAGGCCACTGATGTTCTCAGATGGCTTATAATGGGGAAAATTGGGGCTGTCTTCCTCGAGTACCTCCTCATACTCGCCCTGTTCCTCAGGCGCAATTCGGACCGGTGACGTTGGATCGTATGGGTCGACGTGTGCGCCAATTGGCTCGGAGTCGCCAAGGAGTCGCTTCTGCCATCGCCGCACAAACTGCTGATGCTTTTTCTTATCTTGCTTTCCGGGTAGCAGAAATGAATTGGGGGCGGTGGTTGAAAATGCGGCGGCGCTGCGGAGATGTGTGCAGGGCGAGAGAGCGCAGCGAGAGGGCAACGGGTACACTCTTTGGCATATCGAAGCGTAGAGCGAATGTGACGGGTCAGTTGCCCGCGAAGGGCGCGGTATTCGGCGCATTGGGTCGAGATGCGGAGTGTGCAACTGGTGCTAGAAATCCCTTCGAATGCAATTGACAGCCCGCCAAGACGCCGAAATCCAGCCAATCACAGCCGTCGCAGCCCCGAGCATCTCCCACTATCGTTTATCTTATGTATCTGTAAGCAGTTGTGGGTGTAGAAAGTATTGTGTATTGTATAGTACATGATACTAAGAGCAAGTTTAAATACAGTGGTATTAGTCAGTGGGTTACCACGTGACTATACATGGTACTTCTGGGCTTACAGTATCACTATGCTGTTCTACTTGCATAAGCAAATTTGCTCTGGTGATGAAAGGCAGAACAAATATTTTGATTAAAGCGTATTGTTGGGTATCATCTAGGTAAACTTCTTCACCAGCCACGTCGATCCCCTCTCGTCATACTCTGCCTTGGTCACAAGAACCTCCTTCATCAAGTTCGGTTGACTGGCAAAATGCGCCCCTCCCAGCCATGTGTGTTTGATGGGGTCTTCTGCCCTGGCTATATTCAAAACATACTCTATCGGCACCAACGCCCTCATCTCCGTCTCCAGTCGATCTATGAAGCCGGTGATAAGGGAGTTTCCACCTACGACAACTATGTTCGCAAGGAAACCGACTTTCAAAGCTTCTGGGAGTGCGCTTAACGACTCCATGATTGCTCCAGGGAGGCCAACCTCCTGAATACCGATGTCTGAGGGGTTGAACAGTAGTTCCGGGACAGCGAATCGCTCATTGCCTAGAGGCAGCAAGTCCTCCCTTGGTCCCTGCAGTGGCTGCAACCCACGGCGCATTCGTGACTTTGCAGGATCGTGAGGGCGCGAATGGCCATGTATTGCGTTCTCGTAGTCTGGTAACACATAATCGACGACGATGCTCGAATCCAGCTCTCTTTTGGCACCCACTCGGCCCTTCCACGTTCGCTCCAGGTCTTGAGCAAACTGCTGTGACGAGGGTGCGACGTACGAGACTGCTTCCTTTATTTCATTTAGCAGATATGTTTCCTCCATCATGTTGTAGTGGCGTAACGAGGATAGCTCTTTCAGGTAGTTGGTAAGGAGCTTTCCACCGACCGTGAGCCGCCTTACTGCTGATTGTATGAGTTTGCCGTTGTATAGAGGTAAAATCGTCGTATCGGAGTAGGAAGTGTCGACAACTAGGAGACATTCTTGTGGTAGTGATGATAGCGACGAGGCTACTGGGTGGTTGTATGCATTCAGTGTCGCACCCACACATCGGTAATACGCAGCAAACTCGAACTGCTCGAAGACGATTTCGTCGCAGTTCTTCTGAAGTTCTTTTGGGCAGTTTGGTTTCTCTGTTAGAAGTAGGTTGGTCTCTTTCGGGTCAATCTATGCACTGTCAGCCAAAACCATCTCATAGTCCCATCGATTGTGCATACCCACCCTCAGCCCCTCCCCCGCAGTCTCGCTCATGAACTCATGTTCCCAGATGGCCTTCTCAGCCTCCCAGTTGACGATGAAGCCCTTTTCCACTGGGCGCCGGAATGCCAACTCCCCAAAGTCTTTACACGAATCAAGCTCCGCGCCGACGTATGTGAGTTTGTCGCGTGTGCTGCGCGCGATGCAGTTGGGTATGACGCTGCAGCCATCGTATGTGGGCTCCGTCGCTGCTGAGACTAGGCCGGCTTTGATAGTGTAGGCCCCATTATCTATGACCAAAGTTTTGTTTGGTGGTGCAGGGGCTGACTTCCTGGAGCCCTTGGGTGGCATGTTGCGTGTGACGATGCATCAGATCGCGGCGCCGCGAGGCTTCAGAATCTCCAGGGCCCAGGACGCCTGCTCACGTGCCGCCCCACTCTGATCAACCACGACAAGCTTTGTCGACCAAGTCTATTTTGTTAGTTTGAACAAAGTTCTACTTTCAAACTACATTGCGCACGTTATACAGAAGCGTCTTGCCTGCTTTCGATACCAGCCTGAAGCCCACGGGTCACTTGAACTCAGATGGGCTCGGCGAGCAGCTACGGATGTACCCACGCGTAGCATGCAAATAACGAAGTCAAAAGGTACATGGGAAGCCTATTTTCATCTCGTAAACTGAGAGGAAACTTGCCCAGTCATCTTCCGACCGTGAAGCCAATTTCGTGGAACATAGCTGCACCACACCGGTTGGAAATGCGGAGTCCGCATGACGACACCCACCCCGCACGCGACTTATTGCTTCTCCTTGTGAAGTCTCATTTATGGTGCACATACCGCTTGGCAATCTATTGGCGGGCCTTTGATCGATACATTCGCTCGAATACTATATAATCGCATGTCTACTAGTCTATGACGTTCATACAGTCTTTTGTACCCACACGCGACCAACTTGGAATCCACCAGCACCGTCTTGAATCCAACCCACTAAGGCTACTCTCTCAGACAGCACGTCCTTAAGATGGATGACTGGCAAGATGTCGCGTTCTCATCGCGACACATGCACAATCGCACCGGGCGCACCGGCAAGGCCAAACACACCAGCGCCTTTGACGTTCGCAAGACATTCGCCAGTTACTCCGTCAAGTGCCCAGCCTGGCAAAAGGCCTTGGGCATGAATGGCGATGCACAGCCAGACCAGGAAGCGTCTTTGGAACTGTACCGGTTGACAGAATCTGGCGAGGGCGTCGTTGGCGAACTCACCCTACCAGGTGTACTGCGGACTGCGGTCATTTTAGCCGGCAGTCGAGACACTCTGCGAAGAGTAATCGCAGACATTGAGCCAGGCGACGAGGAAGCTGCGAACGGGCAAGACAACGACCGGGGAGATGGTGACAGTGACAGCTTTACTGAACCGGAGTCGCCCGCCAAAACACGCTTCGACACCTTCGAGAAGAACAGTTTCCGCTCGCCCAAGTTTTGGTTCCGCTGGAGTGGCGTACCGTCTAGTGGCGTATCGCAATCAGCATCAAAAGGAGATCGTGCCCACGAATCTGATCTGGGGTATATTGTCTTCTCTGGCAATGACTGCCGCAAGTTCAAGGGTACTATTAATTGCGCTTCGTTGAAATGGAAGAATGTAGCCATCACTGGACACAAAGTCATTGCGAGATCGGAATCTGATACCCAAGTAACATGGGGCAAGAATGAGGTCCCACTATGAGAAAACAGAGGACGAAAGTCTCGTCATTGCACGTTGAAGGAGTGTTTCGGTCTCACAGTGGTCTTATCTGAAGGAGCCCATAACCTAGTGTTGTTGCTGCAACGATTCATGGCGCGAACAGAGGTTATGTGTTAGATGGCTTTAATAAAAGCACTGGTAAACCGTGGTTCTGGTGATCCAGACTCTACATAGTCGTTGTTTAGATGATAGATTCGAGGAACTAACCGAATAGCCTGCTGTGCTCAACTAATTCTCCAAACATGCAATGTGACTCAATAGTGAATGACTTCATAACTCCCATGCGGCTTTCGCAATGGCAAATTCATTATGCACAGCCAAGGTCTGCATCACCCACCTTCCCTCGACAGAACTGTTTCCACCAAATACCTGCCAAGACGTAAAAGCAGCCCATTGTACGACAGGGGAAGCAGAGTCCGTTCTGCCACGTAGTAATCGGTGCTGTAGGTAATCTGGCATGCTTCGGAAGACGTCGACAGCAGCCGCAAAGATAGAAGCGGCATTAATGCTCATTGGGATATCCATGTGCGTTCCTTGCTGGATGATCAAGGGCAGAGTGGGCTGTAAATTTTCAGCGGCCTCGATGATTTGGAGAACATAGATCAGGGCAGTAGAATATAACATGAACATGCGCGCAACAGAATCGTCTCGAAATCTGTAAACTGTTTGGAACACCAGAGGAGCGCCTGCCGCAAGAGCTTCAAAGTCATCGTCTGCGATATGAGCATTATCCTTGTCACGGTCCCATCGGGCTTTCCAAGACTGCATAAAAGCCAGTAACTCCACACCTTTAGCTCTGATCGTTTCAACCCTTTCTAAGCAGGTGGGGTCATAAGTATTCCATGTTCTGGCTAACTCATCGCTTGCAGCATTCAGTACCGAGCAATCTGCCAGTACATCATGAAGCTCTCGCTCTTCTGTTGTTTCTAGAGTAAGAGCCGTTTGCAATACAGCTTTCCATCTCGGGGTGGCAAATATGGACGGGCTCCTGTTACGCAAGGCTGCGATCAAAAGCACATGTCGAAAGCCTTTGTACAACTCTAGCGTTTGGGGCGACGCGTATATTAGCAAGCCTGGGTCACGAAGTGCCAGCAGCCTTTCCAACCCCAACATGTGCTTGAGCCAGTTCTTGGGTCCGCTGGGTAAATGGAGCTCTAGCATGGCCATGATCATAACGACATTGAGAACGTCGTCGCGGTTATGACATCCTGGAACACTGAGAGCTTGGTTTAGCTGCTGGAGCGCTGCACTGTGCATCTTGTAGCCCTCGACAAGGATTGGAGTTTGGCAATGGCGCGAACCAAAGAACAATGTAGCAAAAGCCAAGGCGGCTCGCGTGAAGAGAGAACTGTCTTCTATGCTTGTCGAATGTCGAGCAAGATCTAGATCCGAGACGTTTCGTTTCTGTAGCTCCAGGTCGATAGGCCCATTTGGAAAAAGATGGCGTCGCAAAAAACAGATGTAGACCTCGTTTTCGTTAAGCCTCAGTGCCACATCCTGCACCGACAACTCGGAACCAGGAGAGATTGAGCGTGGACCTTCAATATCCTGCCTCTTCCAGGAAGCTTTCACTTGCACATCTGCCGGTTCGTTTGATGATCTCTGTGTCCGCCGCGATTTGACAATCTTTCCCTCTACAAAGACGAGTGTTTTGGGGCCATCGCAAGGCACACCGAGTTTCTGGCATCGCAGGCAAACGGGCTGGGTCTCGTCTGGACCAGATGCGTCAGCCTATACCGTTGTGGGCCGGGCCGAATGACGCTACTTACCACACTTGATACGCCGCTTGCGGCAGGTGGAGCATCCCTTGGAACGACCGGCCACATTAACCATGGCTACCTAGCACAGGATGCATACGACGAGAACGGATAGGGTATTTCGGACGAGGGGTTAATTCAGGTGGTGGGATAGACAAGGCAACCACTTCAGCATTACGACTTGCACATGGTCCAGGAACTAAGCCTATCACAGGCCTAGTCTCGCGCAATGAGACGCAATAGGACTAGCGCTGATGGGACTCCTCGTCTGGCCCTACAGGCTGGGTATGTTTTACGCAGCCGACAGGACCCTGGAGCACTGGCCTTATCTGGACTCCTGTAACGAGTATCGGGTTGTGATATAAGTGCCAGTAGAAGCCCGCGCGAGAAGCCGCAACGGGGAAGGTTAGCTAATCCTACACTCCAATACTCAGACCAGATGAATAGATATAAAGATGGGGAGTGGCGGTGCCACCAAGGCTGTTCGCATCATCTAACCAACAAGTAATACTCAAGATACTTTGTATTCAAGATCCCAACTATTTAGTCCGCTTTTCAGACCCATACCTTCCCCCAACTAAACCATCATGACCGTCACGGCAACCATCGACATGGCCGCACCTCCCTCTGTCGTCCGCACCAAGTTCCTCGACTTTGCCTCTCTCTCACAATACCATACTGGCTTCTTCGGCTCCATAACACCCCTCGGTGCTCTCGAACCCGGCAATAAAATCCGCGTCCATTTTGCACAAGCCGACCAGACAATGGATGCCGTCATAAAGGTACATATGATCAGTTTACAAGTACGATTGAGCAATCTGCTGACAGACTCACTAGACAAACCAACCCGAGGTCTTCACCTGGACTGGGAGTATCCCCTTCATCTTTACGGGCACGCATTCCTTCTTGTTTGAGCCAAGCACGGAGATACCCGGCGGATGTCGCTTTACACAAAGCGAAGAATTCAGCGGAGCGCTGGGATGGATGATGGGCAGCGGCTTTGTAGCGAAGCGATTTGGATTCGCAGAAAAGACCAAGAAAGCATGGGATGCATACAACGCAGATCTGAAGCGATGGTGTGAGACGGCAAACTGAGAGGTAACCAATCTTCTTTGATGACTTTCCATTAAAGATATCCATTACACTATAATTACTGTGGTCCGATTTATTATATCTTGGTTTGAATGCTGCTGGCGTTTTATGTAAGTTCTATGTTACATCCTCTAATCATGACTTTTAATTTAGTACACATCATGTCCGCTTTGTTGCTTTTCTCATGCCTTGACCATAAGACCCCACCCCTTGAATGCCACTCTGGCACAAAGAAGCAACGCCGCACTACCGAACAACAGGCACCCACCAAATATCCACAGCGAATCAAAGCCGCTATGTTCCTGAATCGCACCTCCAATGGGAGTACCGACCAACAGCCCGACAGCTACAATACTGAAGCTCTGGCCCAATCTCGTGCCGATTTTGTCCCGCGCGTCGGTGCTCAGGTATACGACGATTGTTGGAGGCAAGCTGACAAAAGAACCCGAGAAAAACCCATAGCATGCCATGAGCACGATGAGACCAGCTGAAGAGGACGCAGCGATGAAGCAGAAGCAGAGGATGCCGGAGATGAGGGAACAGGGTATGACGACGTTGAATGGTCCTATTTTATCGGATAACTACACATCTTCTGTTAGCGAGAGCAATGTGGGCGAAACAAAAGGATAAAGCTCACCAAGTTAGGCAGGATTCGACCAAACATACTCGTGCTGTTCATAATTGCTAGCAAGTAGAAGGCCAAGTGCTCGCTAGTAATCCGTTCTTGGATTGCATAGAGCTGAGCATAGAAGAAGGGCATGTACAATCCCATGAAGCCCACAAAGAAGCCCACAACCTGCAGGTCGTACGCTGCGATCCGGAACGCACTGATGTCAAGCAGTGAGCGCGATTTGGCCGGCAGCACACGCACACGCATGCACACGTTAGGAATGATCATGGTGCCCAGTACCATGAACCCGAGGACCCTTGTCGTCCAGCCGAATCCAATTTGTGGAAGCAGCCTTTGAAACACAATGGGATAGATGACTCCGCCAAACGACGACCCAGACGCGACGATGCCAATGGCAGTACCGATTCTTGTGCTGAAGTACGTAGACAGGATCGCCACGCTAGGAATAAAAAGACATCCCGTACCAATACCGATGCAAAAGGCCTGTGCGAGAAGAACCTGCCAGTAAGCATGGCAGAGACTCAGCATCATTTGTCCGAGAACCAGCATGATGCTACCGACGATGAGGAGTTCACGGAAGTAGCCTGCATCGTATATGGGTCCTGTCAAGGCTCCTACAAACAGCAAGAGGAAAGCCTGTATTGATCCTATCCATGAGATGGCTGAAGAGCTCGAGTTGGGTAAAAGGGTTGTTTCGTAGTAGGCTTGGTAGGAGCCAAATGTGTTGATGATGCCCCAGGAGTTGAAGAGGAGGAAGAAGGCGCCAAGGACTTGGAGCCAGGCCGTGAGCCCGCCGTTTGGGATTTTCGAGGCATCACGCACGCTTGGATGCGCTGATCGTACTGGCTCCAGTGCTGTACCTGCTTGTTCGTTGCCAGTGGCCTCGGTAGCGTGTGTGTCTTTCTCTGGTTGTTGGTCCGCTGCTGTTAAGCCTAAGCTACGTACTGAATCCGAAGATGCCACTGATGGCAGCTTTTCAGGCTTTTCATCAAGGTCCAAGTGCTGACTTGACCTTGATGCAGCATGACTGTTTTGTTCTGATGGTGCAAGTGCCATTGAGTTCGGTGCGTGAGCCGGAATGTTCGAGCAAGTGTTGGCGCTGGTATGTCTACAGCAGGATAGAAGTAGAGTCTCTTGGAGAATGAATGTTCCGTATACAAAGTCCACCAGGGGCGCAGGCGTGGCCGAGTAAAATGTAGAATAAGAGCGACGAGGTATTTGAGAACTGCCCACACTAGTGCATGTGGACAAGATGTCAAATAGTAAAGAGGTCCAGATCCTCGCTCACAACAACCTAGCGACACGAAGCGGGTCGGCTGCCGACTATGTAATAAGCTTCGGCCTGGTAATGGACGCCTCTGTACTACCTCGCTCTTCGCCTTGACTTATGGCCGAGCGGCTTTGCCGACCCACCACGAGACGCGAAACATGCATGCCGTGTATGCCGGGTATTGCTGTGTGCCACACCGTCTGAACCATTTGCTCGTGCCAATTTTATTACTGTACACGCTCCCGTGACCTGCAGGCCAGCCGACGAGAGGGCTCGGAAAAGCACGTCATGAAACATGTTTTGCGTTATTCCCGCGTGGACATGGCCAATGGCTGGTGGCCGCGGACCATTAGCGTGGCTACATATTTACGTTATGAGCCTGACCGAGGCGCAAGGCTTCGGCAGTACAAACGGATTACTTTTTCGCCTTGGGTGGATTGCCAGCTTGGCGTGCCAATCAATTGCTGCGCCGTTTCTTACATGCATTGTGGTTGTGGATGACATAAAACTTCTCCGACAGCCCACAGCTCGCCCCCGAGATCTCCGACATGTCCGAACAGTGTATTACAAACGGATAAGCACCTGGCGGCCTGAACTAACACGACCTATTCCTCATGTCGACATCGCTGGTTGCGCCCTTCTGACCGCTCCCCTCACGCCATGGGTCGAGTGACTCGCAACGTGCAGCACACTGCTGGACGTAATATGCCATGGAACAGATGTGGATTCTTCCCGCTTTTGTCAAGCGACCTATCTACCTGTTTGCGTTCCAACCCTTTTTTGAGCCTCCGCCCAGCCCAGTGCTAATCGCCCCCAGACGCCATCGTCGAAGAAAAGAAAAGAGTATGCCGTGATGATTTACAGAGCAGTGTTCCAGTAACAATGCTGTCATGATCTTGGGGAATATGCTTCGTCATGTCGTTTCGTGCTTTTGGTGACGGGAAAAAAAGGCCATGGATCAGGAGCTTGTCCCTCATGCCTGCGCAAAACGCCTTGAACGCTCGCTATGCTACATACCGAATAAAAAAAAACCGCACCCAAAAGTTTTGCTTTTTTGCGGCGCATAAATGTGCCAAGAAAACGCTCACATGCGCACTTGTAGGATATTAAGAGAGATCGGGATGTGCTAGAACACCCCGTCTTCAGATACAACTCAAGCTTCGCCAGTCACCCGTTTGGTCGTCAGTTGGTAACCAGAAGGATGAAGAGGCGTCGGCTCGACCTGCTCCAAAATCTCTTCAACATACAAGTTATTGAGGAGTGCCGGGGGAATGGATCCGACTTGAACCTGTTTTGGCTGGAAGCAGCGGAGTGCCTTCTGCCGTCGATTTTCACGCTCATTGACAACATCATGCAGATGGTTTGTGACATCCTTCCAGCTAATCCGGTTGGTCACTGTCGCTGCTTGATTGAAAAGGCCTTCGATCAAAGAAACCGGAAGCGAGAGGAGGATAGTCGAGAGGACAAGGGTTGGGTAGCTGGGTTGCAGGTCGTCCTCTGGAGGGGCGTCCCCAAACCGAATCTTACTCAGTCGAGGGTTGTGGGCTGGTTGACGAGACTCGGTCAGCGCTGGCAGACGAGGTGCATCTTTGAGCTCTGGCGCAATCGTGTGCAACTTGAAGTTACTCGGGAAAAAGTACGCAATGAACTCGAGGGCTTGGCTGATGAGTGCTGTGGCAAAAGGAGCGTCGACGTCGAGAACTTCAGGTCGTTGCTGCAATCTAGAGCTCAGTGCATATTGCAAAACGAGATCCACTGTATCCCACCGCAAAAGCATCTTGGCCGTGTGGATGCCACGAGCTTGCATGCTTGGTATCTGCAGAGTCCTGGCTGCCGCAATATAGCCCAGAACCTGTTGCATGCGACGACGAGCTTCCGGCGAAGGAGAAGTCTGCTGGTTCTCATACATGAATGGCTCTAGTCCATATAAGAATCCCTGGGGGCGAATAAGCGGCGCGCCGTACAGAACTCGGATGGCTTCTTCCAAGGAATCCCGGGTGGCTAGCGGATCTAGCGAGAGGACATGGACCACCGGACGCGCATCCCTGTCGCAATAGGAAGGGGCAGGGTTGCAGCGGACCGCTTCTGCAATGACAGGGCTGCGCATAACAACGATTCCATGCACTGGAAGTGACAGCAGAACCGACTCTGGGGACCTCACCTGGAGGATAAAGTCGGCGAGCTCGGGATTACCAAACTGCGACGACAAATAGCCTGCAAGCTCAAAAGACGACTCAACTCTTTCTTCGGGAGGGGCATTGCCATCCTGGTGTGCAATGGCATGCTGCTCGTCGGCATGGTCGATGGCAGGCATAGTCTCAAACTGCCCTTTGCTTGGTGACTGTGCGTGTGAAGTGAGGCCTCCATTTGTGGCCAAGGCGGCTTCCCGAGGCGAGAAATGACCGTTGTAAGGAGCTGGGTATGCTTGAGGACCACCTGCAAAGTGCGAGGGGTGGTAGTCGATTCCGTTCTGGTGAGCAGGCTCAGGTGGTGCAACCGTATGGGGAGGTAAGTGCCATGTTGCTCCTGTTTCGGGCGCGTATTGGGCAGGACCAGGGAAGAAGGGCGTAAACTGCTGGGGTCCAAAGCCAGGCGGGGGACGGGGCAAGGTGTGCTGCCCATGGAAATCGACGGTGGTCTCTTGTGGTGACATGGGAAGGGCGGGTGACTGATGTGTACTGTGGGATGCCACAGCGCCACCGTTGAACTGGGGCGGATGCAATGGAGTATGCGTGGAGTCACTTCCATCTACAGGCGGCGTCTGAGTGCCTGCCTTGCTTGAGGGTACAAAGGGCGGAGGTAGATACGTTGGTATCATCAGCTTGCGATGTACACCATTCACGGCCGGCTTGTGTTCGTCGCGAGGAGCGCGAGGCCTGGCGCTGGTGTGGCCATTGACGGCATGGTTTTTGGTTTCTACATTTGCAAAAGCTTAGCACGTGCTATACTCAGGAAGCAATCCATATTGAGTGCCTACCAGAAGGGTCCGCAGTGCCCGTTTGCCCGTTTGAGGGTTCCGTAGCGCGCTTGTCTGACTGAGATGCACCTGCCTCCGCCTCTGTGAGGTCGCTAGAAGCTCGCGAGTCTGGTGTGGGTGGTGTTTCCGTCGTGGTCTCTTGTCCTGCCGGGGGCTTCTCAGACTGCTGGTGTTGGTGCTGTTCCTCCCGCTTCTCCCCCGCTTGCTGCTGCTCTGCCCGCGGGTCGGCTGCAGGAGCTGGTGCGCCTTTGCTGTACTCGTCGGGAGTAAGGGGCCTCGTGGATGGCTGGGCCTTGGACAGGCGGTAGGGTATTGCGGGCACAATGCGCGAGCCTGGGCGGCGATGCTGTGAGTGCGCGACGGGAGCGCGTGAGGAGCCGGCCATGGTTGACAGGAGGATGGCGAAAAGTCGAGAGACAAGACGGAAGCGGCTCCAGGTAATTGCAGCCTCTTGATTGTTGCCAATTATCCTGGAGCGCTCTGGAACGAGGCGTGTGTGCGCGGCAAAGGAATTGCGGGGTGGGGTCAGGGACAGGACATTTCAGTGCCCAGGCTGAGATGGAGAGATCCGCTCCCCACTATTCGGGGATCACGCCTGGCCCGAGCTTTCTTGGTCAGCCCGCCATGGCGACAAACGCCAAACACCACGTCGTGCCATGTCATCTCTACGTCTGTGCTGCCTGAATGCCGATATTGCACGCAGTCAGCAGTTACATCATATGTCGTTCACCTCGGAAAATGTAGAACGGGGCTCTCGAAACACGAAATTCCCCATTGATCTTTCTTCCCCAGCCACTGTCGTCATCAGCGAATTCCAGTGAACATAAACCACAAAGGAAGACAATGAAAAAAAAAGAGCTGGATGGGTCCAGGAACATCAGCACAGTCATAACAGTCTTGCCTGCCCTCGTTCGTGTTTGAGAAGGTGCGGCAATATTACCTGGCAGCATGTTCTTTCTCCCAACCGTACCATGGCATGGAAGCTACCGTGGCACTTCGACATTGACTTCTCGCCTCTCCCAACTTATCATGCGTCTTACACGTAAATTCTGAAACCTACGCATATGCCGTCTTCTCCTCTCTCGCCCTGCATTTCCTAGTCCAGTACTACCTCTGTCTACGCCCTTGGCATGGTCCAGTCCCAAGCGAGATTTCGCTATGCATATGACTCCGAAAATAGTTGCGATTCATACCGTGATTCTATAATAGACGCTGAAAAGTGTCGTGCAATGTCAGCTGCTCATGATTATACTTTCGCGCCTATTCGTACGTTCCCCATTCTTCCTTATGTTGAGCGGCACAACCTGAAAACAGCACAGTAAACAGCTTCAGCGTCCTAGCAGGCCTCGAAGAGACTGCCCTAATTTCACCGCTACGCTCCAATCTCTCAATGCCAAAAAGTAAATCGCGATGGCGGCGCAAAATAGGCAAAGTGCGCTATAAGAGCAGGGAACAAGGCACCGAGCGTGTCAAGTTGCTTCAAGCAGCGAGCACCGGCAAATGGTGTCAAAAATTGGCTGGTGCAGTCCACGAGCATCCCAATTCGCTAACAACCAAGGTTCAAGAAAATGCAAACCATAGTCAACGCTCAGCCAACACCCTATCAGGTTTTGCGAACCATACCTCCTGTTGGTCAAAATGTTCACCACTAGAGTCAGTACTCCCTCAGCGCATCTCCCTAAACGCACTTAAGAACCTGGAAGCATCAAAATCAAACGAAGAGGCGTACCTCTTTTCGGTCCTGGGCACAAGGTCAGCCTCAAGTGACCAAATGTCCGCAACCTCACTGAGGAAACCGCATACGTCTCCACCATTGCGAGCTCCTCATTGCGATGATATCGTGGGTTGCTTGCCGTCAAACTCTAGACATTTGCAACCATCAGGGATTAGAAAAACACCCCAGGTCTGGAAAAGATTTGCTGGTTTCACCGAATCTTTGTCCACAAAACAGGTGGTAATGCCAGCCCTCAATCGCGGAACCACGCCGGAACATCTGTCAACTAGCATCCGTTTGCCACAAAACACATTGAATTCACGCTTACCAGCATCATCCATCGACTCGTTAAGTAAACGGGGCTCCGAGGCGCCTTCATCTACTTCGTTTCGTACTCAAGAGCTCGGAATGAATTGTCCATTCGCATGTGTCGCAAAAGATGCTGCCCCTGAAATTCTCAGCACCAGTTCGTCTAGAGATGAAGAAAGAGATCGATATAGTGAGAGGTACTACCAGGACATGTGGACCCCTCTAGCATGCCAACGTTGCAGCTTTTCCCGACTCTGCCACACGTCGCATTCTAGCGCAACTACAGTCATACCTCATCATGGAGGTTTAGCAAACTCAGCATTCGCAGATCTTCAATTCACAGCAGACAGGGCAATTTGTGACAACTTTACAACATATAAGTCACTTACTCCACTGCTGGAACATCTGTCGCCCTTCTTTTCTCAACAGCCGGGATCTCTATGCGAATCACCCTGGGTAGCCGGGCTAGCCTATTTTTGTTGCAGACTCACCGGTTCGGCACTCATGGACACTCTGGACAGGTTCCGATATACGCCTACAGATACTCGCCCCACATATCCTCGAGAGAACTACAAGGCCAGTGGTGAAGCCTTCTCATTCTTGTCACCGCACATCGGACACTCAATTTCGCATGATGAAGATACCCGTCCTTTCCACCTAGGGACTATGTTCATACATTCTGGCTCAACGACAAACGGATTTCCTAAGAGCTCCCATGCTCAGCAGGTCGACTCCATATTCGCCGATCGAAATCCTCGTGTGAGACGACGTCTCTACTCTGGCTCAATTAGGTCCACTAAATATACCTGGTTAGAGAAAGGATTCGCAACATCTCCAACTGACTTGGCAAGCATATCGATTTCTCCTGCTCAAGAAGAAACTTGCGCCTCTTCCAAGGGCCGTTCTGAAGAGACGGAAGTAGGTAGGGAATGGGTGTATATCTCTTTTCAGAACAAACAAGGAACTTTCTTGTCCATTCTATCTGATATCTGGCATCGGCGGACTTCTATGCCGAGTGATAGCCTCCTTCCGCTCCTAGATTCGACCCCAGTCATCATCGATGAGTCAATGCAGTCTGCGGAATCAAACCTCAGAGGTCCCGCATTTGAGACCATGGAAGACAACAATGACGACCCTGTCCCTGAATCGAATGAAGACTATGAATTCGTGCAACTAAATATGGATTATAGTAGTCTAGAAGAATGGGAGGTTGTGTCTACTCTTTCAACGAGGCTAAGCCACTACGATTCAGATAATGAATCCTTGTGGGAGGCAAAATGCAAGGCGGGGCTCTAGCATTGAATTTGAACATGCATACAGGGTGTCGACAGTTGGCACATCATGATGACACGTGACAAGAACCCAGGAGAACGGAGAAACTGCATGGCTCTGCGCAAGTATTGCTTCTAGGTAGAAACTGAGGTAGTATCAGAAAAAGGATGATTTTCACATTGTGTCTCACCTAGGCGCTGATTCTACTAGTTAGTCTAGTAGGGCGTTGGAATGTTTTCCAAAGAAGATACTTCCCTTCTTCCATGGTACCTCTTACTCCAATATATAATTAACGATGCATACACGCAGCCAGTTGCACGCTGTGAGTACGAAATGAGCCAGCATGGGATTTGCCACTGGAGTCAATCGTGCATGTGGAGTCTGACGAGTAACCTCATCAATTTCCTCGCCAATACATCATGTAGCATCCAGAAACATGTCGCATTAAGCCCTCTGCCTCGATCCTCGACATAAAACAGTGCTGAACTATTGAAACATGCAATTCAATCTGAACATACGCTTTCAGGTAGCTCGTTCAGCATTTTTTGGGCTAGTTTCAAATGTAATCGACCTAGACCCAGTGTCTTACGTCTCCCTGGAGGTCGCCAGTCTGATCGAGAACTCAGCAGAAGCAGCAACAGCGAAAATAGTTGATATGAAGTGGCTGTGGTGGCCCGAGGATGCCAAAAAAAGCGAGAACGGACAGGTTGGTGTTACAAGAGCTTACTTGAGTGAGGTAGTTTAGGAAGTGAGACCAAGTATTGCATTTGATTCAGGGCCCCATGACTGAAATTTGAGGTCTAGCCATTACACAAAGCTGGATTCAGGGTCTGGATCTGAGAAAAGCCGCATCCAGAACAAGTAATTGACCTAGATTTGTTGAACACTGTTTGCTAAAAAAACTGCGTACTACGCAGGAAGAGAGTTTGACGAGCCCGATGGATGCTACGAAGAATTTCATGAAACTCATGTCATTTAAAGTGTCTAATATCTCGCTTCCGATGATTCAGGGCAATGAGAAGTACGACAGCTGATCAGAAAATAAACAATAACGTCCCAAATCTAAACATGAAAGAGCTGGCGACCTATGCCTCAGCGAAGCATAAGCAGGCAAATCAACAGTAAAACATCGACATAGTTATACTTAGCATGTCTTCTTATATGGTGCACTGAGAGTACTCTATATATACTACCATTAACGCATTCAATACACTAAACTTATTAAAACTGAGCCATGGCTCAGAAGGGGATGCTCTAAGGTACTGGTTCGTTTTGCTTATGTGATTCTCTCTAGCGGTAAGCCAAAACATTATATCAGGCCATCCTTACTCTCACAAAGGCTATTTCCGTAGAAGGGCACTAACTCGATAGAACGAGCGCCTGTTCGGTCGCCCTTCAGTTCCAGTTTCAGTTGCTGTAAGCGGAAGGTGACAGGTGGAACTGGTGAGTTGTTTGGTAAAATTTCAGTTTTAGTTTCGCATTTTTAGGTCCATTCTACTAGCGCTAATATGGTAGATTCAAAGCTTGTCTAGAACAAGTCTTACACCGTCTCCTGCCTAAAGTAGAAGCTATGAGCTCTAGTTTCAAGCTATTGTTCTCGACCTCTAGTTCCAGTTTCGAGATCTTGACTTCTCATGTGATAGCACGTAACAGAAGGCCTCCATCGACACTAACCGTTGGATATCGATGGTGATTAGTAGATTGAGACTAGTGGATATCTAATGAATGAAATTAACTAGCTGACTAGTACAGATCGACTGGCGAATATGATTGGTGGGTGTAGACGCGGAGATAGAGGTGGAGGTGAAGACTATCTATCACTTTATCGACGATCCTCATCGACGCTGGCTAGAGGATATATGCGGGCACGGATGTGGACGTAGTAAATGTGATCTATCACGTTGTCAAACTAGAACTGGAACTGGTCACTAGCTGAACACGTCTCCAGCTTCGTGTTTCAGTTTAGTATAGCCATCCTGACCCTTAAAAGTGACTGTAACTGAAACTGGGCATTGAAAAGGCTTCCAACCAGGACTTCTTTCTAATTTATAGCTAATCGGTGTCAATATTATGTACAATTCAGATATAAAAGGTAACCAGTTCTCCTCTTGTTGCAGAATATCACACAAACCATCTCCTCGCACCACAACACCTATCTCTTCTTCAAGAAACAACCCGAAAGTTTTCACCTCCTGTCAAAATGAAGGGTGAGCAATGGGACCTTTTTCCTCATATACACACCAAGTAGTAAAGGCTAACATGCTTCCTAGCTTCTTCCATCTTTACCATTGGCCTTTTCATGGCAGTCGGTGGATCTGCGCTCAGCGTGGAAAAGAAGAGTCTCATCTCAAGGCAGAAGGGCATTACCGTGGGCGAATTTCGCTCTGTCAACGAGAGCAAGCTACCTGGTGCCTGTATGGCATGTCTGGCTGGTTGTGCAACTGGAGGTGATCTTGATTTCTGCGACTGTTGCGCGCCGGAGGGATCTTGCCGCTCTCATTGCCCGTAGATGGATGGATAGAGAGGAGAGCTAGAGAACAAGTGCCAAGTATGCAAGGGTTTAGCTTCCAATCTCGTAAAGGAAGATGACATGGGATGTACACTACGGTCTACGCCTACAACCTTAGAGTAAAAAAAACTTAGTTGTAGACAAACCTGTCTACTACTAATTTTCTTGCTTATGCAACGTGACGCGCGGAATCTAACAGTTTAGGCGCTACCATATTCGATGCAATCACTATACATCTAATGTAACTTGTACTTCGGCTACTTCAACCTATCACCATGTAAACTCTATTATGTTGCACTAAACAGTTTCTTCGCGTAGCGGAAAGCTAAGCAGGCTAAGACTGATTGACAAAAAGGTAACTGCAGCAAGCTTTCCCACTGATGCTGCGATTTACTAGCTCATGACGCCCTCCCAGATTATTCCGACTTACTAGAGCCTCAGTAATATAGAAACAAAGATTCAGACCCCTTGTAGTGAGTATATATGCGGGCATAGAATTAGTAGGGATAGGTTTTAGCTAGTAGATAGTTCTGTAAGATTCCATGAGGGATGGGAAAAAGATGAGTAAGCCCTTCGCTCATACAGCTCTAGTTCTTGTATATTATCATATCTTGAAGTGGACAAAGATACTTGAACTCTGCGCTATTAAAACAAGTGAGATTTAACACGTTTCTCTCCTTATATCTCAATTGCTACATAACATTTTGAGAAATTTTTAGTTGCACCTGCCTCATAGTATCTGATCGTATCTTTTTGCAGTACAATATATATTTCAGTAGACTAGTGCTGCGTTGTGGTGGATTAAGCCATTCCAGAGTCTCAGTATTTTTGTGCACCAGATGTATGTACATGTGTGCAACATGTCAAATTGCCTACTTACGCACATACAGCACAGAGGCTACAGAAAAATCAGCATTGCCAGTCTAGCTACAATAGAATAGAAACTACGCATCCCGAATGTTGAGTATAGTGCTGACGTGATGATTGATTATCGTTACATTGGCTAGATGGACAATCTTAGTTCTTCTGCTCTATTACAGACCACTGGCTGTTATACAAACACTCTTCGTGTCTCTCTAACCTATCTTACTGCTATGTAAGTTCTTTTCACTATCAGCTGCTTCTGTAGTGTTACTTAGCTGAGGTATTATTCTACAACTTTTCTTGTATGCTCTCAATGAGCTAGTAACAGTAACCAAAGCTTTCCCACAAGCTCAGCATCGACTTAGTTGAAGATCCACGTCCTCACCGCAGGGACCCAGCAGATTTGATACTCTAGTATGCTAGATTTCTTTAATGTAGCTATAGACAGGTTGCGTAGTAATGTGTAAATTGTACAGATTTAGGGTCCTCTTGAAGTTGATAAATAGCATTGAATTGTCTTTCTCTTGTCTCAGAAGGCCGAAACAGCTAATGCGCGCATAATTTAGTGGCGCTTATAAGATGGTGTGGCTCAAGAATCCTTCTGTCGTCAATCTGCAAGCGAGCAAACAGCGTGGGCCGCCCAGCACCCATGTTGGCCAGTGTGACACCGAAGATCCGTGTCATGCAGCTGGCTTGCCGCCCAACCCCCATGTCATGCATGTGCTTTGCCGCCTAGGAGCAGATTTGAAACCTTGTGGAACGGCACTGCCCCCAAGATGTTGCCTGTTGATTTCCAAGTTCCCTTGCGTCCGGCCTTTCTGTCTCCTTTGCTACACTTGCGACACTATGGAGGCACTCAGTTTAGTCGCGAACATTCTCTCTGTTGTTCATATAACGTGCGAGGCAATTCAACGACTTAATGACTTTAGAACCTCGGTCGAAGGCCTTCCGAGGTCAATACAAACACTCAGCGTTCAGCTTCCCGTTCTTGCCGAATGTCTTCAGCAGATCAAATGTAATCTGCAAAACGGGCGACAGAATGGGAACGATAGATCGTTGAACCCTCTACTTAAAGCATTTCAGCTGCGCATAGAGAGACTATCAGAAATAATACAGAAGATGCGCCCAGACTCTGAGTCAACCATGGCTAGAAGTATGAAGGCGCTCACCAGCTTTCAGTTTGATAGCGAAGTGGACCGTATACGGGAGGACATAAGGGAGTTCACAGCAACACTCAACCTCAAATATACCATCACATTCAGTATCACACCTGTTACCAGTATGTCAGCAGTTCACTGAAAATGAAATTCTTGTTCACAGAAGAAAATGGAAACTGATACGTTGGAGCACCAGAGCCACCACCAAAACCACAATTCATGTGTCCCTTCGGTAGGGATACAAAGTTCGTAGATCGGCCAATTCTTGAAAAGCTTTTAGCATTGCAAAGCTCTAGCTCACGCTACGCGATTGTAGGCGAAGGCGGCATCGGGTATGTAAATGCTTGGACTATTCTCGCCATTATAACCCACAACTTCTATTCGGAGGCAAGAAATACAGCTGCTAATGATAGGCTAGGAAGTCCCAAATCGCTATCGAGTATGGATACCGAGTTTTTCAAAAGTCCCCAAACACATGGGTTTTCTGGGTCGACGCAGAGAGCATCGACACGATTGAACAAAGCTACCGAGAAATCGCAAATGTTCTTCGATTACATGGTGAACCCAATGTCTTTAGTCTGGTGTCCAACTGGCTTCGAAATGAAACAAACGGGAACTGGGTCATAATCCTCGATAATGCGGACGACAAAAATGTCCTTTGCAGCCACCCTAAGCAAGAAGCCAGCTTGGGTGATTTAAAGCAACTAAAAGAGTACATACCTCAGTCCATGAATGGATCAGTCTTGATTACATCTCGGAGCCGCGATGCAGCTTTTGAGATCACATGTAATTACAAAAACATCAACACGATAGAGCCAATGGAGAAAGATGAAGGGCTTTCTCTTCTTCGAAGCTACATGGCGGATTCGCACCAACAAGAAGATATGGAGATGCTACTAGAGGCTGTTGACAACATTCCGCTTGCTATATCACACGCAGGCTCATACATCACGAAGCGCGGGATGCCAATCAAGACTTACCTACAAGAGCTTCAAAAGGAGAGCGGAAAAGAATTCAGTTTACAGGAAGATGATATAGCGCAATTGCGACGAAAGGCCAACAGGGGGAATTCTGTTGTCAAAACTTGGATAATCACATTCGACCACATCCGCATGACAGCGCCTTCAGCGACTCGGTTGCTATCGCTCATGTGTCATTTTGCGCGGCAAAGCATCCCGAAAGAGATTTTGCAAGGTAGCTATGGGCTGGCAGTGACGAAACGAAAGTCTTGGTGGAGGCGACGATTGCGGTCACGCCGGGAAAAAGAGCAGCAACCGACACCAATGGCACCAGATGCACGACTCCGCACTGTTGGCGATGATCTGTTGACCCTCCAAGACTTTAACTTGATCAAGAAAAACAACAGCGGAGATAAATTTTCGATGCATGCGCTGGTCCAGTTGACAACCAAACGCTGGCTTGACCAAAACAAAGAACTTAGTTTTTGGAGCGACCGCTTTATCATCATCCTCGACGACCACCTTTCTAAAAAACACGTCATAGATTTCTCGACATGTGAAAGCCTGTTTCAACATGCGGCCGCTGCAATTTTGGAACGCCCTTGCGATACTTCGAAGGAGCCCTTGATTGCATGGGCTTCACTTGCGACAAAGGTTGCAAGTTATTGTAACAGTAAATCAGCATTCAATGAGCAGAAACTTCTGCATCATGCTGCAGCTGAAGCCTACGCCAGTACCATAGGTGTAGACGCACCAGAAACTATAGAAAGTCTTCTAGCCGAAGCACGGATTTCGCTCTACATGGGACAAAGTGCAGAGTCAGAAGTAATGTTTCGGCGGGTACTTCGCATTCAAGAGCTATTTCTTGGCCGGGAACATCTTGATACGCTTGAGACCAAGAATCACATTATAGACACTATGGATCGCCAATCTCATAGTGCAGAGGCCGATAAACTATGCTCAGAAGCCTTGAAGACTCGTATACGCGTATACGGCATTGCACACCCGAAGACTTTGGATTTCCTTACATGGCGTGGGTCCAACCTTGCTCGCGACACACGATACGCTGAAGCCTACGACTTTTGGAAGCGAGCCGCACAAGCACGTAACAGCCCACGCGACATGGCATGGATTAACCAACTCGACTCTATAGGAATTCGACTGGAGATGGATGGTCAGCTAGGTCTTGCTGAGAGCTACTTCCGAGAATCTCTTTTAGAGAAGCAGCGAATATTCACGGAAGACCTGGCAGATAGCGATATCAACTATGTCCTTTTACCCAAAGGGTTATTGAAACTAGGTCGCAATCTATGCATGCAAAAGAAATGGGGCGAGGCAGAGCCCCTACTCCACCAATCCTTCACATGGTTCGACAATCCAAGCCAAAGAGCTGACGGAGAACATGCTGGTGCACGTCTAGAAAACATGTATTTTCTTGCTTTGACGCTGATGCAGATGGCCTCAATAGAAGAAGCAGAAAGGCTATGCAGATTGTTCTTGTCGGAAAATGACGGAGCTGATAGCGGAAGAGGCCGCTACATGGTAGATTGGTTTTGGTTGTCAGCCAGAGTGCTAGAAAAAAGCCAAAAGCTAGAGGATGCGATGCATTATTATGAGATTGCCTTCAAGAGTGCTGTGGAAACAATAGGTTTGGACCACGAAGAGACAAAGAAGATCGACTGCAATTATAAAGAGCTAGTAGGCAGGATCGGCGAGCAGAGAGATGCGATATCGAAAAAGAACACAGACACTACAGCAGAGGATGCTCAGTTGGATGAGAATCCGCTCACAAGAGCTTGAATGGACTGTCAACTTGTTCCAGCAAGCACAAAATATTTGCCATATGTCTAGTTTGGTGTCTAAAACTCTAGATGGAAGATATGTGCCTCTTTTCCCTCTTCTAACTCATGTCTGGTCTTTGCCTTTGCTATACGCATCTACTACCGGTGCCTCGGGGATTTCGACACTCTTGATTTCCCAACTCATTCCGGGATAAGAGTCACTATATACCGAAATATCCAACATTTTGCCCTGCGCCTCGGTTGGCAGTGAAACTTTGATTGAGTTTTGCAAAACGGAGCGCGCAGCATTCCCTGCTGGCTCTTTGCCACGTCTCACTCGATCAGAACCTCCTGTACTGCTCAAATCAGGCCAATTAACTCGTTTAAGGGCCACGATTTCATCAGTACTGGAGTACGAGACGATAGCAAAGAAACCTTCCGTTTGGGGCTTTGGGTAACGGGGTGCATATATGCGCACACCACCCTGCTGCATTCGGGCAGGGTTTTGGCGTATTGTTTTGAACTCAAGGGCGACAGCATTCACTTGACCTAGATGAAGTTCCAAACGTGGGAGGCGAGATAATGGTTCAATAAAACGTTTCATGCCACCATGAGGAACACCTGCAAATTTTCCAGCGCGTTCCAGATCAGCTTCATTGGTGGAAGTGGCTTCGATCAGCGTCTGCGGTTTGGCGTTGGGATGATCGAGACGCTTCTTTTCCTTGTCAACATCCACTCCGGGAAGGATGGAGAGTGGGCCATCGGTAGGCCAGCGTGCTGACTTGATTGCTTGAAGGATAGTTATGACAGTCTGGCATGAAGAAAGATAACCAAGTTCAGTAAGCACATCTATCGTCGCTTGTACTATACGAATGCTTTGGTCCAGGACACTGTTCTGGTCACCCACATAATCCGATATGGGTAAGTCGATGCGCGAGAAGTGGGCTTGCAAAAGTAGGAAAGCTTTGACATGTGGGTCCCACATCGGCAGGCCAAAGTCGTCAGCCGAGATTGGTAGAGCCTTTGAAAGCTCAGCATTAATCAAATCTTCATTGTGCCGGACGGGGAGCTCATCATATTCAGTGGCGTGCGACACCCAGGCTAGAGCTTCTGCGAAGGTTGCGTTGCGCTTTACGTTTTGCACGAGGAAGCGGATTGTTTTATGACTGAGGTAGTAGTAACTCATGATCTTTCCAAGCGGAGTAGAGTCAACCTCACCCGTCGGCTCGACGATGGCGCAGGATGATTCATTCAATTCCTGCAGCGATGTCTCTACCAACTCCACCATATAGTCGTTCGCCATGGACTGTGCCGCGATTGTGTTGTGCTCTTCAGCCGAGATTTCGAGACCATAGAAAGATGGATTTTTATGAAGGCGGCGGAAGAAAAAAGTCCAAGTCAGGTAGTCCAAAGCGTCCTGTTTTGTAGCGATAGTGCCAGCTGAAATTTCTGCGCCCAAATGATTATCCAAGACTTTGTGTAGAGAGGACTCGACAGGGAAACCAGTGTGAAGGAAATGCTTGTAAAACTCCTTCTTGGCATCCTGTGTAAAGATACGTGCGATACCGGAGTCGTCAAATTGGGGGCGACCAGCACGACCTAGCATCTGCAAGACGTCCGTCAAATCCATATCCTTATATGCCTCCGTCTTGGCGTCGAAAAATTGGGTGCCCTTGACGACAACCAGATGAGCTGGAAGATTAACACCCCATGCAAGAGTGCTAGTGGCAATGAGAATCTGAATCTTGTTATTTGCAAAAAGCTCTTCAGACAAGGAGCGATCCGATTCCACAAGACCAGCGTGATGTAAGCCGATACCAAAGCTCAAAGCCTCTCGCAATGAATCATCGTGAACGCGGTCAAGGTTCAGAGTTAGATCTTCTTCTGACATGTGCAGGAAGCGACGGGGATTGTCCTCCATCCCACAGAAATTGATCAGGTCGCGAGCGGTCAGACGAGTTTGTCTTCGTGAGGCTACAAACACAATAACTGGTTTTTCTGGTGAATGGGCTTTGATAGCGAGGAATGTCGGTCGATTCATGGATTGCATGAGCGGACAGAAACCTCTTTGTTCCGGGAAGCCGTCAATGAAGATTTCCAGAGGAACCGGACGTACCGAATGTCGGAAATTGAACAAACCCTCCTTGACACCAAGCCAGTTGCCGAGATCGGTTGCATTTGCGCACGCAGTAGACATACCAAGCAGGCGGATTGAACCGTCCTTTTTTTGTGAAGCGATGTAGTTCATGCGTGAGACAATGATCTCCAGAATTGGGCCACGGTCACTACCCAATAGATGGATCTCGTCAATTATGACCAAGCTGACTTGACGAACATAACCACGTGTCTGCCAGCTACGACTGATGCCGTCCCATTTCTCAGGCGTCGTGATGATGATGTCAGCGTCACGAATAGTGCGCGTATCTGGTGTGTTGTCACCCGTTAACTCAACGAGCTTCAGGCCCATCGGCCCCGCCAGACGCTTCCCCCAATCTTGAACGCGCTCCCGAACGAGCGCTTTCATAGGAGCGATGTAAACAACCTTTGATCCAGGCTTCTCACGGAATGCCCACCACATAGCCAACTCAGCAGCAACGGTTTTGCCACTACCAGTAGGCGACCCCAACAAAACGTTTGCAGGTGTGTGATAGAGACAGTGGAAGATCTGCGATTGCATGGGATTGAAATATTGGAAGCGTTGCCCATAGACCTCTTCCAGCAAAGGGTTTTTCAAAGCAGATATCGGAAGAGGCTGTATATTCAAAAGGTCTGTATAAATGCTCTCAGTGTCGGGCCGGATGAGGTGTTGGAAGGATATGGGATGCACGGTCTCTGCTCCGAGCCAGCGATCAGATACAGCGCGGACATAAACCTGAGTTGGAAGCGGATCAGAGAGTGGGATTGTGAAGTCTAGTTCATGGTCGTCATATAGCTTTTTTCGCGACAAGATGAAGAACTCGTGATGAAATATCTCAGAGGTCTCAGAGTTTTCCACCCATATCCAGAATGACTCCGAGGTACCATGATGTCGATCGTTCCAAACAAAATCAGGCGTGAGAAACAACCGTATGCGAAGCACGTCCCGGTTTAGCGGAGCAATTTCGGACTCGATGCTTAATGTGGGAAAATTGTTCATCAGTTTTGATATAACGCTTCCCATCTTTTTGTTGTGAACCATGTCACCAATCTCAGCCGCATCCATATCCCTTAACGCTTGTATGGAGGGATTCTTATGATCGAGAGCTCTGAGAACCGGCTGCGGGAGGTCGTACTGGTGCAGTGGGTGTTGGAAAGACCAACATCGGTGCTCAATGGATTGGCAAAGACTCAAAAGTACCAGACACTGGTAGCCCCAGCGCCTGTTAAGCGCTATCATGAACAATGCACGAGCAATACGCGCAGCATTTTGGGTGATGTAATTGGTGTCTGAGACGAGAGTAAAGTCTTCTAGACGTGCTCTGGAGATGTGTGCTTGAAGTAGGTAGTTTGTTTTGCCGTGGGAAGTAGCGTAGCCATCCTTGACTTCGGTTATAACGTGGCCTTGCTCTTTGAGTGATGATAGTTCCTTTTCCTCGCTCTCGCGTGATTGTACTTGGTCGAACTCGCCACTCATACTGACCATGGCTAGAGCGTCTGCATCTGTACTGCGTGGTCGCATCATAGCGTTGAATATCTCGATACTGGACTGCTGTACATAGTATTGACTAGCAATGCGGCCGACGTCTTTGGCTCGCAAATCCTCAGTAGTCTCATTGAAGATGATCATTTGGCTTCTCTGCAAAGTTCGTGCCGCTTCGATAATGAGTTTACGCCTTCTTCCGACTAGTTGAGGGTCATCGCGAATTTCCGACCATTCGATACCGTACATCAGTGGGCTCTTTTGCATGCGCACTAATAGGTATGAGTACCCAAGCCAGGTCACAGCCTCCGAGACTGTCGTAACTGTGCCCAGAGAAATCTCGGCGTTGAGATTATCAATGAGTCTTGTGGAAAACCTCGACTCAATAGGCTGTTGCTCAGTGACAGCGCGCATGTAGTGGTCGAGCCTGTCATGTGTGGTGCAGATAAAGCCGATACCGCTGTCCTGGAACTGAGGACGACCAGCACGTCCGAAAATTTGTAAAACATCAAGGATGCCAAGGTCCGTAAATTTTCCTTCTTGTGCGTTGTAAACCTGGGTTCCTTTGATGAGAACGGCAGCGGCAGGTAAATTGACTCCCCAGGCGAGTGTAGCGGTACAGCACAGAACCTTGAGAACGCCCTCCGCGAAGAGACGTTCGATTAGGTTCCTGTCAGAGCGAGGCATGCCGGCATGATGAGTACCCATGCCTTTGCCCAGCAACTCTCTCAATTCCCTGCCCTTTGATTGTTTCATGTCGCGCACAGCATTCTCGTATCGAGGGTGATCCTGCGGGTCAAAGAGATCGGTACACTGTTCTTCCATAGCCATCTCATACAGCCGTCTGGCTGTCTTTACGGTGTCCTTCCTTGAATGCACGAAGACCATGATTTGATGCCCAAGTTTAAGCATTTCAACAACCTTGTCGAACGCGACCTTGTCCAAGTTTTCACGTGACTTTGCAGTGCCAGGCTTTCCCTTCGCACCGATGAAATGTTGTTCCAGTGGGACTGGACGGAACGAGGCATCGAAGTAGAACAGCCCAGCCATTTTGTTTACACGAAGAAAGTCAGCAACATCAACATAGTTGGGCAGTGTAGCAGAAAGGCCAACGATCCGAATGAGCGACTGTGTACTTTCGACTTGCCGCTGGGTTCGAGCTACCAAGCTTTCGAGCACAGCACCACGCTCATCATGTAGCATGTGAACTTCGTCGATGATGAGTAGTCGAACTTTCTGAACAAGCTCCGTGTCACCGGTGCTTTTTCTTGTAACGACATCCCACTTCTCGGGGGTGGTAACGATGATTTGAGTGTCGAGAATCTCGGCCTTGGTCAGATGCATATCACCAGTAAGTTCTCGCGCTTTAATTCCCAGCCATGCGAGACGCTTTCCAAGTTTCTCAGTGACTTCGGCAGCCAATGCCTTCATAGGCGCTACGTAAATGATCTTGAAGTCTTCTTTCAAAGCTTCAAATTCCGTTGCTTCAGGCTGGTCAATTGGGTTTGGTACGACATTCTTTGACACGGTATTGAGAATGGTAAGCATTGCTGCATCTGTCTTACCAGCACCAGTAGGCGCACAAATGAGCATGTTCTCGCTTGTCTTATATGCAACAGGATATACCAGACTTTGCATGCGATTGAGGGTCTTGTAGCCCTTGAAGGTGCGTTGACAAAGTCCATCCAATTCTCGGATTTCGATGAGTCGCCGCCCGGCCCCAATGGTGCCCACAGGCACGGCTGGGATCTCATACTCCTCGTACAAGTTGTTATCACGATGCACCGTACTTGGGGGCAGCCCATACTTCTTGCCATAAGCCGAAAGCTTGTTACCTGCATCATGGGCTTTGTACACATGAGGATATTGAGGCCCGGTGCGGTCCATTGCTGGTGCCAGTGACGCATTTTTATGCTCCCAGTCTGCACGTCGCAGTGCTTCTTCGCGCTCGGCACGAGTCTGCAAGCGGCCCATGACACCATTGCCTTGAGAAGTTGCTGGTTCGCGCAGAGACCGCAACAGTTCGTTGCGATGGTAAATGAGATCAGCGACAAGATCAAGCTCTCCATATCCTACAATGTCTGAGAGCATCATTTGCAATTCTTCATCTATTCCGAGTAAGCAGGTGCAATTTTCAAGCTGTTTACCCTAAGACCAACCATTGCTGTCGCTGGATAAAATAGCAGATATCTGTTCCCTCAACATCCCGGCATCCAGGCCAGAACTACCGCGAGCAACCTCGGCACATTTTGCTGTTAGCCAGCGTGCGTCGTAGGTGTTGCTCAAGGCGGGCTCCTGCGCATACTGATCCGCGTGATCGCTGCTATATTCTTCTTTGTACTCGTCACTGATAATGTCCCAGATATCTTCCCCACTGGCAGTTCCAGAAAAGTCTTCATCGTCGTCGAAGTTGATATCATGGCCATATGGAGGCGTCTTTTCAGCATCAGCGGCGGGCAGCTTCAACTCGGCGATGGCGTCGCGCATGGCCTGAAGCTGTTCAAGCCATTGCACTTGGGCCTCTTCCATGACGGGCAAAATGAGCAAATCTGGTCCCAGTTAACAGTGGCTGACGGTTTTGGGAAGGTTGTGGCCTTTGATGCACGGCTTGACAAAATGATGATGCTGTGGAGCGGTCGGCCGCGCCCCGACATGCCCCGCGCTCGCGCACTAGCGTCATGACATAAGCAGCGTCACCCTGTTACCTGGGCATGAGGCGTGCGGAGCGCTGCCATAGTCGCATCTCAGGCATCGCATTTTGGGTACGTCTTGTCGCCAGGCCCAGAAACAACACATTCTCTCTCAAAGACTCGTTTACAACCTTACATATCAGTCCTTGTCAACACACAAGAGAAGCCGTCACCATGAAGCTCATCTACATCGGCGTCAGTGCTCCTTCACCGCTGCAAACCACAGACGTCTGGTGCCTAACATAACTCAGATCTTCAAAAAAGACACGAAACCTGCTCTCGAGCTAGCGGGCGAAGAGGATCTCACCTCATACAACTACTTTACGCGCAAGAGCATTAGCGAGTTCGTACGTTGGCACCAAAGAGGCCCGACAAGCTCGGGTGTGCCAGAAGCGCAATCGACGCATATGCTTACAACGTGACCAGACTACATTTGGGGCTGGTACGATCGCTCAGAGAACACCGGTGAATGAACCCACAGATGTTTTGGAAAACGGTACGGCAAAGTGTTCCTTAAGGTTGCCTCCTCCCCTAACACCACGAACAGGATACATGTTTCACACCTATGTCCCCTTCGAACCTATTTGCGGTGTTGTCATAACCGACGAAGATTACCCTACCGTTGCTGCACATCGCCTGCTCCGAAAAGTCCTCGACGAGTTTAACTCCAAGTACCCACGGTCCGCCTATAATGGCTTTGTAGCAGGCAACCCCAAGTTGTCATTTCCAGAGCTCAAGGACTATATCAAGAAATACCAAGACCCCGAGAATGCAGACAGCACATTGAAGATACAGAAGGAGCTCGACGAAACAAAGATCGTACTCCACAAGACTATCGAGAGTGTGTTGGAGCGGGGTGTGAAGATCGACGACCTGGTCCAGAAAAGCGAGGGGCTCAGTGCACAGAGCAAGATGTTCTACACGCAAGTGCGTTACCCGCTGATTCCTGAAGTAATGACAACTCGTATTGAGTACTGACATTTATACCAGGCTAAGAAACAAAATTCGTGCTGCACCGTCATGTGAACATCTTTTTGCTTTGAATGTTTTTGCATCTTTCTAGGGATTGGACCCTGGATTCTATAGCCGACATAAGCTAGTTACTCTTTATACCCCATTACATCTCGGGTACTTCTGCTTTACAATGATCATGCTCTGCTAATCTATCTTGACCTGCCGCTATGCTTAGCGTTAGGTAAGCGACCATCCTTGTCAACCTCCTATGTTGGTACAACCGTTGCGATCGGACCTACTGGTTACGTAAATAGCAATGCCTCTGTGATTTGAGAGCTCTATAGCGTCAGCAGTCTTCCTGCCGTTAGAATCAGAATTTGGAAAAAATGTGTTTCGAGATTCCACTTCGCCTTCCCTACCCGCTAAACTAGAACTCTTTTCGAGACCCTTTCTGAGTGTGCAGACGCTATAGTTGAGTCAATCAGAGATGTATAAGAAGTAGGCTCCTATACTGGGGCCAACACTACAGGGCCATCGTGTCTGCGTTCCGCTGAATTTTCCAGCACGCTTCAGCGGATACTGCTCTTTCCTCTTCCGCCCATATGAAGACATTGACCTTCACACTACCTTCGAAGGTGCTACTACATCTATGTTTGAAAAACAGGTCGTATTTAACAGACTTATAATACGGGATTCGGGAATCAGGGCTGACTATCGCTCCTGACGGTGGTGAGTGTTAGTTGAAACCGTGCATGCGGCGATAAATGAGTATTACGTCAAGATATTGGTCGGAAAACTTGCATGCCTGAATAAAAAGCCCTTGATTATGATTGAACTTCGGTTAGCATTCTCGAAAATAAAAGTTTCGTCTGAGCAGTCTAAGGGAACTACATGAAAATGCATGGCTTCGCCGATATCCAGACTGTAAACCTGAATGCGGCTTACTCGCATTATAGTTTGGGACTCCATAGCTAAGGGATGGGCCGGTATTCTTGTTTTTCCGAAATAAAAATGCCTTATCAGCACCTCAACTAGGTACCCAAAATATTAGTTGAACACTTCGGCTACGTAACGTCGACGATCCAGGCTCCTGAACCACTCTGTGCAACTTCCTAGACCATCTTTCCCTGTGTTATTCCGCGCTATGTTGATGAACGCATCCTTCACTGCCTCAGACATTCTACTCCCGCCGCAGACGAAGACGGAGGCACCCTGCTCCCATAGTTTCAGAAATTCCTTCTTCTCAGCCCAAATCCTGTCTTGAACATATTTGCATCCATTGGCATCTTTTGCCTCTGGTGTTTTACTGTAGGCCCGTCTTACGCGTACAATGTCCGAGGTTTCAAACTCGGAAAGCTCATTCCTGTATAGATCGTCATCCTGGCTACGGCAGCCGAAGAACAGCAGAGCCGGTGCCAAAGCTTTGCCTGCTTTGCGCTGCAGTGCACGCTCTTGTAAAAAGGCTCGGAAGGGCGCCAGGCCTGATCCGGACGCAATCATGATGATGGGGTAAGCTTCTGGGTCTTGAGGCAGGTGAAACGTAGGGTTCGAACGTCGTACTGAGACCCGGACAACAGCACCCGGCGAAAGATCATTCAAATGATTAGATGCGACACCGAGGAAAGAGCCATGCCCAGTCCATGATGGAGCATTCACCACTGACCATGTCAGTGTAGCGTGGGACGGCTTCCAGTCTGGGGCTGAGGATATGGAGTATATTCGGGGACGAAGTGGCGGCAGCATTTCCAAGAATGTTATCACAGATAATGAGATAGAGTCATAGACTTCCAATAAGTCAAGAACCGACTGTTGTTTGCGACTAACATGACTGGACTCATCATCTGTCAATTTGAGCAATGATTGTTTAGTCGGCTTGTCTGGTGCGCAGCAGCTAGCCTTTTTATGTTCTAAATATTATCAGTTGGTTCTCCAATAGTAGTATTGCCCTAGGGACAGAACTCACTCTAGATGAAGCGGGCTGGGAAAGCTCGACGTATGCGCTGAAAAGGTCTGCAACCGATATCGGTGTTGATGTGGGCAGCTGCGTGGTCCCTGTGGACTCGATGATGAGAACACTGTCCCAAGCGAGATGGAAACGAGCCAGAGCGCGCTGTACGTTAGACATGGGATTCAATGGTAGAACTGCTAAGTAGTCGCCAGCTCTGTACGATGTTTTTTTCGGTAATCGCAGTTCAATATGGCATTTTCTCGTCGAGAATGCGGGAGTGGTAAGCTCGAATCGTTCCGCAACAGTTGCTTCTGTGAACTCTCTACGCTGGGTGTACGGTTGCTGAAAACAAACGCTGAGGCCAGATTGCAATGGCTCAGAAGGTGTTGACGATGATAAGGAAAGACCGAGTTGAGGCCATAATGTCTCCTCCCACTTTTCGAATACCGAGAAAGGATTGCTGGTGGCAACATTCGCAGCTCCGCGAGTTGCAATTCTCTGTCCTCCTCGCTGCTCTAAAACTTCATCGATGAGGATAGGGATCTTGTACAATGTTGTTGGCCAATCTTGGTGGCCTGATTCAAGTTAGCTAGAGATTCTCATCTGGCTTGATCCAACATACAACATCCGAAAACAGCATATGATATTCCTTCTAGAGGCCTCCCGGTAAGCGAATTGAGCCAGTCCATGAACTCGGTTGCATTATCAGTAAGCCGGCCATCATATGTTGCAGTAACGATGATGATTAGCCCACTCGAGGGGAAGTTATCCTTGGCCGAATCCAGAGTGCGTATTGGATGCACTTCGAATCCACATTTTGCGCAATCGTTCGCAAGAATGTTCGACAAAGCCTCACAAGTACCACTGTTTGATCCACAAAATATGAAGATACTCTTGTACTTTCCACCATTCGCGATGGCTTTTTCCGTCAACATTTTTGTCTTCACCAACTTAGCGGCAGCTTGCTTCAGCGAGAGATCAGACTCTGTCGACGAGCCGGGAACTGTTTTGCGTTGCCTCAATGCTGCATACATCTTGAAGCCTTGAGGTTTAATATTCAACGCCTCCTTGACTCGAAGGTCATAAGACGGATCAGCAGGCGCAAAAATGAATCTCTGGAGCAGAGCAGCTATAACCTGAAACTAGTCAATATTGCCATGGCATGACGATAGATAAGACTGACAAGTAATGCTTCCTGCCAAGCAAAAGCTCGTCCTATACATCCTCGCTTTCCATTTCCAAACGGCTTCCATGAGTTTGGGGGCAATCTCTTGAACTCTTCATCTAACATCCTCTCTGGCTTCCACTCGCTCGCATCGGGTCCATGGACTGTGGTATCACAATGTGCAGCCTGGAGGAGAACATTGAGAGGCTCTCCCTTCTTGACGGCAAATTTTCCGCCTATCACGTCGTCTTTCAATGCACCTACCGTGAAAGCCGGTGCAGTTGGCATAAGCCTGAGTGTCTCTCTAAGTATCGCATTTACATACTTCAGTTCGGATAAATGATCGACGGTCAGCTTTCCCGTAGCGACGACGTCATCGACCTCTTGCTGAGCTCTCTCTAATGCGGAGGGATTTTTGAGCATATAATAGAACACAAACGATAGTAGACCTGACGTAGTCTCATGGCCCGCGATGAGAAAAGTTATCATGTTGTCCACGATGGATGCGTCGCTCAACTTTGATCCTGTCTTGGGATCCGTCTGATTTAAAAGTGCGTCCAGAAGATCGTTGTTGTCTGTTGGGTTCTGGCGTCGCTGCTCTACCAACTCTTGACTCAGCTGTCTCATCACTTTGATATGGTGTTTGTTCCTTTTCTTTGCACCCACACGAAGACTGTTGAATATCTCAGGTAACCCGGATTGCTTATCAGCGTCATGCAGCCATCGGTTCATGCTGTCGACGAAGGGATGCATTGAGTTGTCTCGATAGAAGCTGTTGAATCGGTGATTCATTGCGCAAAGAGCGATTGTATCCAATGTGAGGCGTGTAAAATCTTCGGTGACTTCAATGGGATAAGTAGGGCCATAGCGACTCCTTCTCTACTTATTAGCAATGAGTAATATATATCTAGTTGAATCTTACCATCTCAAGCACAGCTGTTGTGCTATATCAGTCATTTGGTCAAACATCCCTTTGATCTTGAGTGGCCCAAAAACTGGCATCAAGATTCTGTGCGCTACGTCCCAGTTTTGCTCGCCTTCGTGCGCTGTGAAAAGACCATCGTGTACGCCTGATCTTAGCAGTTCGACTCCTGCGGTGACAATTTGCAGAACCGTCTTTCGTCACATACTTCATTCAATAGTTGCGCATCGCAAATAAATATTTGCTTTTGTCCAGCAACTGTTATCTGAAAAACAGACCCTAATCACGTCTAATCAGTCATTCACACGATTGTAAT
Organism: Curvularia lunata; assembly: GCA_005212705.1. Taxonomy (NCBI): domain Eukaryota; kingdom Fungi; phylum Ascomycota; class Dothideomycetes; order Pleosporales; family Pleosporaceae; genus Curvularia; species Curvularia lunata. The sequence continues at coordinate 392,075 of PELC01000012.1, forward strand.
CTCCTGGAGCTACTGCTTACCATATTTCTGAGACATTTGAACCAAAAATTTCAAGCTAGCTTCAGGTTCGAGGTCGAAAATGTTACCGACAATGGGAAGGGCTTGTCTCTCAGTTAATACTGCTATGCATGCGTAGCAACACTGAACCCACCACTTGGCCCAGGGATAGGTTCTAATAGAGAGTTTGATGGCATGCTGGACAATTGCTGTAGGTGGTATTCGAGATGGTATCACAAGGCACTATAAAGGGTTGTTTTTGAACAAGAGAGAATATGCTGCAGGAGCGGTGATAGATGACCTTTTACATATTCGTACGATGAGTGAACATTATTATAGTCTGAATGCTTTGATCGCCTAACATCAACCGGAGTATGCATCGGCTTACGAGCTGCGCTTTGCGTGCTTTCGGGGTTTCGGAAGCCTTGGCAATCCCGAGTCGATCAATTTGGTTTCACCACCGCAATTTGCATTGAAGCAATCTTGATGCTTTCGCATCCGATTCCGAGTGAGGCTAACCAGACATTACGTGTCACCGTCTTTTTGTTCATCGCCCCTTTTGTTTACATCAATAGCTTGAGTGAGGACCAGTCGCACGACCAATTATTTTCCCGAGTTGTAACGCCCTTTCCAACTTCACTCACCTAAAGTTGTAGTCCTGCCGATAAATTTGAAACAGCACCAAAATTCCGCCGAAACCTCCGGTGCTAAGATGAGAAAGTTTCGGTCAGTCTCCCTGCGCTAAAAGGCTCGTGGTAGCGAGGGAGATAATTGGCTCAGCTTGCCAAGCTTCTATTATACTACGCCGTATATATTCGACTGTATCCCGTTTTCTATGCTAGTACATCATGAGTATCAACACCAACTTTATTTACCTTGCGCAACCTAACAGTCGCATAGTCAAGGGTCCCTGCTTCTTTACCCGATATTCGTCGTGCTTACATCTTTTGTCCTATTAAGTATGATATGTACGTGATTCAATCCTGGCATCTTCCCTAAATTGCATCACAGAATATTGGACGACTCGTCAAATTACGAACTTTCAAAGCCCTTCAATTGCACAGCATACTATCCTATTCTAGCTGAAAATGCTCATGAAATGCATATTTCAATGAATTCTAGTATTCCACGCCTGGAATATTCACTGCGCACGCGCAAACTAAGAATTGGCATTTTCTGGGGTCTTATATTTGTTGATTCTGTGGCACTGCCTGTTCTCCTGTACTTTGTACTATGGTATGGCACAGACTTGGACCATAATACCGGCAAGTGCTGGCTCTCGTTTGACATCCTAGTTTTCTTTTATTAACGTTTTAACACAGTTTTTGCTATCATAACAGCTCTTATGGGTGGCACAGGGATAATGGAATATTGTCAGCGATTTTGGCGGCTTTGCAACAAGAACTCCACATGTCGAACTCTGGGTGCGAGCAGGTTCTCGGTGAGTGTTCTTTGAGTCTGATGCTTTCTTTTCCCAGCTCACGCGTCGACAGTGTGATTTTTTCCAATGGAACCTGACTTTCATCTTTGCTGTGATCATAGCAGAGCTTGTCGTCGGCACCCTGCCCGCCGAACCCATGGTTCGCCTGTTAGCACTACCGCTACCTACACTTCTAGCTATTTTAGGGCTGGAACTAGGCTTATTAGAGCTCGGTTACATGTACCGATTCCTCAGTCCATTCCGCATATCTTCTGTCACTCGAGGGCAGACTATGCGCCCGTCCATCTATTTCATCATCGAAGATATTATCGCCGTAGACGGAGATGGAGGGTCTACCTTCAGGATGCGTCTTAATGAGAGGTATGAGGCAAGCCCGTACTTTAGACAGATGCTCCACCGATTGTCGCTCTTTTGGGCACTGCCAGCAGTAGTAGTGGCTGTAGCAACCGCATGTTTGCTCTTCTTAGTGGATAGAGACGTTGCATATGTTGTGAGTACTATTCATCTTGCATCATTTATTTTCTGGACAGATACATGCAGCAAAGGTTCTGTATTCTTTCATCTTACCCTAGTGGCCCAGTAGTGGTTCGTCGCTGACAAGAACATGCATATTGTAGTTAGGGTGGTTCGTGCCATTTACATGGTCCGGCATATGGGCACTTGCTACAATCAAGTTGGTTCAGCGAGACTTGAAGATCGAGCAGATGCTCTGGAATCAACACATGGACCCTTTCTGATAACGGAAATACGGCATGATATTATCCTGAAATCCTTTCACGTATTTGCTATGTATGTGGTATATCATAGGAAACATGATTGTAGTGAAAAGCGATCAGCGCATCTCTTTCTCTCCAGCCCACCCCTGAAGTTCAAAGCTGCGAGATGAGCGCCATATGAAAGAATGAATATTCTTTTCATCATCCTATATCCGCTGATAGAAGCCGAGGACGATATCCCCCTTGCTCTTAATAACTTTCCAGACCTCAAGGTCGTTAGCTTGCAGGGTGTCACCGGTGATTACAATGGCGTCGCAGAGAAGATATGTGTGACATGGATCGTTGACGAGGTACGACTCAGAGGCGCCCAACACGCGCTGAATTTTGAATGCTTCTTGTGGGACGCCTAGGCTGGCAAGATAGGTCTGTACCATACGCGGATGTTCGGCAGCAATACGGGCAGGCTTGTCAGCTGTCCAGGATTGGGGGTCAATTTGCTGACCGCGGCGGCTGATGAGAGCGAGCGAGATGTCCGGTTCCGGGACAGAGACGACGGGCTGGGCAACCATGGGGAAATTGTCCATGACGACGTTATAAGTGATTGTACCGTCGAGCATGCCCTGAGCGAGGAGGTCTGGCATGTCCTTTGGTCTGGCAGAGACGAAGTGGATGTTGACGCCCTCGCCAAAGGCCTGGGAGAATTTGGCGGTGTCGACGACCTCGTAACTGACGCGCAAGCAGCGGCCTCCGCGGCGGATCAACTTGACGCCCAGATGCGACAGCATGAACTTGTCTGTCCGGTCTTCGTACTTGTCGACAGTGACGCCAATCGCCTTTGACCCCACTGGCGTGACGCTGCGGGCAAGGACAGCTTCGGTGTCTGTAAGTGCGTCTTTGTCGACTAGTCCTGACCGAACGCGTGAGCGATCATGCACGGCAAGTCGCTCGTACAGAGCTCGGTATCGCGGTGTGAGGCTGAGCATGTCGTCAGCGAGCACGCGGCGGGCGTGCAAGCCATATGGCTCATGCGGCGCCACCATCTCGTGCTCGTGGAACGGGCGGCCGGCAAGATGGGCGCGCAGGAGATTGTTGAGCTGCGTCCACTTATCGAGAATATTCCCTTTCACTGCGCTGCCGCCTGCCCGCCACATGTCCTTGTCAAATTCCTCCTGGCCCTTTGCGTCGGGGTTCTCACGTCGCTTGATGCGCATGCAGTCCTGGTTGATCTCGGACCACATGGTACGGCCCGTCGGGTCGAGCATGATACATCCATCCTGCACCTCGAGCCCGATCTGATGGAGATAGTGCTGGATAGTGAAGAAGATTCGTATCGTCCAGTCGACAGATGCCTCAACGTCTTGCACGCCATGCACTAGCTCCTCAGGCACACACTTGTCTCCAAATGGCTTCGCGCGTGCAGTCAGGTAGTCTTTGTAAAAGGCATCCTTCCCCACCGATGCTTCCATAAGGTGGTAAAACGGGTGTGTTGCAGGATTGACGCCCTTGTATGTGTGGTTTGGGTTTCGCCAGTCAAAGCGCACATATGGCCCACGCCTATACTGGCCCGTTGGCAATGTAACGCCCGAGTGATTGACAATGTCGAAGAAAGAATGCTTGTCTGTTCCAAGGCAAAGCTCCTTATATACCGTCTCGATTTGTGTAATCTCGGTGCTGTGTGCCCAGATGAGCCCATGCGCGTTCAGGCCCTTATAGGTGTGGCTGATTCCTGCCCGATGAAGCATTTCGAGGAAAAGGCGGGAGCCCGCCGCTCGTATGGCGCTTAAACCTGTAATCTCTGCCGTCGACTGCTTGCTGTGTGAATATATCGTCGGTTTGAGGAATACCAGGACTTGATTATCGAAGTGCCGGGTCAAAGGTGTTTCAACTTTGTAGATCTGCTTCGACTCTCCTTCAACGACCAGACGAAGTCGCAGCGAAGCATCCTTATCATGCAGCTGATCGTAATGGTTTACAAGAGCATATACGAGGCCTGTGTCGCGCGAGCACTGACTACGAATGTCTTCGGGTGTGAAGATGGACGTCGTCCCACACTCGATAGCGATGATCTCTTCCAACCGCTTCGCGTAATCCACACCTGGTATCACGACCCGGCGATTGGCCAAGGCAGCTACATCATTGGGAGTCAGTGCGCGCAAGGCCAGCTTGGAGAAGAGTGACAGGACTTCAATGTTGCGAGCGAGGGAAATAATGTCAGACACTGTTTCCTCGACGCTCTTCTTTCCTGTGTTTATGACTGGCAAGCCAAAAAATGCAGCTAGTTCCTAGTTTCTCATAAGTAGCGTCCAAAAAGAAGGACAGATGCCAATAACATACAAGAAATCGCGCACGGAAGTAGAAGAGGCTTTTTTCTGACTCCCACTTGTCTGTGCTCGGCCGGTTCGCGAGCCGTGCTTGGAGGACGGTGAGTTCAGCATCAAGGATGACTCGCACGATCCTGCGGTGGACTCCCTCTTTGTCAGTGTATGATGTGGGGAGGGGAGCACGGTCGTCGTCAGCAAGCTGTAACGTGAGTTTGTCAAAGCCCCTCACTACAAGGGTATTTTCCAGTGTACCATCTTCATCTCCACGTGCATAGACAACCTGACCGGCAGCTCTGAGTGCGGGGACAAGAGTAGATTTCCCCGTTGCGTCGTTTCCGTGGAGGACTATAGTATAGGGCGACTCAGACATGATAGTTAAAGATGGCGTGGGCTTAGCTGACCGCGCTGTAACCAGAAGTTTTCAAATCCAATCGATAATCTTTGTATGTACTTGCTGAGGGATTGAATTTGAGGGGTCGAGGGTCTAATTTATAGGAAATGAAGTAGGGCTTCACGATTTCCACGCCCCTCCATTCGGTCCTTTTCAGCTTGATACTGCTAAACCCATACAGTCACGCCAGGAGGAAAGTTTCCTAATTCACGGTGAATCCTCCTCTTGGTAGGAGGGCCGTTCTTTTCGCTGTCAAAAGCCATTTTTTGCCAATCTAGTACTTAGTCTGGCTCTTGCACCTAGCTTCTCTCTTAAGCCTTAGTACCATGGTTAAAGAAACAAACCGACAACAGGATGTACTCTATACAGTAATCACTAATCTGTAGCTGCTAGGATGACCTTTTCTGGGTGCCAAAAACTTAGCCTGCTAAGGCGATCTTCATCTCAGGCCACGCAAGCTGCACTCGCTAGGACGGCTTGTTTCAAGGTTACGCGCCCAAACCTACACTAACTAATTAGCTCTCCAAGGAATGCTCCACAAGCTATAGCGGTCAAAATAGTCTTCCATTCGAGTCTGATAGGTTTGGTCGCAGCAGAAAAGCGGGTGCGCGTGCGGGGAGGTAGGCCGAGATAGATGCTCAGTCTCAGGGTAACTTCACAATGGATACTTGGTACGGACCGTTTCATCACACCCTAGTTGAACCCCACAGCACCCCGGCATGCCAGGCTGATACAAATGTACAAGCACATATGCATAGCAAATCAGCATGCGAATAGAGAGACGCACCTTCCATTGGCCAAACTTAAATCGGTGGCCGCTAACACTTCAACGTCACAATATGCTGCGGTAAACCTTCCTAGAAGAAGGTCTAAAGTCCATCGACATGCGCCACTCCAATAAGAAAATTACGTTAGTATGGGCAAATGAACTGGCCTAAGTAATAACAGGTAGCTTGATGGTCTAATAACCTTGGTTCATTGGCCCGCTACATGCAAATGAGTCTCGAACAGGGCGTAGAATCGATTCAGGGTCAGGAAAAAGGCCGCAAGCCATGACGATGCATACAAATGTGAAAATTGCGTATTGGGCTTTCCAATACACCCCCACTTGAAGCACTGACACTTTCCTGTATCTGACTAAATAGTGCTTGAAATACCACATTTCATCTTATTCTCTTTCCTGAACTGCGCAGATACCTACACCAATCATCCTACCTCGTTTACTCCAGTCAACCCATATCAGTCTAGCAGGATGTCATCCCCGACCAGCGCTGGAGTCTTTCAGACACACATTCACTCCGAAAATGATTCAGTTTTGATTCAAGATGATATATACGGAGAAACGCTAGTCCATGAACCAGTTCTTGTAGAGCTCCTCCGGAGCCCAGAAGTTCAGCGACTGCAAGGAATTTCCCAATACGGAGTCACCTCTGTCTTGGGCTTGACGCCACGAGTTACGCGGCTCGAACATTCGGTCGGTGCAATGATAGTGGTGCGGAGAGTTGGTGGTACGGTTGAAGAACAAATTGCTGGCCTTCTCCACGATATCTCCCACACCGTCCTCAGTCATGACGTCGATTACGCTCTTTCCAAGCTTGGGGACGAGAGCTACCACGAGATACACAAGTCACGCTATCTTGAGAAGACGGGACTACCGGACATCCTCACCAGACATCACATCAACCAGAGGGTTCTTGACGAAAACCTATTTCCTCTAGTTGAGATGTCATCGCCTCACCTGTGTGCCGATCGCCTAGACTATGCTTTGCGCGATGGAATCAACTTCGGGAAACTTGCAATCGACGACGCAAGAAGAGTTGTCGGCTCATTAAAGGCGTTCCCCAGCCCTATGGAACCTAGCCGCTTGCTAGTGCTAGAAGATCCACAAGTAGCACTAGTCCTTGCTCGTGCATACATCACTACCGAAAAAGACTTTATGTCAAATCCCGCCATTGTCGACATGTCTGAGCGTACGGGCCGAATCATAGGCGAACTAGTGAAGGTAGGGTCTGTGGATCAAAACATGTTATGGCAAATGTCAGACGCGGAATTCTGGGCTTTTCTGCGCCAAGCAGCCAACTCTGAGCAGCTTCGTGCTATCGAGCAACTGGAGAATGAAGGGATTCCCGAGGGAAAGGGGCTCCGACGACCAAAGGGCACTAAGGTTCGCACACTCGATCCAGATGTGTGGGAAGGAGGAGAAAATCAACCAGCGCCATTGTCGACAGTATTGCCAACGTGGGGAGCCGAGAGGACGCAATACATTCTTAGCCGTAGTCGGGACTGATCATCAGTACCGCGCCGTGCGTAGCCATAGTTGTAAAGCAGAACTGCACAGACCACTCTTGGAGGGTCGTCCCGCCTACAAACCCACAAGCCGGTGCGGCCACATGCGTTAGCGCTATGTAGACTCACGTTTAACATACACATAGTTATATGTATATCATAACAGCATGCCGTGGTATTTGACGCTAAACTTGAAAATTGATAGAATGTCCCGCGTATATCTACAGAGCCAAGGAATGCCAGTCGAGGTGCATACTTTGTAACTCGCTCTTTTATCCACCAGTCGTACATCGTGACCTTAATGCAACAATTAGCGCAAGGGCTGCACATCCGCTGATCACCCTTATATCTTTCAAGAAGAATCAAAGACACAAGCACCATCGTGTGCAAGGGGTTGGGGAGCTATATGCGTGCGCGCATAAATTATATGCCTCATCATACGTCAGTCACGCCTCACATCGAAGTGCTCGTCCGAAGTCAGATCACCAGGTATAATAGCCCACAGACTTGTTGTCGCGAATGACTGACCCAAAGCAATTTTCTATCTGCTATGATCATCCATGCGATGTCGAATTCGCCTAGTATATCGACGGCAATTTCGGACGTGTCCGCTGCATGATGGAGAACGGATCGGTCCTTTAAGCTGTGCAGCTCAAATCGCCACTGAGCTCAACGGCCCTTCTATCACAGATAAGTTTCCACCCGTTACGAAGTCTGCGTCATTTTACATCTGCTTACGTCTGACACTTCAAAAAGAGACTGGTCTTAGAAGACATGAGTCGTGTGCTGGAGCCAGAGCGCTCGTGTCGAATAGCTGGAGCCCGCGTTAGCCGGGGGCAATCTGTATAGTGTTCCGGGTAGGGCGGCCCATCCCGACCGTTGTCTCTCATTCGTCAGAGTTGTCTGCATGCAAATACCTTTCCGGCTGGCCACATCGGCGGAACTTTCCATACGGGGCGAACGGTCCTCTTCTGGCCATGCACGTACCTGCGCTCTGACTCTGGTGCGTCTCACCGAGCAATGCCCGGACAAACTGAGGACCATACTCGGCTGCTGCTCCCCATACGATTGCAATAATTGAGTTCATCGGCAGATTGATTTTTGGTGTCGTGTATAGGAACTTGCAGAACGTCACGGCGCGTGACGTGGCACGTCCGTGAATCAATATGCTCAACAGGTTCGTGATTCCCAGCTCTGCCTGTACGCAAAATTGGCAGCCGTTTTTTCGACCAAAAAATGCTACAAAACGGGCTGTAGCTCGGTAGAGTACATTTCCTTGTAGGTGTTGCATCCAGCAAATCGGATATCAGTCTACAAGCAATGTGCACAAAGAGGCTTCTTAGTCTAATTTAAAACCTGCAAGGATAGCTATTCGATCATGACTCCCTCTTGTAAATCCATGTGACTACCCGATTTAGACCTATAGAACCGTTCGATTTTGGCATTTTAGGTTGCGGGCTCGGCTAAGGGACCTGTTGCGCGGTACCAAATTAAAGCCTGACTCTTTTTTCTTTGCAATGCCGTTTTGAAGGGAATCGGATTCGCTGGGACACAATGCTAGTAGATTTTAGAGTGTATCATTATCAATATCGCCATTTGTCTTCTATCCTTGAATATTTACTTTTTTTAACTTGCATGTGACGATTTGTGCCGAGAGTAAGAGCAACCGTTCTTAGTGATAATTTCCACAAGCTGATATATTTGAGCATGCGTAAGGGTTACGCGTTCTCTCTTATGTAGCAGCATAGTCGTGAAGCTGATGGAGGCTTCACCTCTGGATGTGGGCGCTTCGCATTTTCGTCCGCGGGGCATTCTCACTCCAGTTGTAACCCGAGTGGGTCTTGAAAGATCTTTACGTATACTTGCACAACCTGGTATCTTCACGGTGCGGGGATGTCAACTTCATGATGCCGAGTAGTAAATGCCTGCCACGATTGTGTAGCACTAACGTTCACTCTACAGACTCAGCACTCAATCTTGTCACTGACTAGGATGTCTTCGTAATACATATCTTGAGTACAAATATGTCCGCTGTTTCATCTCATAATTGTCCAGATCTTTTATCCTTCGCAGCCCTTGAATTACATCAACTAAGCCTTTTGCCAATCATGTCCAGCTGTCTTTGGTGGCTCATCATTGCTAGATTTTTCGTATATTAATTGCGCAATAGTAATCACTAAATTACTGTAAAGTAGGTCTAGCGAGAATTCTGTTCATATGCCTGGGCAGAAATGGTGCGGGATTTGGGTGGCGCAGAAAAGCTAGCAAATAAAAGTGCAGGCTGTGAGAAGACGAACCAACACGTTGCATAGGATAGATTAATAGTCTAGAGTCCCGCCTTGGCGCCCGGAACGGCTCGAAGTTCATCAATCCATTTTAGCTCTTAGTCTTGTTGAAACTGGATATTGGGGCTATTAGCCGGGCTCCTCGCGATTGTGATAAGTAACTGTGGGCCTTTGCCTTTCGGTCCTTTCAAGCACCAATTTCTTGGCAAAATTTAGGGTCTGTTCATTCCCCTACCTATTACTTGTTCATTTTTTCAAAGATTTGAGACCTGGAGAGGTTTCGTATTCTGAAGTTCGTGATGATAGGCTGTTGGTCGATGATGAACATTGGCACAGTGGCGAGGTAATGCCACGGCTTTCAGTACACAGCCGCTTTCAAGCCGTTCATTCGTCCTATCACCTCAGCAGACTGAAGTATTGATCCAGTTTAATACACTGTCTGCAATATGCAACACAACATGGTATCACCACTAAACATTTGCTATCTTAACAAGTCATACGTTGCTATAGAAGCGTGGAATGGCAGGAACAGTATGATGATAAATACTTTATGAGTTGCTAACTCGAGTTTTGAGAGTACCGACTACAGTGTTTCCACCTGTTTTCAACTAGCTTTCTGGTGAGGGCAAGAAATTGCGTGATTGGTTGGAATTTTGTTCGTTGACAATGCCAGATTGAACCCCATGTAATTCTCTTCTTGGAGATTTATACACCAGAATCATCTTGGTCAATTCCTGCGCTCTCTTGGAAGCTGGCCCAATCATTGCACCCCTCTGTCAACCGATCTGAATCAGTCAAGCTCGCAATATCGCCATATTGTTCAACGAATTGTAAAGCAAATCCTTCTGAAGTATGCCAGCCTATGTGGCAATGCATGAGCCAAGCTCCGGGATTATCGGTTTCGAACGCCAACACAAGATATCCAGAGGCAGGTAGCATTGCCGTGTCTCTTCTTGGAGGGTTTGCAAGCTGTAACGTTATGTCGGTCGAGTAGGTGCCGGATCCCTGCGCCAGGACGAAGAAATCGTGTCCGTGAAGATGTATAGGATGAGGAACAGCTAGTGTAGTCTCGATTACAACGTAGATCCATTCTCCAGCATCAGGCAACTCGATTACGGCGTTTGAGTTCGCCCATGATGTCTCACCATCGAGTATTTGCAGTAGTGTAGGGTCTGTCCAATTCACCACCATTGTTGTACTGTTGAGATACCAACGGAAGAGACCATCGCTATTGAAACCAACAGTGGCAGCCTCGGCGTTTGTACTGTTTGAGTCTGAGACCGTTTTGGAGATATAAGGGACGAGATTGTCTGTTTCATCGCCACAGCTATCCGTATAACTGTAGGCTAATGTGGAAGGCGTAGAGGGCGAAGTACCGTAATAAACAATACCGCGGATGTCGTCTGCATTATCATTGTCTTGCCGTGCTTGTCAGCTCAGTAAATTGACTTTTATCAGGGTTATACTAACCAGAGCAGGCAGACTGGGGAATGGCACGCATCCAAAAGTTTTCTGCGGTAGATGCTTGATCAGCTGTGACGATGACCTGTCGATTTCAGCTTCTTTGTGTCAATGTCTGTCAACTGATTTTGAACTTACATCGTAGCGTTGTCCCATGCCGATATCCAAAACTGTCGCGTTGTACGGCTCGATTGGAACCAAGTCAGATGTAATCACAGTCATGGTGTGGTTATCGATCATGAACTTGAAATGAGTATCAACAGCACCATTTACTAGGCGTATCCTATAGGATGTACCTGCAGTGAAAGATGTGTTGTAACGATATCCGCCGTCTCTGTAAGTATTTGTGCCATTGATCAAAGCATTGTCGAGAGTAGGAGGCCCGTTTGTCTGGGCAGAGAGGTAAAGCTCGTCTACCGTCTATAGCATTGTCAGCATGCGTCTGAAGGCCGCGTTCTGTCATAAACATGAGAATACTCACCTGATGGTCCCAGTCATTGAGGAACAGCATCCCCAGGTCCTCGTCATAATCTGCCGTCGCAGGTCCATTGATGATGATGCCACCAAGGATACCTTGCCAAGCCTGAAGTGCAAAATGCGAGTGATACCAAGTGCTGCCGTATTGCGTCGCTCGCCACGTGTACGTTACGGAGCTTCCTGGAGCAGTAGGGCATTGAGTAATAGATGAAACTCCATCCTGATCGTTTGTGCCGTTTTGTCGAATACCGTGCCAATGAATACTAGTTCCGTTCTGAGAAGTTTCGAGGTTATTGCTCACATGGACGACTACCGTATCGCCCCAGTCGGCAAATAACGTTGGACCTGGAATGGTTCCATTCACGGCCATTGCCGACCGGGAAACTCCATCAGGTGCGACAGTCACGTCTGTCAACTCGAGCCAGTATTCACGCGTTACCCCAGTGTCAGGAACGACTACATGGTATCGTGATTAGAGTTATGGTTTCGAGTACTGTCTAAGAATGACCTACTTGATGTATAATCTGTATCGATTGAATAGTCGCACCATGTTGAACGGGTCGTGGCAGTATTGCCGGAGCAAGCTGCTCGCGGACCGAGGTGGTGACCATGCGAATGGCGGTCATGTTGTCCAAAGTTGTGGTGTGAATTGATAGCCAAAGCATGTGCAAATAGCAAACTGGGAAGGAAGACATGTAAGGAACGCATTTCGCATGCTACCGAAGATCAGTAGTTCAAGTCAATGTATGTTTCTTGAAGATTGGATGGATCGAACAAAGAGTATGGCTATCGGAGGGGATCATTTGCGTTGCCTTTAAGCTGAATTCTTGAAGCCACGACGGAATTAGATTCATCATCTAGTTCACATTGCATACCCACTACATCGCTGAAGATTGATAGAATTGCCAGACAGAGGAGAAGATTCGTCAGCGCCAGGTTTACTAGACTTGATTGAGTCTTGCTGGCAACACGACGCGTAAACAAATGTTGCGATGTCAAGTCAGGTACACAGTCGATCATTTCCTAAATAAGTATCGATGGGTGGCCGTGTCGAGCACTTATCGAAGCTTGCGATAGTTTTAGTTTCACAACGGGAGAATCCGGCGACGGAATGGGGCTGACTAGTGCCTTTCCAGATCTCCTCGAGCAAGATCGCGCTGAATCAGTACAGCAGCCGTTCGAATAGTGACCTGTGCTTCAAGCAGAGGACTGCGCCCAACTGATGACGACCTGTGCTTGCGTAGGGCACCAGCATGAAAATGAATCTGGGAGTTGGAGAATTCTATTCTACCTGGGACACATACAATATAAGAGACAAGCGATGGTATCTCACGACTGCTTCTACAACCTTCGCATCATTACGCGATACATTCAAGATATCCATTCACAATATCCATCATGTCCAACTTCAAGTCGATTGCGCTTCTCTGCACACTGCCCTTTCTTGCATTTGGTGCGAGAAACCGCCAGGATTCCCAGAGCTTCATGCTCTATGGATACAGTGATCAGTTCGGTGGCAGTCCTTTGGTCTATGCGGATGGTGAGTAGCTCACAAGCTACATCAAGTGCCTGAAAAAGTCTCATTTATCCAAGGTATTGCCTATGTCGGTAATGCGGACGAGCTCAACATCACCAATGCTGCGATAGTGCGATGTAAGTCTAGCGCGGAAACGCTCAGTGGTGATTTGAAGGACACTGACACAGTTTCAGTCACGTCTGACTCTAGCAATCGCTGGCTCGCATCACCGAACATAACGGTACAAGGAGAGGTGACATGGTCCAACGCAACGTTCTTCGTTCCGACAGCTCAGAACTCCGACCGCCGCATTGGCTTTGTCGATAGCAACTCGACATCTGAAAACAAGATCACCTCAGGCTTTCGACTCTATGGCTCTATGGCAGCACTCCTCACAGCTGATGGAAAGTTGGAGTCTCTGTGGACGGGACTCCAAGTAGGACAGCATGTACATGCTCTGTACTGGAACGATACGAGTTTGGGACAGATCCCAGTTACCTTGACAACTGTCGCCCCTTCTAATCCATCAGACTAGGCGAGAGAAGGTAGGTTTGTTGAGGTAGATGGTAGTCTAAGAACGGAAGGTCTGGGGAGATTGAACATCCTTTCTTTAACTTCTATTCAAAGCATCCAACTTCTTAACGAGCATTATGCGTCACCGAATGGAGAGTATCGCGTGACGCATTTGAGTCTCAAGAGGAAAGCGGACTTCATATTCGGTTCAACGATGCGTTCCTCTACTCGAGATACGCAAGTTATGCACAGAAATTAATGCAATGGTCCATCTTCAATGAGCAAACCAGGGAATAGCCAATGTGTTGATTCAATTAATTGATTCTTGATCGGTCAGATCAATTTAATCAATTTAATTTCGCGGTAGCTAGATAATTGACTGACTAAATTCTAGAAGACTAAATTAAGTAAATGGATTAAGTTATTTCAATTATGTTGAGTACGTAAGGGAAATATAGGGAAGATGTAGGAGAATAAGAGATTGATCCTATCTTATAGATTATACTTACGTGATATGGCACGTGACGTATCACTTACCTCTCAGTCATAGATTCTTGTCTAAGTTGCCTAATACACCTGAATTAAAACTTATTAAGTCGATTAAAAATCTTAATCAAGTTAAGCGATACTAGGTAATCGATTGATTCAATTGAGTCTAGCACTGACTGGGTATCCATCGATCAGTGTTTTGGACTCCAAGTTGATTGAATTGATTGTTCTCAAGCCTGTGAATAAGTAATAGAAATATGTAGTCAGCCACACAAAATGTTTGTGCGACCTGATCTAGTGCAATGCTGCTCCACCTATATAGCTTGACAGTGATTAGGTAACGATGATAAGTAAAGACCAGGCGAAGCAGTGCCAGGTAGCGCATGTGGACACTTTAGCGACTCCGTATGTATAGGCTCGACATACCCTGTGCTTATGGTCCTTGAGACGTCGTGCTTGGCTGAAGGTTACCAGGGCACAACTACCTGGCGATCGAACTGCCAAGGCCAAGATCTGCAGCTGTGCGCCCCAATCCGGAACCCACGTTCTTCCCCACCTTGACTAATCGTACGACTACGCAAGCTGCGTCATCACCGCTTGGCCACTCTCTCGAGTTGCATACTATTCTAGAGCCTCCTAACTACTCAAAACGGCGGCACATTCGCCGCGGGGGGAACATGTCTATGCTGTATAACTACGCGAAGCACTACTGTCCGTTTGCATGACAACAAGCCGGACATTTCTCCCATGACAGGTATGTAATACACTTACGCTTGCCTCCGTCCAAAAGGCCGAGCCGCGATACAAGAACCGAGGGTGTACACATGCATGCGGAATTGATCCGTTGCATTGCATGCATGTGCTTATTTGAAAACTACGCCCTACCTCTTCTGACTCTCCGAAATCCCCACTGACTCCCACAAAATAGACAGTGACAGAGAGAACGAGCACAATCCCAAGGAAGAAGACAAGAAGGAAGAAGAACAGCCGCAACATGCAAATCATTATCATTGGCGCAGGCCTCGCGGGGCTCTCAACCGCACTGGCTCTCACGCACTCATTCTCGCGCACCAGCTCTCGGCACCGTATCCTCCTTCTTGAATCAGCACCTCGCCTCGCCGAAGTTGGAGCCGGCATACAGCTAACGCCTGTGGCCACACGTTTCTTCCTGCGATGTGGGCTAGGTCCAGCGCTGCTTGCTGCTTCTGCAGTGCCGTCGTCCTGGTACCTTAGGCGCGGAAGAGATGGCGATGTGCTGAACCGAGTGCCAATGGATCGATTTGAGGAATGGTACGGAGCGCCGTATGTGGTTGTGCACAGGGCAGACCTGCACAGAATTCTGTGGGAAGCCGTGGTGGCGATGCAGGAGAAGGAAGCAGCGGTGAAGGTAGAGATGAGACTAGGGACGCGGGTGGTGGAGTACGGAGTAGAGGAAGGGTGGGTGCAGGTGCAGGGCGGGCAGAGGCTTGAGGCAGATCTGGTGATAGCGTGCGATGGGGTAAACAGCTCTGCAAGAGGCGAGCTAATGCGCCGCTTGGGGAATCAGCAGCAGGAGTGGGTGGTGGGCACCGGCATGGCGGCATATCGTGTTATGGCCGATGTGAAACAGGTACGGGCTGACATGCTAACAAGGCATGTTGTCGAGGAACATGCTGGGAATTGCTGGTACGTCAACAAGGACAAGAGAAACGTTTTCATGTGTAACACTCTCTAAGGGCCGACACTGACAAGCTCGTGATGACGTACATGGTTCGCGGCTCTGACAAGCTTAACCTGGTGCTCTCACACCCAGACACAGTCGACACCAGCTCGTGGACCCAGGCCCAATACCGAACTGAACTGGCCCGCTTCTACGCAGATATGGACCCGCGCGTACAGCGCCTGATTTCATTGGCCTCAAGTCCTATTACTAATTGGCCCGTCCACCAAGTGCGACCTCTCCCCAGCTGGACTTCACGCGCCAAGAACTTTGTTCTCATTGGCGACGCAGCGCACGCCATGGCTTTCTACCTATCCATGGGTGTCTCACTCGCTATTGAAGACGCTGCCGCGCTTGCTGCCGCATTGGCCCACCACGTCTCGCAACCAGAAACCTTCTCGCTGGCTTCGGCGGTCACGCTATTTGAAAATCTCCGCAAGCCGCGCGCAGAGAAGATCAGTGCAGCGAGCCAGCATGCAGGCGACATGCTACACCTAGGGCCTGGGCCAGACAGAGAGAAACGGGATAGAGCGGCGAGGAGGGATGGAGCTGAGGGCGAGGAGGAGACGAGAGGCGATCCACTGACCGAGTGGACGAGCTATGGGATTACGGACAAGAGAATCAGGGAGTGGTGCTATGGCTATGATGTGCTGGAGGAGGTGAAGAGCGAGTTGCGGAAACGAGTCGGCGCGGCTGAAGAGCAAGGAAAGGCAAAGATATAGTATCTTCTCAAGAGATCTCTAAGCTCGACAGGTTTCATTGGTCTCAGTTTCATCTCACTTCCAAGATCCAAGGAAACAGCTTCTCGCTGACTTCGGATTGCTAGCAACTCTAACCCTGCAATCATAGACTGCCTATTTGGTTAGCGGTTAGAGCATGAGATAAAAATTGTTATCACGTCAGTGGGAATGAGATTGACTGATTCCATATTAGATTTCCACGCCATCATCACTATTTCAGGAACTAGTACTCATGGTCGTCCAAAGCTAGCATTCTTATGCAATGGTATTTCGCCTTATTCCCTATTCTGGTCGAGACTCAGGATCAGTTACTTGATGGTTTTTGCGCATGATCTTTTCCTTCATTGCTCTGTATTAAGTCAATAGACAGACTCACTTTGTGTATGACTCTATGTCTACACTCACGTTGCGTTGTGTGTTTCACGACCTTCGCGAATTTCCAGGAACACAAATGCCCCCTATCCCCGCGAATGAGCAACTACAGCTCCCTTGTATGCAACGGATTAATGTAGAGGACTTACAAGGATTGCGCTCAGCATCCAGGACATTGATCCGATGAAAAGAAAAGCTAGGATGGCCCTCCAGCTCCCACATCCAGCGTTGCCAATCACTCCAGCAGTTATGTTGGCACGTGGCGCAATAGTCCAAAATCTGCCCCAGTAGTATCCCCAGTAGTTCCAGTACCAGTATGAGGAACACGAGCTGTTAAGCTACGAAATGTTTTAGCTGGATAGATTCAACTAGCTGATAGTACTTGCCGCAGCTAAAAGCCCAAATGCCACCATTGAGCAAATGAAGAAGATCACATCAATCGGCCATGCGTAGAAAGAATACTTTGCAGGAACGATCAGGATGATGGATACAAAGATTCCTAAACAGGAGATAACCTCTGTGTATATGAGGCGACTATTTGCGTCTCCATCAGGCCCATCATGGAGGTAGTAGAAGAAGCGGCCCAATAAGGCTACTACAATGATAGAGCTACTGAGTTCTGATAGGCGAAAAAGGACAGAAAGAATTTTCGAGGCGGTTCCCATGGTTCAGGATCAATTATGCTCGTACAAGTAGCTGAGTTGCGATATGCAGGTAATGAGATGTTGATTTTGCGACAGCGACGGTTCAAGATTATATGTGAAGGTACCGTTGTGAGGCGCACCAATGTATAGCTAAAGAGGTAGCTAGTGATCCTACCCAACTATAGGCGAGAAAACTGGTGGTGAGATGTCTCATGATCTTCCTATGCGCAAGCTGAATGATAGTGCGGGGTCTAGACGTGTCCTATATCTGATCGTATCCAGACCTTGATGATTTCAGATTGGCCAGCTGAAGGATCATGCGGGGTCTGATGTGATGGGCTGAACTCCTTGGACAGCTCATTGTCCAGTTTCTCTCCAAGAAACACTTGACCTAAGCTCATATTCCAGCTATCCGAAATATTATCTGCGAAGTGGATGAAAGCTGCGTCTCTCGTATGAATCTCATTGACGATGCTTTAGTGCAGGAACTTCTCCATAGCTGCTAAAAGCATTTATAATATCGGATGACAATCAACATACTCCAGAACTTCAAATTCGCGTAGAAATCACACTCAAACTTCATAAAACCAGTCTTATGAGTGATAGCAGCATTTTCGCAATTTCCTAGCTCTGAAAAGATATGTCTACTATAGGCGATCCATTACTGGGAGCAAATTTGCCTGTAATAAAACCTGCGATTTGTCAAAATGTCCATGCAAAGAAGTGATTAGGAGGGTCAATACCAATACACTCGATAGGACTCGGTCAAGAGTGCCAAGCTCCATTTCGACATTCTAGACCTCTTTTATTCCTTGTCTTCCTCGTTCTCACAACGTGAATCGTTCTCTGGATGCACATCAGACAAATGCATGCTGTCTAACTCGCAAACTTTGTCCTCATCTATCGAGCACTCGTGGCACGCATTTCCTTGACTTTTGGCACATGATGCGGGAGTCTAGTCAGTCAGTACTTTGACACGTCCTTCAGTGGCTTCCCAGGTATGGAGAATGTGATATTTGCATGGAGGTTATTGCAAATATTGTTTTAAGCATAGCACTAGCCCGCGAAATTTCTGTCAAGCCTTGCGGCTCTGCCCAAGGACCTAGGCACGCGATAAATGCCCCATTTTTGCAGAAAAATCGATAGTTCATACAGTCTCTCGCATTATAAATGATACCCTACTTCGTAAAACTCCCTTTATGAATCTCTGCATGATGTTCCACACCTGTGTCATCCACGATTTGCCCACTCACAACACGGAAAAGCGCATCATCTTTCCTTAAATAGCTTTTCCGTCCTTGAAAAAACCAAAACCCGACTGCAATTACAAGCATGATTCCAAATACAGCAATTGCCCAGTTCATGTTAGACGGCGCTGGATGAGGGTCGGAGGGAAAGAAGAAGAACACAGAGGTGATACAACAGTAAACCAAGCTGATAACGTTGACAGGATATCCCCACTTGCCGAGCCTGAAGGAGCCAGGCGGCAGCTTGTTGCGGCCTACGAAGAGTACGACGGCAATGGGCATCGCATATGAGATGGTGAGGGCGATGGTACTGACGCTTAGAATTGCCTGAAGCACCGTGCTGGCGAAGAGGTAGAGCAGACCGACGAGCGAAATGAGCAAACATTGTGCCCAAAGAGAGCGCACGGGGACGCGCCACGTTTGGTTTACGACTGCGAGATATCTGTGGAATGGTAGGCCACCATCACGGGCAAAACCCCATGTAAGTCGAGATGCAGTAGTCATGACGCTGATGTTTTGGCCTACACCATTGAAGATGAAAAGGGCCAGCAATGTCGTTCCGCCGGTAATGCCGATGCTTTCCAGACAAAGTTGAACGAATGGAAGGCTCGCCGCCTTCACGATGTCAAGATCCTGAATGCTAAAGAGACATGCTACCATGAACATGAATCCTGTCACCGCGCCAATGAGAACCGATAGCCAAAGGATTCTCGGGCCATTTTGGGTTGGCGAAGGCAGTTCTTCAATCATATGGATACATGCATCGAATGCTGTAAGACCATATGCCGACTGCACCAGTCCTGTAAACCAAATCACCCCATTCGGCCACTCCGTCTCGTTAATCCAGGTTGCAAAGACAAATTTTGCAGGTTTGTAATCGAGGTCACTCTTCATGCCCACGTTGATTAACAGCGCAAGCGCAAACGCCGCAAACAGCAGGGCAAATTGTATACCCACGATGTTATTTATCCAAGGCAAGACACGATTCTTCCGCATTGAGACGACGTTGATGACTGTCAAAAACACCGTTAGGGCGACATAAAGGACGAATCGCAACCATCCATATCCAGCGGCTGCCCAATTTTCCTGAAAGATGACTTTCATGGCGAGGATGAATTGAGTCATAAACGCGGTCTGGCTGGCAGTCAAAGTCCACCAGCCGAATGTGTTGATCCAGGCACACATGTAACTCGTGAATCTGCCCAAATCCCCTTCCCAGAGCCGGAAAATCCAATACGCTTGACCTAGAGCGGTGGGCATACTGCTCAGCAGCTCTCCGAGGGACACTGCGATACAGATGTTGCAGAGCGTGACGAGAACCAGACCCCAGAGGATGCTGACAGGTCCGCCTGCAGTGAGGCCGCTAGCGAGGTTTTGAGCCAAGGTGGACCAAGTTCCTAAGACCATGAACGCAAGCGCGAGCATAGAAATGAAACTGAACTGCCTCGCGAGCTCCTGATTATGTCCCAATTCGGCAAGCATGACTGTGTCGTCGTCCAATCGAGTCGCATCCTTTTGGGTTGGGTGGGTGCTAGATTCGCCACATTTGGCTGCAAGCGAGTGGTGAGCCTCGCGATCCATAGTGAGTCCTTGAGATAGCAAAATGCTACCCAAGTTTCGTAAAAGAAGATGGATAACTGCTCAATGTAAAGTTTGGTGATGGCAAATGTAGGCATGCACTCGATGATAAATAGCGCCCAGTGCGGGGAATAGCGAAGTTTGTGTTGCACCCGAAACAAGCCCACAAGAGATATGCCGGTTAGTTACATCAGAGGCTTTACGAATAACACAGATAGGTGACCTTCTGTACGCGTATACGGCCCTGAACTGGACGTGCACGGCGGGATCTCAATGAGAGATGGCTCATTCAGGATGAATAGTTCTTCATCTAGTCGCGTGTTAGCTACAGGGGGGTCGGGTCTTCTCGTGCAAATCATACATGAGAGACGCACGCTTGTAACGATGAGCCTAGACTCTATATGGTATGTACGCAGGCGTGCCTTGTTCGGTTTGTTCCCTCCGCTCTGTGTCGCAACGCGCACAGTTTTTAGTCTGGTAGTGCGGTTGGACATTCTACTTTGAGACTAGTACATCATGCCCCTCGGATCCAAGCGCGCGGGGCGAGACTAGCAGCCGTAAGCCGAGGTGCTGAAAATAAATTATAATGATAATAAGTCAAGGTAATAATATGAACAGCAGAGATTTGATAATAGCTGTGCTGAGTACAACACTATGTAAAGCAGCATACGGTCCTATCGTTGATACTATAATCTTATCATTCTTATATCTATTCGCAACAACATGTAATGTAAACGTTCATAGCGACCATGTGGTCAGACCTGGTTAGCCGTCCTCCTCAGCGGTCACTCAGGAGTTCTTCTGCTTCTCAGGAGACTTAAGTGAGTAATGAACGCGTTGCCGAACAAGCCATTACCCTGTTGCTTTATCTAGATAAGGGTAGGAGCTGTGGTGTAGAAAATCAACAAGTTATATAACGTGGTTCACAAGCGAGTCGGCCACTTTGCACCGGCGCGTCGACGTCGAGACCATATTACGCACTTTTATCACAGTTAATAAACTATTGCGATATACTAAATTAATTATCAGAATCGCTACTATCACTTGCACTATCTATCTTAACTGCGCAGGTACGAGCGTTGTGTCCAGTCTGCTTGCAACGCCCGCACCGCCTCTCTCCTCGCACCCTCTTCGACGCGCTCTCACCGTCGCAATAACTGCTACCCGCCTGTTCAGCTAATACTTCTTGTACTTCGCCTACAGTAAGAGTCTCGTCTATCCGTACGTATCGCCGCTTACGGCTTTTACGCTTATTTACTGCGTTTAGAGTCTCTCGAAGAGCAGCAACTTCCTCTCTCATAAGCGTCATTTCATGTGCTATTTGCTGAGCCCCTTTACTCAACTGCGCAACCTTCTCGTCTAAAGAACTTACAGAAGACCCAGGGCGGTTTCTTACCCTCTGTCGAATGAGAGTACTTTGAGCCTCAATTTCGCGCGCGTTGCGCGGTGTCTGCGCCTCCCAGGCCCCTCCCCGTCGTGGTGATTGTTTTGGTGTCTGCACCACTACATCAAGCTTTGATAGCACAGCCTGTGGGTTATGTGGGACGAGCCCAGCGCCTCTGAAGCCAGCTTGGATATTCTCCTTCGTGATAGACTGCTCAAAAGCAGTCTTAAAGGCTGGTAGGAAGGTCTCCTTGCTGATATAGTTGGTACGGTTGCGTGCCAAGCCCGAAACGACGTCGCCATACCTGCGCTTCAACGGCGAGAAGCAGGCGACGTCAAGGGGCTGCAACAGGTGAGACGAGTGCGCAGGCATGCAGAGAAGGATAATATTCTTCTCCTTGCAAAGATCTTGAAATTCGACAGAGCAGTGGCTCTCATGGCCGTCGATAATAAGCAGTCGATACCCACCCACAGTCTGCCTCTTTGTATGGGTATCAAAGTGCTCTAACCAGGCAAGAGCAAGCTGATTATTCGTCCAGCCGTTGGGACTAACTTCAAGGACCCAGTCAGTAGGCAGGTTTTCAAACCACACGTCGATCAGCACCTTGCCCGCAAAGATAACGAAGGGGGGTAGCCAGCGACCTGACGCGCCCACGCCTTGGATCACAGTAACCCACTCACGGTTGCCTGGCTGTATCCGCTTCTTTTTACTATATCCTTCTGAGCCTGTGATAACTAACTGTGATAATATCTTGCCCATCATAAAGCCAGTTTCGTCAAAGTTGTAGATATCGTCGTCCACAATACCCCACTTCTGCTTTGTTGCCTGGACTAAGTCGAACCAGCGCTGGATAGCCGCTGGGTCCTCGCAGGCGGCTCGCTGCTGATCATAAGGACGGCTCCAGCGCGTACGGAGCTCAGGAGTTCGCTTGACAAAGTTATCAACCCAGTTCTTGCCAACAGCAGCTTATTAGCCATTACTCGGACGTCAGCCTTTGTAGGCGCAAATCCTCGCGCAGACTCCTCAAGAATACGCTTAACTATAGCCTCCTCTTCTAGCTTATTAAGGCGTTTCGAGTTCGCTTCACAGTCGCGTCGGGAGCGCTTCCCAGCGCGTCGGTCTTGGAGAGTAGTTCGGGACACGTTATAGATAGAAGCAGCACGCCTTTGGCTTTAAACACGTTGCAATTGAAAATCAAAAAGAGCAAGCTGAAGGCCTAATTCAGTATATAAAGTTTTAGAAGTGCGTTGTTGAGACATGACGTGTTGTAGTGTCGACGTCGACGCGCCGGTGCAAAGTGGCCGACTCGCTTGGGTGGCCGACTCGCTTGTGAACCACGTTATCCTACCCTCATTTCTCGCCCGTTCTGAAATGGAAAACCTACGTGACAGTAACATATCTCTGTACAGGCGCACTAGGACTTGGAGTGTGTGCTAAGTCACTCCTTTACATATTCGTACTCTTTTAACTGCATTACCTCCTCTAACTACCTTCTCAATACCCAAGCGTTCTAGGTGATAGCTACCATTAAAATTATCTGCGTAATTAGATGCTAGCAGTGGTCTATACAAGCTACATTGTTAGGTGCCACGAAGTCGAACAGCGCAAGCAGAGCAATGACACTAGCAACCGTGACCAGAATAGCTAGAGCGCTAGAACACGCAAGCGTACAGCTAGGCGCACTCCACCTTTTCAAAAGGCATCTAATCAAAGTAATAAGGGCCAGCATAAAGCCTGTAGCACACAGCCTGCGACAGTCCCAAGGAGAAGTCAGTGCGTGGGATCTAGTACACAACAGAAAAACTCTACCATGTTGCGACTCCTTCCTTACCGCCTTAGAGGCCGCTTAGCAAGGAAATAATACATGTTCGGAACAAAATTTAAGCCTGGATTCCATTGTCTTAGTTTCAACACCGTTGCCAAGTCATGCTTGAAGAATTCAGGGATAATGGACCGAGCTGAGACGTCTGATCTGCCGCGGAGCAAGTGGCCCGTGTCTCTCGCCTACATGGCTCCCTCAAACGTTACGAGCTCTATTATGGCATGCTTTAGGGTCTATGCAGAGCTTCTACTGCAGAATACAGATATTGCGGCACCCCATGCATGTACGGTTAGAACGTGGGGCTAGGTGACCTCATCGATCAAGCCGCTCTAGGCACGCTACTTGGCATATACCTTCACCGATCGTCAAGTCCTAGATACGAGATAACATTGCCGCTTAACAAAAAACGATTTTCTTTCACTTCTTCGCCTTCTCGGACGATGCAGCGTAGAACAATGGAAAATTTCGATACGCAGGAAACCAACCACGATGGAAAAACCTTGGCGAACAAAGCTGCACAGGCCGAAGAGCCCTTGGATGCCTTGTCCGTTCATAAGGCAGCTGAACAAGGTCACATCCAGAAACTCACATCCCTTGTACACTCCGTCGAGCACATCGACCGTTATGACACCTATGGTCGATACACACCACTCCATCTTGCCATACAAAGTGATCATGCTGAGGCTGTCAAGATACCGCTTGAAGCTGGAGCAGATCCTGAGAAACTAGATTACTCAGACACTGCAGTTGATCCTCCACATCCCACTCTTGACCTTGACGCCTGGCTTGGATCATACAGGTCCCTTAGGGTTCTGATTGACCATGGAGTCGCAGTGTCGCCATCTTCCCTGGCTTTGGCAGCGTCTTTGAACCTAACAGACTGCATGACGATCATCATTCAGGAGCTCAACAAAGACGACTCGTTGTACGCCGCATGGCAAGGGTGTGCACGCATAGCTTTGATACAAGCTACGCAGTGTTGGCACACAGAAGCTGTCGAACTACTTCTTACGCATGTCACTGGGTTTCCGAACCACAGTATTACCGATGATAGATCCTGCCTGACCGAGGCGCTTTTTATGGCGCTATCTGAGTATTATTACGACAATCCTTGTCGTGAACGTCTCCATCAGCGAAGCCCAGACAAATATAAAGAACTGCCGCAGCGATTCCTATCTATGCTCCATAATCTCGTCCACTACGGGGCTGACATTAATGCCACAGTTCCAGAAATTGGCATGACTCGCTTCTGGCCTCTCACAAATCCTATGGCGAGCTTTAATCTTGGGAGTGTCCTATATTTTTTGTTACCAAAGGGACTCCGCGTAGATGAAGATACTGGTGAGTATCATCCATGTCCGATGATGGTCGCCCTTGCATACATCAAAGATATCGATACTATCAAAATCATGGTAGGAGCTGGAGCTCGCGTCGAATTCACGGACCAGAAGTTACGCAAGCCACTACACCTTGCTCAGTCGAGAGCAATTGCAGAGTTCCTCTGTAACCTTGGGGCAGATACCTCGGCAAAAGACGACCAGGGGCGGACGGCCCTCCACACAGCATGTCATGGAGTGTACGTAGATGTGGTGGATTTTCTGATCTCTCACGGCTCAAACGTGAATGAACTTGCTACAGGGGAACAATGGACACCACTCCATTTTG
This sequence comes from Curvularia lunata, assembly GCA_005212705.1. Taxonomy (NCBI): domain Eukaryota; kingdom Fungi; phylum Ascomycota; class Dothideomycetes; order Pleosporales; family Pleosporaceae; genus Curvularia; species Curvularia lunata. Next base: position 417,119 of record PELC01000012.1, read on the forward strand.
CGACTTGTGAGAGACATCTTTTGACTTCACATATCTTTATGCCTGAAGAGTCATGGAACACGGCAACCTCGACTTCTCGACTCCAAGCGGCTAAGATACTCCTCAAAAATGGCGCGAACATCCAGGTAACAGCATCTAATGGGCACACAGTGCTGCATGGAGCAGTACAAAATGGCGATCTAGATCTCACACGCTTTCTGCTTGAACAGGGCGTAAATGTCAACGCTTCTACAGTAGCAGGAGAAACTGCGCTGCACATGGCAATAGCCATTATCGCTATCCAAACGCCCACAGAGCCTCAAATATCGGCCATGGCGACGATCCTACTGGACTACGGCGCCAACCTGGAGGCGAAAAATCAAACTGGTGCAACACCGTTGCGGAAGGCCATCAATAAGATGTTATCTAGCAACGAGAAAATTGGTCCCACATCTAACCCGAACCTCTTTAATATGCTTATAGATAAAGGTGCTCATAGATATACTACAGACAGGATAGGTGTTCGAGTTGAAAATCTCGTAGATTTCGACTACTGGTGCTTTGATGAGATGGGTAGATTGAAATCGAAATCAATCTAGGACATCATTATGTAGCTATGTAGAATTTAGCAAGTACATGAGGTGATTCAGGGTCTAGATCTCACTAATGGACTTGGTATTTGTCAATTAGCTCTCACTAGCCTGCTGGAACATGCACAGGTCCCCTTTCTTACCAGTAAACTATACTCTGAGCCACTACACGAGCATGCGGGGGATTTTCACAGGTAGCAACACTCGCTCGCCTACTACCACAACCCTGTCGGTTTAAATGAAATAGAAGGAGGTACCTGGAACACGGAAGGCATCAAACTCCACTACCTGCGCCTTGTTCCGAGTAGTGAAACGCTCGTGCAAGTCACAACTTCAGTCATTTCCAATCGCTGATACTCTCCGAGAGTGGTATTAACAAATTAAAATGATCTACAAGATCTGCTTACAGCTTCTACAAGATCTTGAGTTTTGAATGAAGGCTAGTCAACAACGCCGGAGCTCGGGAGGCCGGGATCGCCTCGTCGCCATACGTTGCTGTCCCCACACTATCTACTTGCGGTCATGGCCTTATGTCAGGGATATCCAGGGTGTTTTAATATTTCTCAAACCACTCTAGAAGACAGCTTAAATATGCAACATGTTCAGAGCACCGCTTAGTACCAGCTTTGTTAATAACAACGGGTGCTCAGTATTCAGTTTACTGAAAATAGACAAAAAAAAAATGCAAGGTTTCTGACAGGAACGTTATGTCAATCGATACAGGTCTTTGAAACTTACAAGAAGTTGAAAAAAGGAGCCAAATCATATATCTCGTGCAACAAGAATCTTGGCTATAGGACCTTTTCTCACGTAAGCTCTTGGTAGAGTACCTGAGTATAGCCGTTCAAACAACTGAAATCTAAAAAGTCCTCTTGTACTACTAGATCAGTCTAAAACATTGTCTTCCGCTACTCAAGAGAATTAAAACAATATCTTAATACTATCTCTCCTCCATGGCTACTACTACATTATCTACTAGTGTCTACATTATGATACTAGGCGAGCTCCTATGTCTGTAATTTGCTCCATGTCTTCCCAAGCACTTGCGACGACGCCAATAGTTTGCTCTGCCTGAATCATAGAACTCAACATGTTGGATGAAAGTCCCTTGCAATTCTATCTAGAACAGACAAAGAAGTGTCTCTTAACCACAGTTCAACCGCAGTAACATTCTCATTTCTCGCAAAGTCCTATCTTCTGTCGCGTATTTCTTGGCGAACAGTTAGAACGAAAGGGTTCAGGTCTGTGCGTATAAAGGCGAGTTTGTCGTTGCTCGGGTCGCCGTACACATTGTCTGAGTCAGACTGACAGAATTAGCCATTCATCGCAATGACGACGCCAGACCATTCAACAGGGTACAATTTTTAGGAGGTTTTTCTCCTATTGAATTCCGTGAATTTATCGATGAGGACGTCTTTAGTTTTGCCGACAAGGCGACTGATCTTTTGGTGTATCTCGACAGTGGACATCAGAAAGCTAGTGGGGGTGAGAGCCAGGAATATACACCAGCTTAGTAGATCGCACGGCTCTGTGGATTCGTCAAAGAACTTTGTGTGGAGGTTCCATATGATGACACTGTCGAAATGTAGTTGCTTCTCGAGAGCAAGCAGCAATACCCCCACCAGTTCGTTCAGCAAATGACGTCAATCAAACAGTTTCACGTTGATAGCTGGGTGCAGGCCATGTGTGTGAGGACTAGTCCTAACCTAATTAGATTAGTCGAGCCTATCTCTGCGAAGTATTATCCGAGCTGATTCATGGTATATTTACCATTGCTCACGTTTGTGTTTCTAGCGTAGTAGTCTAGAGCTGTATCCTGACACTATGACCAAGAATGCGGAGACCGAGAATGGCAATGCAATTATATAGACACTAAAACAAGTAAGATATTGCAGTCAATAGTCAAAATTAGGGCAAAGACAAGACGGACTTTTAGACCAGAATATATATTTTGATAGCTTAATAGTATAGAGAAACGAGGACTAAGTCCAAATAGCTCTTCTATTACTTGATTAGATCAGTATTACGTGACACTATCTATTTTCTAGAATCTTCTCACTATCTACGATACAGATTGTGATTTTCGGCCCAATAGCATTGTTATTTGATATGCAATTTCAAGGTACCTATAGGGGGATAAGGAATGCCAAGCGGAACTTTTCCCCTCATACGCGAGCCACCTCATCTTCACCATTAACTATTGTTGCACTGGCGCCGAAAGAATATTGTTCTGACTCGCCTTGATCGGGTCCATTTTCAATGCGACCCCAGTAAACCTCTTGCAAAGCCGGTTCCGCATCGATACGGGGAGGATGGCACGCTGCGCTAATGACCCAACTACTTGTGCCTGCATATGGTACGCGCTCCGTTAATTTTGTACCAGCAATGATAAGGACGTAAACGAACATGATCCATAATATCAGAATCGTTGTCAGGTACGCGCTACCAGACGCGCCCAACTCTGCATTCGAACGGGATACATACCAAGTATTCTTGTATCCGATCTCGTCTACTCTAATAAGGAACAGAGTTTGGGAAACAAGCCGATGGAGAACCCCTGAGCATGAGCTCAATGGTATAGCAAATCGAAATGGTAGCTGCAAGAAGTATTTCTCCCGCTGTTTGCCTTCGAGTTGAGAGACGCGTAATGATTTGGAGTGAATACCAAACCGATCATACTCGTATACAGTCGCCATGGATGTACAGATACTGTTCATTGTAAAAATACAACAGTGATAGAAGTAGTTGAGGGCTGTTCAGAAGAAAGACCAGAGAGCTGTCGTCGAGACCTTTGAGCTCTTCAGGAAATCCATGCCGTTGCTGAGATGCACTTCCCCATGGTCCAAGGCGGAAAATGAATAAGAGTGACGCGGCTCCAGTTACCAATAGAGTACTTGCACGCCTGGAAGTATCAGCTGCGATTATCCAGTACCTTCTGATACAAAAGAACTCACAACCATGTCAGTCCATCGTAATGTAAGGCGCTATGGCGATCTATTTTGAGTTCATACCGCCGAAGTCGAGGTCGAAAAGCCCCTGAGATGCTCTTTTCTCTTTGCAGAATCATTGATACATCTATCTTGGTCCAAATCTCTGAGCTCCCCGTCAGGTAGATTTAATCGTCCAACGTGAAGTAACGATGTGCAGCTGTACTAGGATCAGGCTCGGTCAAAAAGCTGGAGATAGCGGCACCTACAGTCACCAAAGGATCTCCCATCGTGTCATCAAACATGAAGGATATCAGAATGGCGAGCTTTATCTCATTGGTGACTGAGACGATGACAATGAGTGGAATGCTCAAGGAAACCTGATACATGTTCTTCCAACCAGGGGGAGAAACCGCAATCGCATTTCTTATGTTTGGGGTAGTGGTTGGATATGGCGTAGGTGGTTTCGAGTTCATTCCCAAAGAAACGTTCGACGGGAATGTGAATTCCCTTCGTTCGTCAATTACTCTAGCCAGTTCCATCCCACCATTCCCAGTGAGATTATGAGGCCAGGCTGTGTTAAAGGTCCGTGGATGATAACTGAGATTGAGTTCGCTGAGTGATAATGTGATATTCATAGGCTTATGTCCATCGCCGGTGGTGACAACAGCCACATCTGCCCAAAGTATGACCTCTGTGATGAAATCCATTACAGACGTTTCTTGGAGGTCTGCAGTGGAGGTTTCCCTTGCTGGTCCTTGAGAGACTAGTCCGTTTGCTTTGGACCATTTCTGAGATTGATCACGTACTACAAACAGCTCTCAGGGAATGCTTGGTACTACCTGAAAGATGCTAGCATTGTAACTATTGAGAATAAGTGGGTGCCTCTTCGACGATACTACCTGTGACTCACAACAGATGCAATGGCAAAGATGAAATAGCCAATCCAGTCCAAAGCCAACGTTTTCTTGCAGGTCCAGATTTCAGATTCGAGATGCTCATGACACCAATGTCTAGAGACTTTTTGGTTCGGTGTGCATGATTACAAGCGACCCTTGTAGGAGCCGTGAGCACTTGCATCGCGTGATTACTCGCACTGAGTATGAGAGTGCTGCAAATATTTATTAGAAAATGCATAGTGTAGTGGGGTAGGCAAAGTCTACCCTTTTAGTCACGTGTATAGATAGACTAGCATACCCTCTTACCTCAAGCAATACAATAACTACTGGCGCCTTACAGTTTCCTGATAGGGTTCACCCCATAACACATAGCTATATTAGTCCTATTAATGGTAGTTCTATTGCCAAACCAAAGAGTAACTATTCCTCTTCTTCCATCTTCGGATTGCTTATTGAAAGCGATGGTGACGAGCGTGAGATTCAGTATCAGAATAATGGCTGCGGCGATGGCACCAGTAAGAATACCCCACTTCCAGCCATAGAATCGAGATGATTTATGTAGTGCCTTATATTTGTGATATAACGAACTCAGCCCAGGGCGAAACGAAGAGGCAGACCTGATTTCAGTAGTATTAGACAAGAATGTCTCGAATTGAGTGGTTGTGTTATCCATGGGAATATCAGAGGACGTATCAATATAGACGGAATGCGTGAGTGCAATGACTACTTGTAGTTGTTAACACATGCACGGCTTCTTGAACAATAAGCACTGGTGACCATGATACCACTTCTTCCAACCAGTTATACAAAATTCAAAAGCATTCCATGATACCTATGCACAAAAATAACCAGCACTAACGTGTTCCACCAGTCATCCGGCCACGCTAGCCGTAAGGCCACCCTACCAAGCCTGATGCGATACTCTACGCCTCAACAGCCATAACGCCACGAAGGGGCTCTGTATAGCCTTGACAACAAGGCAGGCTTTATCTTACATTTTAATCAATTCGTGAATATTACATTGGGAGCTGACGCACAGACGCGGAATTATTCATTGCTCCTCGTGCAATACCTTACGACCAGCTTCAAGATAGACAGCCTCAATCCATTACTGCTGCTAGATAAACAAATCTATTAGACATGCAAATAGTGGTCACTTATTCAATAGATTCTATAGCCGATTTGACGAGGCTTTATGACCCTTCTCCCCTAGTATGTATCGGTGCTTTCCAGTATCCGCTCGCCACGCACTTGCTAGAGCAGTACCCTTCTCCCTAGTAACCTGCCGCTGCGCCATTGCCTGACCTGCGCTAGGTCGCCCTTCTCCCCTGGTACCGCTTCTGTCCAACTAGGTAGCTGCGATCACGAAGAAGAAAACGAAAAGGAAGAAGAAGAGCCTTTGCCAGAACCTGAGCTCTTGATCGAACCCAAGCCTTCACCGCCCGCAAAGGAGAGATCAAATGACGGATGATATAACTAGGGCACGGCCGCTAGTATATTCATAAGAGTAAGAAAAAGAACGATGCTACTACATTGATCGCACGAAGCGTATCAGAGAAGCCCGTCCCCGAGCCCGAACCCGAGCCCGAGCTTGTCTTAGAGTCTAAACCAGTCCCCAAGCCGGAGCATGTGGAGAGAAACAATGAAGACTACTGAGGCTTCTGCTCCATGTGGGGAGCAACAAGAAAGAAAGAAGGGCACGTATACAAGGCCCGAACTCCTACTTCCACCTCCAGAGCCTCCAGCAATCAAGATAGGGGTATAGGAACCATATGCAGGCACAGATGACGAACCAGAGGGCAAGAAAGAACAGGCATGTCTCCATAGGGCAAGAAGAAGGATCCCATGGAGTGCGCATTTCCACAGCGCCATCGTTGACCTCCTGAGCGGTTATCGTAGCTCCCTACTATCACCAGACAAGAACGCACTCAATTACCAAAAGTAGCTTGGTTCATCCCCTATCAACACATCAAACCCCTGGTGTATTGTACTCGACTTGATGTGCATGCGAAGACCTCAGTTGATCCTGTAACAACAAGGCAAAAAAATTCATTGGATACAACAACTCACCACATCCCGATTGTAGGCCATCATCGAATTTGGGGACGGAGTTCAGGTTTTTTGAGGACTGCGATAGGCCGCGAAATCCCTAAGTGCGGACAGTGGCGGGGCACAGTTTGTACTAATATTAGGTGCCCCCCGCCTGACCACCTGTCATGTAGGACTCCTAGCCACGGCTGATTCTGCCCAGGCAGTTCTGAAGCAGGTATAGTATGCCAGTAAGGTAGACACGCCTATCTATGTGTTTATTGAGATCCAAGCTACTTATAATATAGAAGACTTGGTCTTGAAGTTGCTCTAGCTCTCGCATAGTTTGCAAGCTCCAAAAAAGCCACAAATATCTAGAGCGTCCAGGCATCTAAGCTCTTGCATGATAGCTCAGATGCAGCCTGTTGTAGTACGTGACGAAGATGGCGAAAGAAGCAAATGCACTGTGGGAGAGTGCCCGGGCAGGAAAGTGCACAAGAACTGCTTCTTCAGCCGTTTATCAAAAAATGAAAACCGAAAAATGGAGGCGTAACTTTTGAAAAAGCTTTATGGTATCCCATGAGGAGTAATAGATTGGCCTCAAAGTCTCTTAGAAGCCAATATGTAAAGCGGAGTGGGAGTCGGGTTAGGGGTCCCGCCAAGAATTACCAAGTGTGGGGCTTCAATTGTGCGAGCTGCTCCAGAGGTTTCGCGCACCGTCAGTCACGCCTACCTATCCACCCATCGCCTGGATTATGAACCCTAATGGAGCTTGGCACGTCATCATCAGGGAGCGCTTCAGCATTCCAGGATTCTGTTGATGAAACTTGCATCCGCCTCCTCCGCTTCTCTCAGACTGAAGATTGCGTATTCGTCGGTGAGCTGCAGAAGTTCCTGATCGCCGATGCACCTCACTACTACACAGCCAGCTATGTATGGGGCGAGCGTAAGTACACCGGAGTGACAATCGATGTAGAGACTGGAAAACTCCCCGTCCTCGACAGTCTCATACCCTTCCTCCATATGGTTACTGGTCATGGGGACTTCAAAGGCACAGATTGGTGGTGGATCGACTCTCTTTGCATCAATCTGGATGACAGTCGTGAACGTGAAAAGCAGGTGCGGATCATGGCCGAGGTCTACAGAAAGGCGAGAAGAGCGATCGTATGGCTAGGCGAAGAGAAAGACCATGGTAGTGACTGTACTGGCGCGATCGACTTCTTGCGTTACCTTTCCACTTTGCAGATCGCGTTCAATGGGGATGATATTGGGATGCGCAAGAAGCTGGGAACCCCTGAGTTCACCGAAAAGTGTGCAGCAGTCAGCAACTTGCTAGCTAGACCCTGGTGGACGAGGGTGTGGACATTGCAAGAATTCGTCCTCCCGAAAGAGGCGAAGCTCTACTGTGGTATGGCGAGCATCAGCCGCGGCAGGTTCAAGAGTGCGATCTACAGCATTTTCCTTTGCAGCACAATCAGTCAAGAATTTGAACATGAACTTGTACCGCGAAAGCTGTTTGACGGCGCATTCAATCGCCGTCGTATCCATCAATGGCACACCAAGCCAGCTTCAATCGGTATCAACCTGATCGCCATTATGGCATACTTGGGCAATCACTCCGCAACCGACAGCAGAGACCGAATATACTCTGTTCTCGGTCTGATTACTGAACAAGATCGACAGCTTATAGGGCCCGCCGAATACACTACCGACGTCGCGCATCAGTTCGCGAGGCTTGTTCGGTCTTTCTGGAACGTCTACAAATCTCTTGACGTGATCTGCTTTACGCAATTGTTCAGTCGCAGCGCAGCAGTCAGTAATACGGATGCTGAAGATGCAACACCCACCTGGGCTCCAGATTGGAGGATGACTATCGAATTTGCTTCTCCTGTGCCGCTGATGGCAAGTCAAAGTGCCTGTGAATACATTGGAAATTTCAGACCGTTGTGGTCAACGCGTTGGAAAGCGATGTATGACGCTCCTGGAATACAATTGAGGGAACAAGCAGATGTCTCTTTCTCAGACGACCTGAAGAATCTTTACTGCAACGGCGTCGTGTTGGATACAGTTCACGGACTTGGTGGGCTTGATGGACAGGAATTACGATGCCAAAGTTTCCTCTGCAGAGAGGCTGGGCATGAATTGATGCAGTCGCGGGAGAAGCAACACAGCGCGCCAGGAGCTAGTATAATGCCTATAGATTGGCTCGAAGCTATCGCACGTTCCTTGGTCATCGACCGACAGGACAAGTACCTGTGCTTTCAAGCGCCAGTCCACTATATCAACGACTTCCTCTTCCTTTGCCATGCGTGTATCGATGGCAACCCGGTAGATTGGAGCTTCTATACATGGTTTGAGCATAATAGGAAGCTGATACTTGGTAACATGTTCCTAGAAGATCTTGTGAGACAGGTACCTACCGAATTTGCATGCCCACAACCAACACTGCATCGGCCACCATCGCACCCCATTCACCAAATGAATGACAAGCTGGACAACTTCCTCTCGCGGTTCCACGATACTGTGCGAAAGAAAGCACGTCGATTGATGGTCACAGAACGAGGCTACGTTGGTATGGCACCATGTCGCGCAAGGCCTGGTGACGTTGTCGCTATTCTATTCGGATGTAGCATCCCACTGGTTTTAAGGATGGAGGCATCTCAAGACGCGTGGCAGGTTGTAGGTGAAGGCTTCATTTCTGGTTATATGAATGGTGAAATTACAGAGCAAGTCAAGGTTGGAAAGCTTAGCGTGCAGAGGCTGAGGCTCATATGAGATGTCCTGCTCACCAATTACGCACGCGCAATAATATTCAACGGGTTGCCAAGTATGTGGTACACCGCATACGAGATAATGGGTATCACGTTGCGGCTCAGTCTTCTCGTCTGAGTGGAGCCTGCAAGTACTGGCGCTCTGATCAAAAGCAAACAATGGACTACAAATGGATGACCATCTCAACACCAGACGTCGACCCGACTCACCTTTACCTACCTTTTGGTCTTGGCGAGTTTCAACGCGGAAATATGCAACAGCACTTCAGCTTCCGCAATCCATGATGCCAGCAGCTTCTTTCGCACCAAACTGTAGTGTACTCACCAATATTAGCCCTATGGCTGGCAAAGCTTGAAGATTCAGGTGATGGCAGCCGTATTAATATGGCACCTAACTTGGGCTGTAGATTTGCATGGAAAACAGAGGATATATCGTTACTTTGTATTCCAGTGATTCCGTCAATGTGCATTCTAAGAACACCATGCATTTCATCTCACTATCCTCAAAATAAAAAAGCCCCTGATTGTTGAAGAAATTGTGCAAAAATCACGCAATCCTCATTAAGGTATGAGCCCACGTCCTTAAAATACTACAACTCATTCTTAAAGCATAAAAGCGAGGCTTAAAATCATCGTCTTCGTTATTCTTCCTGATTGAATTTAGGTACCCCTTTCAAGCAAATCAGGACATAGAACAACGGTTCTCTCTGTAATGAATTCCTTATGGCAAAGAGCTCCAATCACTATGCAGGCCTGCAAGAGCTTTTGGTGTATGGCTTGTAATAACTGCAAAAGTCGTCATCCCAACGGCCAACCATATACTCTTCCTTGCCAGTACACTATGATTGATTTCTCTTAGTAAAGGCTCTAATAAGATGATTCCCTGGTTACAGCATAATGGATCCCAAATTATGAATTTGACATGTGTCAGAGAGGATAAACACTTACCCAACCATCAGGCTCAATGTTGCCTAGGAAAGCATACTCGCAAATCCCAAAACCATTTCCTTGCTGATAGTTTGTGCCGTCCGCAGGGTTGATGCAAGCACACGAGAGTTGCTTGTCCTGTTGCTGGGTAGCTGGCAGAGCCAGAGTAGCTGGCAGAGCGAAAAGAGCGATAAAAAAGGTCTTCATCTTGAGTATTAATTACTTTAAATGAGCAATGTATGGCTGAGTTGGTAGGTTTCGGTACTATTTTGATTCTGAATTCGGAAATCGTAGAGCTTAGAAAGAAGGTTGAGTGAATAAGAAAACTCGAAAGCTTGCGCCTTTATATATCTTTCAAGTCTGGATAGACTTGCTTATGATGTTGAAGAGGGAGGTTGTAAGAGCGCATGGCCCCTTACGCACGCCAAGTGAATAAAGCGGTGGTAATACCGAAATGAGAAGCTTTCTTATTGTCAATTTATGCCTGTTCCGCATTTGGCAGTTCATAAAGTAGAGTACCATATAAGGTAAGAGAGCTCTTATCCTTGGAATTAACCTCTAGGGATGTTAAATTAAATGTCTTCTAACTTGACTAGGTGATAGAATATACCCTGTAAATAAGATAAGTCTTTTCTCTCAGTATAAAAGTCTACACCACTATATCAAACAACCAAAAAAACAAGAACAATCAACAATATTGAAATTGTATATAGAGTATTGTCATAACAATACAAGTACTATGCCCGCGCGTGTAAGCCTTGTACCTAAAAATCAGTAACTGTCAAAGACTCAATATCCCTTAATCTCTACACGTAATATCACAACGATAACAGAAAGATCATAGTGGGCCAATGCTTAGCATACCCGGCACTTACACTCACATCCTTTGCTGGGAATTGTGGGTATTGTGCGGGTATTGTGCGGCTTGTCATTCAAGGTGTGCCGTATCCGACCCTTGCAGTCAAATTGGTACGTCCGTAACGCGATCCAGATACGCTGCTATTGAAAGCCAACCCGGATTTTTTTTGCCGCCGCCTCGGCTTGGCTTTTTAAGGTAACACCCCGCCAGATGCATGTGACAGCCCCCGCACTATCACCGAGTTGAAGCCTATTGCCCATTCCGATGTTCCTCGCTTAGGGGCGTGAATCGAGGTCATTAGCGCGCTGGGTCATCGAGCTTGCGCTTGTGCCTGTTGCTATGAACAAGACAGACACCAATTTAGAACAAGTAAAACATCTCCAAATTTCAAGGGCCAACTAGCCAACGGGGAAACTCTCAGAAGATGTCTTTATTCAGTCAAACTAAATTTTATGGATCGGTAAAACTTCCTTAGTGATCGAGCTCTCGTCTCCAACATCCAGTTTCTAGGGAGGTTTTGCACATCCTGAGAAAACAGGGGTGGATTGATAGTTCGGCAATTACAGCTACTTGCCAAAAGTTTCGCAACGCTAGCGCCACCCTACCAACCACCAACTCAACCACCACTTTGAAGCTCCACCACCACCCCACCACTACAGCAATTCGATCGTGGGGTGCGGCAAAAGATGACTAGAGATCTAAATATGACTTAAGCTGAGTGTGGTTACGCGATTAGCATGTTGCAGGCTAGTGCAACGCTGTTAGAAGTCGTAGCCAAGTTTTGTCGCGCTCCCTCCACCATCTCCTAACTTTATTAAAAGTTCTCTACTACTAACGCTACACCCGATAGGCCTCGATCTTGTCGTCTTAGGGTACTATTAGACTACTAGAAGAAGATAGTATGCCGTATTGTCCGCTAAAAACCCAAGATCCTATACTAATATCTAATTACCGCCACGACCTTTATAACTACTAAGGCCACCTCCTTAAAGCGTTCTAGCTGTTATATGTTATGCAAGGTCCTTATAAGTCTTAATATACTTAAATATTGGTGTAAAGGACGTCTAAAACTAACCCTAATTTATGTTTAAAAGCGTTACTACTTCGCCTATAAGCACTAATAGTCCCTTAGTATCGTCGTATAGTAAAGTTCTCCAACGAGTGCTCTATTTAGAAAGGATCTAGCGTCTAACTCGAGTGATGCTTTTGATATCTATATAAGAATAGAATAAGAATATAATTACTAAGGTTTACCCTTCTTAAGGGCTATAGTAGATGGTGTGGGGGGCTATATAGCTCGACACTCGCGGATAACCTCGTTAGAGTCCTCTTGTAATTATAGAAAAGGATGAGAAAGCTCCCTATAGTGGTTGTTCTAGCCAAAGTTATATCCACGCCCTTCGTCAGGGACTACTCCCTTAATACCGTCTAGGTAAGATCTTTTATACAGGATAACGCGCGTATATACACGATGTTACACGGGGTTTGGATATACTTCCCTAGTCTCGATCTAGGTTAGGGTGAGCTGGTATAACTAAGTATAGCCGTGTGATTGTTTAGCTAGAGGTTTAGGTGGAAAAGAGTTATAGATATAACTAAATAAATAATAATTAATTCTATCTAGGATAGAATAACTAAGTATTAATCTATATAAGAGAGGAACTTATAAGAGAGTTAACTATAATAAGTGTAATAATAAAATCTAACCCATTCTTATACCTATTATATTCTATTCTAGTACTCCCTATTCTCCCTTAGAAGCATGTTACTATAGGAGTAGTAGGAGTATAATTCTCCTAAGGCCACCTATACTCCCTACCTTAGTAGGAGAATAGCTCTTGGTGGGAGCGCGCGTCACGTGACCCTTAGCCCCGCGATAGTTATTACCTTCTAATATAGATATAGTTGGTCTCTAACTCTATTACCCTACGTTAAGGAGAGAATCCTTCTTATTACTTATAATATTATCCCCTCTCTTAGGTGTATTGTCCTAATACTCTAGGTTATTATTATCCTACGCCGACTTATGAGGCGTGGGCTATATATAAGGTTGGTAGGCCCTAGGCTATTATATCTATCCCTTCCCTCTAGCCTTCCTAACTATGCCTAAGGTTCCGTCTTCCGCTCGCGATACTATATTAACTTTAACTTAACGTCGCTAGGCTTAGTCTAATAAGATTTATTATATAGGAAAAGAGATAACTTTTCACTATAAGTATTATAAGAAGAAGAATCTTTATTACTTTATAGATACTATATCTAGGTAGTGCGCTAGTTATATTACTATAAAGGCTAAGTGTAGCTTATTTATAACTAAAGAAGAGTAGGAAAAGATTAAGACTAAGAAGCGTTAAAAGTGTCTTAAGCTTACCTTCGCTAAAGAATACTAATTATAAGCTGCCGCTGAGACTGTGCACTTACGTCGCGAGCTTCTAGAGGTCGAGGCGCGAGAGTGTAATTTTACTAATTAAGATTATACTATCCTGAATCTTTAGAATCGTAAGAAAAAGGAGGCTGAGGGGAGTTCTACCCTTAGTATAGATTTTCTAATAACTAAACTATTACTATCTAGATTCTTAACTAACCTAGGCTAGTTATAGGTTAATTATTCCTCTTCTTATAACTCTTTTTTATCTCTTAATTACTATCTTTTCTATAAGAATCTAGTTCTCGCTTCTTTAGGTGTCTCTAATAGTACTTACGTACTAGTGACTTATAGTTCGTTAGGTTTTCTTTAAGTTTCTAAGTATTATAGCTTTCTAGCTATCCTTACTACTTAACTAAGTACTTCTACTAACTACTAATTTTCTATAGGTCCTTAATTTCCTTAACTACGTACTCGTCGTCCTTAAGCTCTATATCTTCTATTAGCTTAGTATTTTAGGGTACTAGTTCTAATAGTTACTTATAGAAAACGTTATATATATATATACCTACTAGTAGCTATAGTTTATAGTTTACTAGGCTTATTATCTCTAGGATTTTAAATAGTCCTAATTAAAGATTATCTAGTTTCTTATATAGCTATTTAGTCTTTAGATTTTATTATAATAAGAAGACTTTATCCCCCTTTTTAAAGGTTAGTCCTTTAATCCTTTATATATTTATAGCTTTAGATATTATAAGGTTCCTATAAGTAATATTCTTACTTAATTCTTTATATAATTCCTATATTAGTTAAGCTTTATCTTCTACTCTAACTATAATACTTTTAATATTCTTTAGATCTTAATAAGTAACTAGCTTATATCTATAATTTACGTAGTGTGGCGAGTACTTTATAGTCGCCGATTTTAAACTATTATAGACTAATTATGCTCTTAGTAGGAGTTTAACCTAGTTATCCTATAGCTTATTAATATATAATTGTAAGTATTATTCTAGCGTTTAGTTCGTACGTTCTATTTATCTATTAGTTTTAGGGTAGAAGCTTATTAAAAGTCTTCTCTTCGTTCCTATTTTTACTAAGAATATTAACTAATATTTTAATATAAATAGCTTATCTCTATCTATTATAAATTCTACTAGTATTCTATACTCTAATATAAGTGCCTTATTAACTTTATATATATATTCTTCTACTATAATTATTTCTTCTATTAGTACGAACTTTACTCCTTTAATTAATTAGTATATAATTACTAGGATTATATTATATAGTTATCTAGACCTAGGTTTAACTAATTTTAGGAGCTTTACTATAAAGTCTATTATAACGCTAGTCTATAGCTATATTAGCGGCGGTAAGGGTTATAAAAGGCTATAGGGCTTATATCTCTTAGGCTTATTCTAGTAATAAGCTATATAGTCGCCTAGTATCTCCTTTACCTTTACTCGTAAGCATAGTATTTTGAACGCCTTATTTAGTCGCCTAATTATTTCGTCTACTCCTATATATCTATATTCTAGGGACTTATATAGTTCTTTAATAAGTTCTTTTTCTATTTCCTCTAGAATATAGGGTCGGTCTTTATCTTCTAGATTACTCTTGTCTATTAGTCCTATATAGCTTTTTCCGCTACTATAAGCTCTTCTTTACTAATATTATATTAGCGTTTCTACCTACACGGCCATCTTGGCTAATATAGCTAGTTCTAGCTAGTTATACTTTAAGCTACTATTAGGCATCCTCTTAAATAGCGCGTCGTGTGGTTCTTTCTAATCCTCATCCTTTAGGTCTAATCTCCTACTTAGAGCGTCTGCTACTTTGTTAAGTAATCCTACTTAGTGGATAATCCTAAAGTCGAACTAAGCTAGTGTTTCTACCTAGCGTACTTATTATTATTAGAGTCTCTTTATTATTATAAATCCTACTAGATTTAGGTGATCTATATATACCTTAATCTAATATAGTAGTCCTAGTAAGTAGACTTCTTATTAGTTAAAAGCTTTAATTATTATAAATAGTTCCTTTTTATAAAGATTATAGTTGAGCTCTACTCTAGTTAATTTCTTAGAATAATAGAATACTAGTCTCTATTTCCTATTATTACCTTGCTATAATAATATAGCTCCTAAGGCGTAGTTAGACGTATTAGTCTTAACTCTCGTTAGCTTACGTAGGTTGTATATCTATAGTACTAGTGTAACGGACGGAATTCACGACCACCTCTGTAGTCCCTCAGGCACATAGATCCGATCTAGATCCGACCCCAACCCGAATCAGATCCGGATCGGCAGGTATAAGTACTAGCTGTCTGACATAGCTGTTCTGTAGATTTTTGATATCCTCTCGTACTAGGCCTATAGGTGTCTGCTTGAATTAAGGCCCTTTGTCGTCCCACGCACTCCCATATGCCTCTGAGTGACGCTACGTCCAATACTAATCCGAGTAGTCTTGCCTACGCCGTTATATTATATTAAAAATCTCGTCCTAGCTAGTGACGGCCTTCGAAATAATATCGTATTTGTTTGTTAAGACCGCGCTAATTCCCCAACGTGTCCAAGGCCGATTCGGACACGTTCCTAGCGCGACGTCCTATATTCACCTAGGCAGGATCCTCTTAATCTCCTACTAACTAAAGCCTTTAAGTTTAGAACTCTTATACTTATCTAAGTTAGGTTAATTTTAGAAAAGTCGCGTAGAGTGCGCTAAGGTAGAAATTGTGACGATACCTGGCTCAGCTCCACCTAGGCCACCACGTGCCCAAAAAGGTACAGTATACTGCATTGGCAGTATCTGGAGCTGAATAGCATATACATATGACAGTAGTACTCCCTTTTCTTGAGGCTCGTCCCCGAGACTCCAGCTAGCCTGGGTAGCGTCAGATCGGGTCCCCACCAGAGCCGCCCTAGCTCCTTGGCCGGCGCCGGGATATCCGCAGATATGCCGGGCCGGTACTGCTTGCAGATGCTAGACCCCCAGCAGCAACAGCGTAGCGACCAAAGGGCCAGCCTTACGCTTTAGCTAAAAGAGCCGCAGCTCAGAGCCAGCTTGGCTGTCTAGAAGGTCCAGGACGGGAATTGAACCCAGAACCTGTGCTTCTAGTAATGCAGTATACTCTGTGACGATACCTGGCTCAGCTCCACCTAGGCCACCACGTGCCCAAAAAGGTACAGTATACTGCATTGGCAGTATCTGGAGCTGAATAGCATATACATATGACAGAAATAAAGAGACTACTAAGAACCCATTAGCCTTAAAGATAACTATTAATGGCTAACTAAACACCATCTAGCTTAGGTGAGCCCTTAAGAAAATCGGTCCGTGTTTAGGACTAAAGATAAAAAGAGAAGGCGGTTAGCAAGCAGCTAGCTATAGAAGAAGAAGAAGATTTAGAAGAGGACGAAGCTAGTCTCCTTCGGGCAGAGATCGACTGGCTAAACAACTAAATCGCTAGGTTAACGCATAAAAACACTTTAGCCCCTAATAAACCTCTCCCCTCTACTAAATTACGTTCGTTAACTACTAAATAACCTTCCTATCTCTTAGAAAGGTTCCTATTAGCGACTCTAGATCTACTACGTGTTAAGCTCTCTAAGCGTACTCCCTTAATAGATAACCTTAGTAATAGGGTAGATTCTACGTTCTACTAATAGCAAGCTTCTATTAAGGACCACCTAATAATTAATATGGACTACTATTAGAGTGAACGCGCCTATATAGTATTAGTCTAGGGACACACTACTAGCATCGCGAAAGGATACCTAGAACTATAGTACCTAGCCGACTCAGACTAGGACTAGTTCTAAGACGCTAAAGATATAATTACTACCCTAAAATTATATTTTATATTTAGCAACGAGTAGGCGGAGAGCTAAGCTATTTTTTACCACTTACTTATAGATAAGAAGGAAACCTTTACTAAGTTTAAGGCTAAATTTATTAGTGTAGCTATTAAGGGATCTATATCTAAATTAGAGTGGTTCTTTTATCTATAGAAGAAGATTACACTAACCTTACACGTTCTAAACTTAGGATTTAAATACTAATAGAATTACTCTTTTAATAAAATAGTATAGCACCTTACTACTTTTAATACTAAGTAGAGAAATACTCCTTTTAGATATAGTTTAGACCCTACCCTAAGAAATATTTATACCCTACTAACGAAGTCCTACTTAAATTAGTTTTAGGACTCCTAACTACCTACCTATAGAGTAAGATCTAATTATACTCTAGTACCCTCCCACGTCCACTTAAATACGCCTAGACTTCTATCTAAGTCCCCCATACCTAATAGTAAGCTAATTAGTAATTATTATAATTATAGTAAGCCTAGTTACTATTTAAGTAATTACCTAGCTTCTTAGGTAAGAGAAATCGAAGTAGAGATAGAAGAATTCAAAGAAGTAAACGAATATTTATTAGATAAGGACTAGTCGGAAAACGACGACGCCTAGGGAAACTCTCTAGCCTAGGCTTACATAAGTATAACCTTGCTAATATTAATTTATTATACTTATTTAGAGGAAAATACTTCTAAGTTCCTACTATTTTATATTTAAAAGGTTTTAGTGTTAGCTTATATTTATTAGTTAATACTAGAGCCTAAGGTTTCTTATTTTTAAATTCTGCTATTGCCTATACGATCTCTAGTTCTCTTTAGGTTCTTATCTAGAGACTACCTTTTAAGATTATAGTTAAAGGATTCTAGAACTAAGTTTAGATAAAGGTAGATAAGTATATTTAGTTATACGTCTAAATTAATAGAAGGAAGATCTATAACTACTATTTTATTATTATAGATCTAGGAATATAAGATTATATTATTAGTATTAAATAGCTAAGGCGTTTTTAGCTAACGCTAGATACGACTTAGAGCTAAATCGTATAGCCACCTAAATACCCACCAACTTATAATCCTACCCCTCCTATCCTAGTATAACTAAGATAACCTTCCCTTAATAATAACGTAGAATAGAATATTATAAGGAGGAACGCCCTTTAGGAAAAGAATAACTATTAGAGGAAAAATAGTCCTTATAAAGCCTATATAAGAAGAATCTAAGGTTATCTTAAACTCCTTAAAGTGTGAGCGTCCCCTCCTTTATATAAACCTATACTAAACCCTATCTAAGCTAATAATTTACCCTATATCACTATTATTTCTATAAATACTTTTTACTACTCTATAAAATATATAGAAAATAAGTTCTTTATAATAAGTATCTATAAGATTAATTATATTCTAGAAGAGTATATAGAATCTAATAACCCTAAGAATACTAAACTAGTAAGGGACTAGCTTCTATCTATATACTAATTATACTAAAATATATTTAGTAAAATTATAATAGACTAGCTACTAGAACACCACTCTTATAACTATAAGATTATTCTTACTAAACCTCTTCTAAATTAGTTTAGTCCCCTATATAAGTAGAGTACTAAAGAACTTAAAGCTACTAAAACGTTTATAATAGAGAATCTTAGGAAGGGGCATATTAATCTAAGTAACTACCCTTTCGCCTCTCCTATTCTCTACGTCCGAAAGCTAAATAGAGACATACAAATTTATGTGGATTACCGCCATCTTAACGCTATAACCTATAAAGATTTGTATCTAATACCCTATATTAACGAGCTACTAGCCCTTACTTATAAGGCTAAGATATTTATTAAGCTTAATATACGCGTGGCATTTAATAAGATCTAAATAGACCCTAACTCTAAAAAGTATACTACGTTCTATACTTACTACGGAACGTATTAGTTAAAAGTACTGCCCTTTAGGCTATATAATAGTCCTATAACCTATTAGTGTTATATAAATAATATATTAATAGAGTACCTTAATAACTTTTATATCGTATATCTAGATAATATTCTTATCTACTTTAAGTTAGAGAAAGACTACACCCTCCACGTATGCAAAGTATTAGAGAGACTAAGGTACGCTAGCCTTTAGGCGGATATTAAGAAAAGCGAGTTTTATATAAACTAGACTAAATACCTAGGTTATATTCTAACTAACTAAGGGTTAGAGGTAGACCCTAATAAGGTAGAAACCCTATATAATTAGATTAGACCCACTACTATTATAGGAGTGAAGTCGTTCCTAGGCTTCACTAGGTTTTATTAATAATTTGTCCCTAAATACTTATAAATTACGAAGCCCCTTCTTGCCCTCTAAAGTCCCTTAAGACTATTTATATAGAATTTGGACTGCGATTAGGTCTTTATAAAATTAAAGTTAGTACTATTAGAAATTCTTACCTTATATTACTACTATCTAGAGTACGATACTAAGGTGGAGACTAACGCTTCTAACGGCATCGTGGCAGGCGTTCTTTTATAGAAGTAGCTAAATAGAGCTTAGTATCCTATAGCATTCTTTAGTAAGGTCCTATCTAGGTCTAAACTAAATTAGGAAATTCACGATAAGGAACTTTTTACTATTATAACCGCCTTTAGTAAATAGTAACTAGAGCTATTTTTAGTACGCTTCTAGGTCGACGTATACTCTAATTATTACTCCTTAGAATACTTTATAATAACTAAAGTTCTTAACGCCCACTAGGTGAGATAGGCTGAAGAGCTAGCCCCCTTTAACTTCTATATCCAATATACGCCTAGTAAGGATAACGCGCGTGCTAATATTCTCTCCTAGTATAAATAAGATGTAGGGAACCTAAAGAGGGCCTAACTTAATAACTATTTGTAGGTCCTTCTAGGACCGTACTAAATTAATAACTAAATTAACTCTAAACTAGTAAATACTTACGTAGCTTAAATCTAAGTATTATCTACTTCTATACTTATAGTCGAGACTATTCTAGAAGTTATATCCTTAGATTCCCTAGAGCTTATAGAATCCCTCCTCTAGGAAAATCGCTAATTATTTAAGGTTAAACGTTCTTCCCTTCTAGATAAGTACTAGATAGAGAGTAGACTACTACTTTATTCTAACTAATTATGCGTGCTAGCTAACTCTATCCTATGCACTCGCCTTATCTAGGAAGCCCACGATTAGGTGTCGACAGCACACCCTAGTGCGAAGAAAATCTACTAGTTACTTGCCCTAAAGTACTATTAGAAGGGTATAGAAGCCACCTATAAAAGGTATATACGAAACTATATTACCTATAGAAAAGCATACCTAAGACAGACCTAAGTCTAAGGGTTAATTCACCCTCTCCCTATTCCTAATAAGCTAATATAATATTTATGTATCGACTTTAAGAAATTCCCCTAAGACTATTCTAGTTACGATATAATTATAGTTGTAATTAATCGCTTATCTAAGTAAGCTATCTCTATCCCTTACTATAAGACTATTAATGCTAGAGGGATAGTGGATCTTTTTATGTAATAGGTGTACTAATTCGGCCACACACCTAAAACTATAATCTCTAATTACGGCCTTTAATTTATTTCTAGTTTCTAGTCTAAGTTCTATTAGATACTAGGCGTTAAAGTTAAACTATCTACTACCTACTATAAAGAAACTAATAGCTAAACTAAGATTATAAATAAATATATTAACTAGAGACTAAGGCTATTTATATCCTATTATTAGGATAACTAGAGTAGATTATTACCTCTAATCGATCGTGCTTAGATTTCCTTACTACACTCCTTAATTAGACTTTCTCCCTACTAACTCCTATACGGCTTAGAACCGCAATAGAGTTAGAATTAGAAATATCCTACTAATTCTTTTATACCTACTAATAAGTTGAACTATAAGGATACCTTAGTCTTAGCTACCTAAATATATACTATATAGAAATTTACTAAGAACTAAATAGAAAAAGCCTAGGACTAGATACATATTAGAGTAAACCGCTACTATCGACTAGTCGACTAGGAAGTTGGAGATATAGTCTTCCTTAACACCCGTAATCTAGCTATAGATTACCTAAGTAGGAAGCTATCCTCTAAATAGGAGGGACCTTTTTAGGTACTAGAGAAGGTGGGATATTCCTACTACTTAAAGCTACTAGATAGGTCCTAGATTTATAATATCTTCGCACTAGACCTTCTTTATAAGGATACTTAAGATCCCCTCCTAGAATAAGAACCGCCTAAACCTCCTAGTACTTCTATCTAAGGAGTAGATAAATAGAAAGTAGAAGAAATCCTAGTAAGTAAGTTATATCACTTAAAACTAAAATACTAGGTTAGTTGGGTTAGATACAACCTAGACCCTATCTAGTACCTAGCCTTAAACTTTATAGGAGCCCCTTATAAACTTAAACTCTTCTATAAATAGAATTCTAATTAACTAGGACTACTCTATTCTCTAGGCAAATAGATTATAGTATAGGAATAAGGCGTAGAGGACATAACTTTACTATAGGATAATAAGATTTAAGTAGGAAAGAAAATAAAAATTTTAATTAGGTATCTAGAATAATCCTATGTCACCTCTGGACCCCCCCCCCCTTTTCCTCCCCCAACCATAAAAACGGCTTAGATCTCTAAGCCTGAGTCCTCTGAAGGAGCGTCCTTGAGACCTCCCCTTTCGGGCGAGGGACTCTAGGACAGTGCGTCGGAGTCGGCCGCCTCCTCCTCGGCCTCCTCCTCCCCGTCGGCAGAGGCCATGGAGCCGGGACGAACCCGGTCGACCTTGGCCTCGAGGGCAGCAACCCTGCTCTCGACCCGGCG